>CM076574.1:541266203-541866203 GCA_034641835.2 Pinus albicaulis | reverse complement strand
TTCTCTACTAGGACTCTGTGGCAGATCTAGGGGCTCAAGATCATCAAAGTCTATCTTATTTTGTGACTTGCTTCTAAAAAGGGTTTTTGATGATTTTAAGTCAAATGGGGAATCCTGCAAGGCTATGAGATGTTCAGGTACTAATCTTGCTTTACGGATGGACCTATCGGTAGCTAAATTTCCAGTTTCAGAAGCTTGCCATAGAATCTTCTCTGGGTCATCTACTATGATAGGGGGATTTGGGTCTGGATGAGATCTGGTGTTGATTCTTCGTGAAGCCAACTTTCAAGTCTAGAGTTTAGAGAGGATGGTAATTGTGATTGTTTCGGATGGATGGCCTCTCTAGGGTTTTACTAATGTGAAGGATGGTAAAAAAAAAAGGATGGAATAGTGGAGTCGCCAGGTGGATATCTATGAGAACTATGGTCCACCACCAACACTATCAAAGATGCTTTTTGAAAAAGTTTTATAGCAAAATTTGAGATGGAAATTTTCAAAGAAGAGTGATTCACTTGGTTTCAATAGTTTGCTAGGCTGTATGGAAAAGCTAATGGTTCTTTTTGCAAGGTTACTTCTGTTTATCTCCTATGTTTAGGTGAAGTCTTCTGAATCACTAAGTTATACTTAGTTTGTCACTGATTACAGAGTTTGCACCATAAGTTTTAAGTTTTTGGGAGGATGAGTTAACAGAAAGGTATGGTTTATGAATTTTTTGGTTTTTTATGGAGTTTTAGGCCTACTGGAGGCTAGTGGAGTCGCCAGGTGGAACTTGGTTGTTTTTTTAAAGATGTAGCTATGGTCCACCACCAGTAACTAGGGAGAAGCCAATCTGGGAATGTTTTGGGGTTTTTTGAGTTTTATGTGCAGCCTATGGTTTATTAGAGTGTTCTAGACCTGTTTCAATCACTTTTCTAGGGTGGTGAAAACAAAAAGAGTTTACTCTAAATGATTCTATGGACTTCCTGCCCGTTTAAATGTTTAAAGACTAATGAATCTACAAGAGTTTGCTAGACTGTTATGTACTCAGTTAGTCCCACCGTGATCGCTATTTGGTCTCAATCTAGTCTCCTAAATTGAGTTCATTTAATTGTCAACCAGGGTTGGTAAACTGCTAAAGTGAAGTGCACTGTATGTGCCTAGGTGTTTGTTTCTTAATACGTTGTGTTTAGTGTTTTATGATGTTTTTGGTCTTTTGATGGTTTTATGTTCACAAGGAAAAGAACTAAATGCTAGTGGAAAGAAGCTACTGGTTAAAAACAGAGTGAAGCCTAGTTTGTTGATGACAAATGACAAATGAAAATGAAAATACTGAAATAGAATCAAACCTAAACTATGACTAAGCAGAATACACAGCTTGATAATGACTTCAAGAAAATTAATCAAAACATAAACTTAACTTTTCCAATTCTTTCATTAAAGGTATATTGGAAGAGCTTGAGAAATGGGCAGCTAAGTATAAAAATTCTCCTAACTAAACAATTAAACAATCAGTTTATAATGATACAACATCTTATCCATGATTAAAGATTTGTTGAAACATATTTGGAGAAGAACATTGGTAACATCATAAGATCTCTACTCTAAGACTAGCTCCTAATTCTATTCTGCAACTTAGTTTAACATTACTAAACCTTACTCAAAAGTTATAGATTTCTTTTTAAAGTAGTCTTTTGAGGAAAGGCTTTGTTTATGAAATGGTAAAGAGGTTGCAAAAGTACTTCAGGCCTTGGATTGATACTGTCTTCTGTCCGGATGATTATGGGTTAATATAGGTTTGGAACAAAAAGAAGTTTTGTAAATAATGAAGGCCGTGGTGTTTAAGTTTAACAACTAATGTAAATTAATATGCAATGGATGACAACTAAATGGGGAATGTACATACAATGAGCTAAGCTAGAACTGAACTAAAGTGCTACCAGTCTACAGTAAATAATGCTAAACTAACAAGCCATTATCAAACTTAAAACGAAATAACAGAGCATGAATTGAATGCAATTTGACTCCGGAGTACCCTAACTAAGTTATCATGCAATTAATCTATGGGATTCTACAACCTATTTTGTCCATCATGAATGGTATTTTGGAAGAGCTTGTTAGAACAATCCTGGCTGTACAATTCAATGCAAATGCAAACATAAAGACTGAAAGCAATTACAATTAAAAACTAAGACATCACAGCTATTTCCTACCCACTGTTATGATATTTTGGAAGAGCGTTTTAAGAGTAACATCAGCTATGCTACTTAGTGTAAAAAAACAACTGAAACTTTCAGTATCACAGTCATGCCTTATACATCATAAGGATTTTTTGGAAGAGTTTACTAGAATAAGTTCAACTGTGATAATTAACAAAAGAAATTGCAATTAAAATCTATCACACTACAGCCATTTCTCATTCATTATCATGATCTTTTGGAAGAGTTTCTTAGAAAAAGTATAGCTATAGTGACTAATGAAATTAACTATGAGCTCAAACTTCAAAAATGTGAAAACGACTAAGATACTTATCTAAGTTGCAAAAGTAAAGCTGTGCAGGAGGCAGGGGCCCTCTACCACCAGACGGAATCTAACTCAAAATCAACTCAACGCGTTCAAAGCAATGCTGTCTTCTTCATTAAAGGAAAATAACTTAAAACAGAGTATTCTCAGTCTTCAGAAATATAGTAGTCAATCCTTGAAATCTAAGCAAAATCTAGAGCTAGCCTCTCGGTTGCTCGAGTGCATTTATATCAAATCTTCATAACAGAACTTGCAACAATACGGGGATCATTGTCTTTTCATATCAAAATCGTACTAGAACTCTAAAGATGGCAGCGTAGAGGGACAAAGGACATCTGGACTATCCTATTCCTATTAGGAGTATGCCTCCTTGAATGAGTTCCCACGTACCAAAACCACGTCCAGAATTCGGTTCATTCTTCATGGTGAGCAACGAATGATGAGGACATGATGTGGAATATACCCATGTGTGGATTTTCTTGAGAGGACACCTGGAACATGCTTGAACATGAAGACAGCTGCAGAATTGGCGGTTAGCTACGGAATGCCTGCATTCTGTAGCTAGTTTCGGTTCAAAATGCATTACAATGAAAAAATCACAAAACTTAGCAAGTTAGCTATGATACTCATTCTTAAAGTAATTTTAACTAATTTCATTGATCATTTGGGCCTGGGATAACAATGGATAAAGGAAAATGGAGTGAAGTAAGATAAAAGAAAGAACAATTTTGGGGCTCAACATACCCCCACTGCTGACTTCTTGCATGTCCTCATGCAACTTATTCCATAAACTCAGAGACTTCTGCAAGAACATCTAACCCTCTTCTTCTTCTTTGCCTGGAAGTTAAAGGTCTTTTGGGTTTCCTGATGACTAACTTGAACCTTAAATTGGTAAGTGCCCTGATTAGCTTCTTGTTCCTCTTTTTCAACTTTTCATTAGCCTTTTCCACTTTGTCCATTTGTAGAGACAGGGTTGAGTTCATACTAGTTTTGAGTTTGACTTGTTCCTTCAGAATATCATTCTCATTTTTGATATGTCTATTAAGTGCTTCCATCTCATACCTATCTCTTCTTAACACATCTATTTCAGACAATGGAGGACTAGGGGTTCTATCTCTATTCTCTGAAGCTTTCCTTTCCAATGTTTCAACATAGTCATAAACCTCTTGCTGTGCAGGGTTAATTTCAGGGGTCTCTTCATCAAAATCTTCTTCAACATCTTCTTCAATAGAGGTTTCCTCATCTTCTATGTTTATCACCCTGGTTGGTTTGATCTGTGTTTTCCTTAGTTTCCCCCTGAGTCTATGGCTTCTTCTTGGCTGGGATGATCCCTCTCCTTTTTCTGTGGCAGATTTTCTGATTACCCTCTCTTCCTTAAGTTGTCTCTTAATCTGAGTCAACTTCTCAGAGATTATTTCTTCACTACTTTCCTGTACTGTTTTGTCAATTTCAATTTTAGAGGCTTTCCATTTTCTGCTTCTCCTTATAGGCTGACGTTCAGGCGAAGGCTCTTTTGGTTCCTCAAAGTGATTTCTTACCAAGAAATTATCCCAAGTATCTTTTGTTTTAGCTAAGTGGTGTTGAATTAAAATCTTAACCAAGCCATGATGATATAGAGTTGTCTCTAGGAATTGGACTCTCCTTTGAACACTTGAAGCCATCTTTTTTAAACTTTGAAGCAAGAAATAGGGCAAATTTAGCTCTTCCTCTAAGAGATGCATTATCAACCTAATATGGTAAACATAAAATGTGCCATATCTACCTTCACAAGTGATAAATTTTTGTAGAATAAGCAATATGTTTCTCCATTTATTTTTTAATGCAGAACTTGGAATTCCCTTTTTAAACACAGTGACATCCATACCTGGTGATTTTAGGATTTGCTTCCATGATTCATTATGAAATTCTCTGTTTTTAAACCATCTTTCCCCATGTCTAAGCAATCCTATTTCTTCTGCAATAAAAACCTCTGTGACAGTGAATTTAACATCTCCAACTTCAACCTCAGATCCCTTGAATGACCTTGCAAATGTTTTAGTAACTTCTTTGTGGAAGCCATTAAATTTCTCAAGGAATTGTAGCCATCCTGCCTGTTGCAACATTTCTCTTCTTTGAGGGTATCCTTCCAGGTATTTTGTGCCCACTGGTTTAGTTCTTACAATGAGGCCCATAATTTCTTCTTCAATCTTCAGATTAGTACTCTTTCTGCTCACGGAAACAATGACTTCAACCTTCAAACTGATATACCTCTGGTTCACGGTGATAGTGCTTCAATCTTCAAACTGATATATCTCTGCTTCACGGTGACAATGGCTTCAAATTCCAAACTGATATACCTCTGCTTCACGGTGATAGTGCTTCAATCTCTGCTCACTGTGATAGTGGTTTAATATTTAAAACTGATATACCTCTGCTCACGGTGATAGAGATATCTCTATTTTGCGGAATGAAATGATGAAGGGCTGGCTACGGAATGGAGTGATAGGAAGTAGTTACGGAACGAATTAATGAAGTGAGGTGAAGAAAACAAATCAATGAGTGAAAAGACTGCAGAGATTTTTTGACAACGGATTCAAAAATCATCATTAAATGATTTGGTTGGGTGACGTAAGGAAATCAAACACTTCAGCCTTTTAACCGCTTAAATGATGATCGGGTATAGAATTTGAAATGAAGGATTTTTATCCAAAGTTTTGTGGAGGGTATATTTGGCATGATCAATAAAAATAATCAAAACAACTTTTTGAATTATTCATAACTAAAACTATACTAAAGTTTTCATGAAATTCCATTATAATCAGAACTTTTTACCTTTGCTTTTCATCTGCTTTTTGTGATCTTTGTATACTTTGTTCTCCTCTAGAAGAGTCTTCATAATCCTTCTTGATTTTTCTTGTCCATGGATATATTGGATCATCTTGTTGCAATTCAAATGTCTGTTGATCAGTGCCTTCAGGATCTGTAGCTGCGGAATGACTGTCTGGCTGCAGAAAGTCTGATTAGCTGCAGAATGTCCGTTTAGCTGCAGAATGTACCTGTAGAAAATTTTAATCATGGAATGGGGTGGTTTGGAATATACATAGAATATTTTATGGAATGGGTGAAGATAGATGATGGAACATGGTATAATGGAATATGTATGAAGTGAATGATGGAATGGGATGGAGTGGAAGAATATAAGAAATGGCCTGCAATCCATGACATGTGTTATTCATTTGCAGAAACACATCAAACTTTAAATTTTGATATGGAAATGAGGTGGATGAAGTATGAAATGAGATGAATGAAATATGGAATGAAGTGAAATATAAATGAATGAATGAAATGGAGTATGGATGGATATGTAAATGGAATGAAATGAAATGAGATGGATCATAAGTGCAATGGATCTGAACTTATGATTTTGTAACAGCTGCTTGCAGAACCAAAATGGAAAAGTTAGAGTGTCAGAAAGACTCTGATTTTCACCCTATCTTTTCTGTATAAACATGCCAATCAATGATTGGTTTTCATGTTTATACATTTTTTTTTTCAATAGAAATGCTTCAGAAAATTCAATCAAGTTGATGAAGAAGAAAGATTCTTCTTCATTAACTTCACATCACTGTTTTCCTGGAACTTCTTGACAAATTCTTCTCTTGAGAGTGGTTTGTGATACAGCTTCAATCTATGACCATTCACAAGAAAAGTGACCTCTTCTTCATCTATTGTCTTGATTTTTACTGCTCCATTGTCAAAATTTTCAACAATGTGTTTGAAATTTACCTTGAAAATCCTTGAATTTTGAATCAAACAAGAGAGCCCAGTCACCTTCTTTGAACTTCTTCTCTTTGATGTACTTTTCATGCCATCTATTCCTTTGCTGTTGGACTAGACTTGTTTTCTGAACTGCATCTTGTCTGATCTCATCCAATTCATTAATCTGCTCCAGTCTATGCTTTTGTGCCTCCGTTAAATCAAGTCCTAGCTGAACTGCCATTTTGAAAGTTTGAATCTGGAACTCTATGGGAAACAAAACTTGCTTTCCATAAAAAAGCTCATAAGGAGTATGGCCTGTTGTGTTTCTCCATGTAGTTCTATAGGCCCACAAGGCTTCAGGAAGCCTATCTACCCAATCTCTTCTATGTAAATGAACAATCTTTGTTAGGATTCCTTCAATGACTTTATTAGTGGATTCCACTTGACCATTTGCTTGTGGATGATAAGGAGTAGATTTTCTGTGCCTGATTTTGTACCTCTCCATCATTTTTTCCACTAGCCTTGATGTAAATTGAGCTCCTTGATCTGTAACAATTTCCTTTGGGACACCAAAACGAGTAAAAATATCCTAAAAAAGAAAAGTAACTACAGATGCTTCATTAGCAAAAAGTAATGGCTTGGCCTCTACCCATTTGGTAACATAATCAGTGCAAACTAATATATATCTCTTTTGTCTTGATGGAGGACTAATAGGTCTTACAAAATCCAAAGCCCATTTTTCAAAAGGTTCAATATGTACCTGAGGTTGTAATGGCATCTCACCTGAAGGAGAAGGTTTCCCTACCCTTTGGCAACTGTCACACCTTTTGACATACTCTTTAGCATCTTTAAACAAGGATGACCAATAATATCCTAAATGAAGGATCTTATAGGCTGTCCTCTTATCAGCAAAGTGTCCGCCACAAGGTTCATCATGACATGCTTTGAGAATCTCAGGCATCTCATCTTTCCGAACACATCTCCTAATGATCAAATCTGGACATGTCTTGTACAACTCATTAGCAACCCATGAATATTTTGCACTGTCATAAATGATTTTTCTTTTATCTCTTGCATTCATTATTGAAGGAAATTTTCCTGAAACTAAATAATTAGCAATGTCGGCAAACCAAGGAGTTTGGGTAGAAATTGCAAAAAGATATTCATCAGGAAATTGATCTTCAACTAGAGTGTCATCTTTGATGTTTTGGAGTCTAGATAGGAAATTAGCTACTGTGTTTTGTTTTCCAGGCCTATCTAGAATGGTAATGTTGAATTCTTGTAAAAGCAATAACCATCTTATGATTCTGCCATTAGTAATTGATTTGTTCATTAAGTATCTAATTGCAGAATGATCAGTGTGAACAAAAGTTTCATAGCCTGTTATATAGTGTCTAAATTTGTTTATGGCATGAACAACAGCTAAATTTTTTTTTTCAGTTACAGTATAGTTTAACTCTACAGGAGTCAAATTTTTACTGGTATAGTAGATGGCATAAGGAATCAGGTCTTTTTGTCCCAATACTACATCTAGAGCTGTATCAGAAGCATCTGTTGAGATATGAAAAGGTAACTTCCAGTTAGGTCCCCTTAAAATAGGTGCTTCAGAAATTTTTATTTTCAGGGTTTCAAAGGCTAACTGGCAATCAGAATTCCATTTAAATTCACAATCTTTGGTAAGTAATTTGAAGAGTGGAGATACTATATTGGTGAAGTTTTCTATAAACCTCCGATAATATCCTGTAAATCCTAGAAAACTCCTAACATCTTTTTGACAACTTGGAATAGATAAGTTAGAGATGACTTCAAGTTTTGACTCATCAACTCTAATCCCATCACCTGAAATATGATTCCCTAAAACAATACCTTCAGTAAACATCATAAAAAATTTCTCATGACTAAGTGAAAGATTTGCTTCCTGACATCTCTTTAAAACTTTTTCCAAGTTTGCTAAAGCTTCTTCAAATGTATTTCCATAAACTGTGAAATCATCCATGTATACCTCTACACAATCATGTATTAGATCTGAAAAAATTCCTAATACTGCCCTTTGGAATGTTGCAGGTGCATTGCATAATCCAAATGGCAATACTCGGTAAGCATAGGTACCCCAAGGATAGGTAAATGTGGTTTTGTCTTGATCTTCAAGTGCTACTTGGATTTGGTTGTAGCCACTAAACCCATCTAGGAATGAGAAGTACTTTTTGCCAGCTAATGTATCTAACACTTGATCTATGAAAGGTAAGGGAAAATGGTCTTTAAGAGTAGCTTTGTTTAGTTCTCGGTAGTCAATACATACCCTCCATTTACCATTTTTCTTTGGCACAATTACCAAAGGAGAAACCCACTGACTATCTTAAATGGGATAGATGAAGTTGAAATTTAACAATTTTTGCAATTCTTCTTTAACAATCTCCCTAAGATTTGGATTCATCTGTCTTTGAGGTTGTCTGATTGGTTTACAATTTTCCTCTATATAGATGTGATGAGTGCAAGTCTTGGGGCTTATCCCTTTCATGTCAGTGTACTCCCATGCATATGAAGAAGAATGTCTCTGTAATATCTTGACTAACTCTTCTTGTTGAGATTTTTCTAGGTTCTTGTTTATATTCAAAGTTTTGCCTGGAAATATCTCACTTGTAGAGCTGCCAAATTTATCCATAGAATGAAGAGACAGATTCTGTCTTGATGAAAAAAACTCAATGTTGGATCCCTCTTGAAATGGTTCATGTTTGTATTCTGAAGAGGATTCAAAGTTTTCTAGAGTATTCAGAATTTGATTATCTTCACTAATTTCTGAAATTGTGAAGAGGGGTTGTAAATCTTCTTCATCCTCTATCCATTGAGTATCATCTAAATCTGTAATTGTCCTAGTTGGAGGATACAAAGTGAATTTCTTAGTTGAACTACCATCAGAGATGTACATATCACCGGATCTACAACTAATAAAAGCATCAGTTGTAGCCAACCAAGGTCTTCCTAATATAACAGGATGTCCTCCTAGATTATTCTTAGGAGTTAGGATCATGAAATCCACAGGGTAATCCCAAGAATCTAGGGACACTGGAATGTCTTCTATTACCCCATCAGGTTTGATCACAGATCTGTCTGCTAATTGTAATAATGTGGGTGTAAAGAGAAGATTAGGAAGTTTCAGTTTATCCATGATTTGTCTACTCATGATATTGATTGTTGCTCCTAAATCAATGAGTGTGTTTTTTATTTCAATTCCATTGATGTGAATTTTAACAACTGGATTTCCTGGGTCAAGATACTTTGGAATAGCAATCTTACCCATCATAATGTTTGCTATTTTTCCTGCCAGTTGAATTTTCTTTGTTTCTCTTATTCTTTTTCTTGTTTTCTTCATGCTCAACTCCTTTATTGTTTTGGCTAATATTGGAATTTCCTTGATGGCTTGTAATAATGAAATTTTAATGCAAACATTTCTCAGCTCATCTAGGAAATCATAATTAGGCACCATAATTTGTTTTTCTACACCTCTATCAATTTGTAATCTTTCTGGAAAGGGAGGTATAGAAGTAGATGTTGATGGCTGCTCTAATACAGGAGTTGAAATTATTGGATTTTTTTGCTTTAATTTTTCAGTGTTTGGGTCTTGAAAAGATGTATCTTCTTCAAGACTTTTATTCACCCGTAGAGAATCTTCCTCAGAGTTATCTTGTTCTTGTATGATCATAGAAGGTTTCCTCTTTTCAAGTATTTTTCCAGACCTAAGTTGAACATCACTAAGGTCTAAAGGAGTAATTAAATAAGTTGGAAACTGTTGGCCTTCTATCATGTATGTGTTCTGAGGATTTTTATTATTGGGGTTTGGTATGGGTTGAGCAGGCAACTGATTTGATTTTTGAGGGAATGGTAATGGAAGTGGTTGATTTTGATGTGGTAGGTTCTGATGATGTTGTTGAGGATTTTGTTGAGGATTTTGAGGATAAAAATGTGGGTATGGTGGATAGGATGGTGGATACTGATAGTACTGAGAGTATCTTCCATAGGGATTTTGTGTCCCTTGTGCCCAAGCTTGAGATTGATTTTGAAATTGAGGCCAAGGTTGCTGCCAAGAATTCCAAGGTGGAGGTTGGTTATACATTTGATCATGGAATCCTTGTGTTTGAGGTCCTTGCCAAGGCCTTCTAGAGACAAAATTGAGAGATTATGTGGAATCTGTAGGAGTTTCCTCTTGAAAGACAGCTTTGAGACCAGGAAGGGAAGGAAAATTCTTGGTGTCATGTTTTTCAGAACAAATGACACAGGTCTCTACAACTTTTACATCCAAAGGACACTCTCTCAAGGCATGTTTCTTTCTACATTTGGGACAGAAGATTGCTAAGGCATCAGATTCAGCTTTTTGCTTGTTTTGTATCTTAAGGGTGTCTATTTGTTCACTAAGACTCCCTAAGATGTCAGATTTGAAATCATCAAGCATATGTCCTATTTCTGACCTACTTACTATCCTAGAAGCAGACTTACTTGCCCTTGCAAGAGCGGGATCTCTTGGACCTTTTACAGTTTTAGATTTCCCTCTTGAAAGGTTGATACATAACTCAGATATTTCAGGTAATGTGAGCTGTGATATATCCCCTTTTCCCATCATGTTAAGGATATCCAACCATTCATCCCTAATTTTTTTCAACAAAATAGCTTTTAAGGTGTCTTGATCTAAGTTTTCCATTTTTGCTCTTTTGATGTTGTAATGAAATCTCTCCAACAAATCTTCCAAGTTTTCATCTTCTTTTTGTAACATCTTAAACACTTCTTCCTTATGATTGAATGGCATACAATAATCCAAATACCTCTCTAGAAATGCTTGTTTCATGTCTTCCCATGTCCTAATAGAACTGTTGATCAAACTCATAAACCACTTCAATGCGGCTCCTTTCAATGTTGAAGGAAATAGTTTAAGTTTTTGAGCATCTTGTAAGTAGTCATAAGTTCTACACAGGATTTCAAATTCAAATAGGAAGGTTTCAGGATCTTCAGTTTTAAGTCCATAGAAGTTTGGAAGGACAGAGGGTGAAATATTTTTCATGGTTGTATTGGTTTCTTCATCAATTATAGGGAACCCAAAAGAGATTCCCATTCCTCTTCTACCTCTTCCTCTTTCTGCACCTCTACCTCCTTCTCCTCTACCTCTACCTCTACCTCCAAATAATGTATGTTCTCCATTAAAGACTCCTCCTCCCCCTTCTTCTGCCATAGTTGATTCTCCTATGGAAGTGGAAAAGTTTGTGTCCCTAACAGAAGTCTTTAGATATTCTTCTAAGGCAGGTTCAGTGGATGAAGTGGAAGGTTTCTCTAATCGAATATCTGATCTTAGGTCTTCTAGAAGTCTAGGATCAGTAAAGGATGGAATGTGGGTTTGAGTTGAAGGTGTAATAGCTCTTGGTCTAGGTGAAACAAGTGGTGTTCTAGGAATCAAACTTCTGTTTCTGCTGCTTATGAATCTACCCCTTGAGTCTCTCTCTCTACGCATATAATTTTTTTTGGGAGTTAAGAAACAAAGGTTACCTAGTTTTCACTTCCCCGGCAACGACGCCAAAATGTTTGGTCTCAATCTAGTCTCCTAAATTGAGTTCATTTAATTGTCAACCAGGGTTGGTAAACTGCTGAAGTGAAGTGCACTGTATGTGCCTAGGTGTTTGTTTCTTAAAGCGTTGTGTTTAGTGTTTTATGATGTTTTTGGTCTTTTGATGGTTTTATGTTCACAAGGAAAAGAACTAAATTCTAGTGGAAAGAAGCTACTGGTTAAAAATAGAGTGAAGCCTAGTTTGTTGATGACAAATGACAAATGCAAATGCAAATACTGAAATAGAATCAAACCTAAACTATGACTAAGCAGAATACACAGCTTGATAATGACTTCAAGAAAATGAATCAAAACATAAACTTAACTTGTCCAATTCTTTCATTAAAGGTATTTTGGAAGAGCTTGAGAAATGGGCAGCTAAGTATAAAAATTCTCCTAACTAAACAATTAAACAATCAGTTTATAATGATACAACATCTTATCCATGATTAAAGATTTGTTGAAACATATTTGGAGAAGAACATTGGTAACATCATAAGATCTCTACTCTAAGACTAGCTCCTAATTCTATTCTGCAACTTAGTTTAACATTACTAAACCTTACTCAAAAGTTATAGATTTCTTTTTAAAGTAGTATTTTGAGGAAAGGCTTTGTTTATGAAATGGTAAAGTGGTTGAAAAAGTACTTCAGGCCTTGGATTGATACTGTCTTCTGTCCGGATGATTATGGGTTAATATAGGTTTGGAACAAAAAGAAGTTTTGTAAATAATGAAGGCCGCGGTGTTTAAGTTTAACAACTAATGTAAATTAATATGCAATGGATGACAACTAAATGGGGAATGTACATACAGTGAGCTAAGCTAGAACTGAACTAAAGTGCTACCAGTCTACAGTAAACAGTGCTAAACTAACAAGCCATTATCAAACTTAAAACGAAATAACAGAGCATGAATTGAATGCAATTTGACTCCGGAGTGCCCTAACTAAGTTATCATGCAATTAATCTATGGGATTCTACAGCCTATTTTGTCCATCATGAATGGTATTTTGGAAGAGCTTATTAGAACAATCCTGGCTGTACAATTCAATGCAAATGCAAACATAAAGACTGAAAGCAATTACAATTAAAAACTAAGACATCACAGCTATTTCCTACCCACTATTATGATATTTTGGAAGAGCGTTTTAAGAGTAAGATCAGCTATGCTACTTAGTGTAAACAAACAACTGAAACTTTCAGTATCACAGTCATGCCTTAGACATCATAAGGATTTTTTGGAAGAGTTTACTAGAATAAGTTCAACTGTGATAATGAACAAAAGAAATTGCAATTAAAATCTATCACACTACAGCCATTTCTCATTCGTTATCATGATCTTTTGGAAGAGTTTCTTAGAACAAGTATAGCTATAGTGACTAATGAAATTAACTATGAAGTCAAACTTCAAAAACGTGAAAACGACTAAGATACTTATCTAAGTTGCAAAAGTAAAGTCATGTAGGAGGCAGGGGCCCTCTACCACCAGATGGAATCTAACTCAAAATCAACTCAACGCGTTCAAAGCAATGCTGTCTTCTTCATTAAAGGAAAATAACTTAAAACAGAGTATTCTCGGTCTTCAGAAATATAGTAGTCAATCCTTGAAATCTAAGCAAAATCTAGAGCTAGCCTCTCGGTTTCCCGAGTGCATTTATATCAAATCTTCATAACAGAACTTGCAACAATACGGGGATCATTGTCTTTTCATATCAAAATCATACTAGAACTCTAAAGATGGCAGCGTAGAGGGACAAAGGACATCTGGACTGTCCTAGTCCTATTAGGAGTCTGCCTCCTTGAATGAGTTCCCACGTACCAAAACCACATCCAGAATTCGGTTCATTCTTCATGGTGAGCAACGAACGATGAGGACATGATGTGGAATATACCCATGTGTGGCTTTTCCTGAGAGGACACCTGGAACATGCTTGAACGTGAAGACAGTTGCAGAATTGGCAGTTAGCTACGGAATGTCTACATTCTGTAGCTAGTTTCGGTTCAAAATGCATTACAATGACAAAATCACACAACTTAGAAAGTTAGCTATGATACTCATTCTTAAAGCAATTTTAACTAATTTCATCGATCATTTGGGCCTGGGATAACAATGGATAAAGGAAAATGGAGTGAAGTAAGATAAAAGAAAGAACAATTTTGGGGCTCAACAATCGCCATTATGTTAGGGTCCCATGATTTGGCTGATTGGCAAGCCAAATGACATTGTAACATCAAACCAGTCTTTGGAGCCAAAGGACCTAGCCTTTCTGGACTCAGAGAGGGCTCTCTCTATTTGTATAAGGGATATCTGTTTGTTTGCTTATTGTGTTATGATTTTAGGCTAGTTATGAAGTGGTTTTTTGGTTTTGGTTTTTAGGTTGTGAGGGATGAAACTGATCAAAGATATAAGATAGGCAAAAAGATGTCAGATCAACTGGGCTATGGGGTCGAAAAGGTCAAGAAAGCTTTCAAATGGTGATACAAGGTTGTAGAAGGGCCAATTTGATTTGAGGTAAAATGGATCTTTGGGCAAAATGGAGTGAGATGGACATTAAATTTGTGAATAACAAAAGATTTCAAGCATAAATAGTTTAATAGCTAACTTAAACATGGTAGGGAAAACCATTAATCATGAGAAATGTAACTAAAAGCTGATCAATGCATAGAAATAAAAATTCAAGCCATGCATAGAGATATATGACTCTCTAACTTTGGGAAATGGATATCAGACTTTGGGGAAATACATTTAAGACAAACAAACAACTCAAATCACTATGTCGGAATGCCTAAACATAGTACTTCAAGCTATTGGGCACTTTGAAAACAAGATTGCATAGTTTTAGGCAAAGGGCAAGATCAGTACAAGACCTCCTTGGTTCAACAAATGACAATCTAATCAATCAAAGAGAAGTTTCATAGGCGGAGCTATGGCTAGCCATGAGTAAGAAGGGCATACTGTAAATCATACTTAGCTTGCATAGAACCATAAATGAAACAAGCAAACAATATTCCTTAGTTATTAAAGAGCAATCAAGAATTCTTTAATGTGACTAGGAATGAAGAAAACATGGAAGCTATAAAGAAACAGGAAACTTGAGGTGCCTCCAAGGGCCTATCTCAAGTCTATTCTCTACTGTCTTATAGCAAGCAAGAACATGGAATTATGAATGAAAACTAGGAAACAAAACAGAGAGAGAGACACTGTACCATTCTACCAAGTCATGGAATCCAACAACAATCCTCTTTCATTATCCAAGAACATCTAAGAAACTATCCAAAAGCACGAGACAAGTATTTCTTCCAAAGCTTATATGACCATATATTGCTTCTATTCATCAAGTTCAGCCCTGTTTACAATGAAAGCCTTTGGAATATATAGGCCAAAGTGAGGAAAACCTCTTAGTTCAACTTGCAATCTCATTGGCCTATCCAAAATATCTGATTTTGTCCTTGAGGCCTTGCAAAGCCCAAGGCACAAAATATCTAATAAAATATCTAAAAAATGCTAAAAAAAGGGAAATATATTGACTTTTCATAACTTATCATGTACAAAAATAGCTAAACGCACATGAAGAAAAATCATTTTGAAAGGTTCAATTTTTTACAAAAATACTCAAAAAATACATCAGCAAAAGGTCCCCTGACTTGCCGTCAACTTTTGGAGGCCTTCCCGATGTCGAAACGACGCCCATGATGGCTCGTTGGAAATCTATGAGTGTATACTTTATGAAAATGTTTAGTTTTATTCTAAATGACCATTAGAAGTCCTCTAAAAACAGACATGTGTGTAAAAAACCAAAAAATAGGCCTTGTTGATAAACGGGGCAGAGTGTAGAAAAAGCGAGTGTTTTTCGCCATTTTGGGGGAGAAAATGATCTTCAATTGTTTTGAAAATCACTGAGTATGTGCCCCTAAAATTATGGCATCCAATGATACCATTTTCATCCTTTGAGGATGCCCCAAACTGAAATGGCGATGCCCATGTGTTTTGGCCAAAAACCCAAAAATGACAAAAAACCAAAAATTATCGAATTTCGCCCAAACTTGGCGAGCATGCCCCTCAAGGGTTTTAAAAAAAAAGTTGTGAAGCTGAGGCAAAAATTTGGAGCCTTGAGGTGTATTTCCTCAATTTTGGTGTTGGGCGCTTCCCTTTAGCCTCCTTGATTTTTTCTTGAGCAACCTTCAATTTCCGCCGGGCAAACTGATTGAGGTTTTTATAATGCCCGGTCATCCTCCGTTGAAGGTACAAGTCCCTATTTTCCTTCTCCAATTTCTTCTCCAAGTGATCATTAACTCTCTCAAGCCATGCTTCTCGATTGTTCTCTATCTCTTGTTCGAACAATGCAGTGAGAGGGGTAGATTGGAGAAGGGCATCTTCTTCTTCCTTTTGTTTCTCAAGGGCCTTTTTGAGCCCCATGGTTCTTGGCCTCTTTTGCCTGGGCTGATCTTCGCCTTCACTCTCATCGAACTGACCCATGAGTTCTTCCAATATCACTTGTGCTTTGGAGGCCTCCTTTTTGTATTTGATGGCTCGTGTCTCATATACAACCATATGGACACTTATCTACTTGTTTTGAACTTGCAAAAAGTGATTGAAGTTCCTAACCCTATCAAGATCAGTCCTCAAAGCATCAATTTGGTTTTCTCTATGGATCAAGAGATTTTCTAGGATCTGGGCTTCATTATCACTATTGTCACTTTGGATTTGGATGATGTCGAATTCCCTTTCCTGTTCATGACTGTTTTCTTCTTTGTCCTTCCCTTTACTTTGGGTGGCTCTTTTAGTCTTCTTCCTCTTGGGAAATTCGACCATGGGCTTCTTGGGAAATTTCCCTTGCTTCGGAGGGCCCTAGTCACATTTGGAGTTACAACTCTAGGCACCCTTTTCCTTGACGTCTAGGGCTTGGCCACTTTCAGAGAAGAGAGCATGGCCCCTTGCCTAGGAGAGGCAGCTAGCACATGCTCCATGGGCTCTTTACCCTTGTCACTTTGCTCCTCATTTATGCCACTATCTTGGATTTCTTCATGGATGCCTTGGCTGTCTTTTTGCATTTCCTTTTGAGGGCTGTCCTCCTCACTGTGTTGCACTTGTTTATCATTCTGCCCTGCTTCTTCATGAGGCTGCTGTTCCTTTTTATGAGGCTACTATTCCTCATCCTGTAGCTGCCTCTGTTCATCATCATGAGGCTGTTGTTCATCATGCTGTGGCTGCCTCTGTTCATCATTTTCAAGAGACTGCTCACCTTCACTGTGTTCCTTTTCATCATGCCTAGGAGTTTGCTGTTCTGCCTCACTGTGATGCTGCTCATCATCATCTTCCTCATCAGGCTCTTTTGTTTGTTCTATGGTAAACTTGAGCTTCTTGGGAATATGTTTGCTAGAAGAAGGCGAAGGATGGTGAGTATAAGGTGAAGGAGATGTATGAACTGGTGGGACAGTGGAGAAATATAGATGGGTGATGAAAGTATCCCAAGAGACCTCATTCTTCTCAAGCTAATGAAGAATGATGACTTTGATGAGGGAGTGACAGAAGAGGCAAGCTGTCTGCTGAGAAGGAGGATTTTTTTGAATAGTGGAGGCCATTTTCTCAAGAATTCTGTGTAGGAAGAAAGGGATATTTAACAATTTTTCCCTCGTGAAATGCATGAGAAATTGAATATGATAGTCATAGACTCGGGAGAATCTTCCCTCACAAGTGAAGCATTTCATGATGATCTTCATGAGGGGGGCGTAACTAGTTAATAGATATGAGAAGGAAAAAATGGATGGACATGAATCTCTGTGCTCAGGCTTTAGAAAGGGCTTGTATTCTTCTGAGTCCAGGTGGCTTTGTTTAAACCACTTCTCCCTAACATAAGGGATTTTAGTGGCCTTGGAGATGGACCTTGGAGAGAATTTGAAATCTAGGCCTGCTAGCTAGAAATGCTTCTCTTGAAACCTCAAAGCGCAAAGATATGTCAAAGGGGAAAAGCTCTTCACCTCTTGCACTCTTTGACAAAAATCTAAACACCCAACCTCATGGAAATTAAGCAACACTGATGGATGGGCAGTCACTTCTTCAGTGGAAACAGGCTCAAATATCTTGTGCAGGCCACTCCCACTGTCTTGCCTGGGAGGCATCTTGTTTTGAATGTTCTCTGAAACACAAAGATGTCTCAAATGGCCTTTGGAATGTTTTCTCAAGCACACACCTCTGTCTTCCTTGTTAGTCACTGTTTGACTAAGGCAAACTGCTTCAAATGCTGTGTGAAATGGTTCTTTAACACCAACTTTCTACTCCTTACAAATCATTGTTTTGTCTCTTTTTATGCCAATCAACAAATAGTTATCAAAATAAAAAGCACACAGTCAAATTGTTATTGTGTTTGGGTAAGGTCACAAGGGTCCTTTGTGTTTTGGTATAAACAAGAAAGCCTTGTATCTAGAAAAAGACAAAACACCCCTCCAAATCAAAAACACCCTTCTTGTATTCACTGTTTCTCATACACAGGTAGACAAAACACCTTCAAATTGAGTTAAAAGATCTTTCACCACAGTCTGTTTTATGGGACAAAGGAGGCAGCTTTAGTTTCATTATTTTTCCACATAGAGAGGACTTTTGAAGTGATAGAGTATTTTAGACTTGATCACTGTTGTCTCTTAACAAAACTGTTTCACCTTAGGATCACTTGTTTCTTATACCCAGGTTAACAAAAACACCCTCAAATGACTTTGCAGAATCTCTCACCACACTTTTTTTTATGGGACAAAGGAGGCAGCACTAGTTTCACTGTTTCACTTATTCAAAAGGAGACATTTTTGAAGTGACAAGGAATTCAGACTAAGACCACTGTTTTCAAAATAGGCTCACTGATGTCACCTTACAAACACTGTGTTTTCCTTTCAAGGACTGTTTCCACCTTATAACACTGTTTTCACTTTAGACTTTGCTGACAGAGGTTAGTTTTGTCCTATCATAGTTAGGACACCTTCAACAATTTTAAAAACCTCTAACACTGTGCTTATTTTGACTTGCAAGTAGTGTTATGGTTTATCACTGTTTTGAGGGCAGTTTTAGGTCTTTCGAAACCAATGTAAACACACCCTATTTCACTATATTAATATTGGGTAGTCATAACAACAACAACCTTGGATTTTTATCAAAACACCCTACCCTCCTTGTCACTATTTCCCCCTTGGAGAAAAAACACTCTGTCACCCCCTTAGGATTTCAAAAACTAGCAAGGAACAATGAAAAATACCTTGCAAACTCTTTATGGGCTTTCGTTGATCATTTGGCAGCTTCAGAGATGTTTTTGAAGGCATTTTGACCTTTCAACAGGCGCGGCACGTTCAAAAGGAAGAGCATCGCGCAGCAAAAGGGGTGTCGGGTCGGCCTTCGGGTAGTTGTGACCGGTGCCTACAGGCACGCTGCGCGCCGCTACAGGCACGCCGCGCCACAAAAAAAAGTCTTTGTATATCTACTTCTGAACGCACCGCGTGTTTTTCCAAGCACGCCGCACGGCCTTAAAGGCCTGAAAACTATGTAAATTCACTTGAAATGCCTCTTCGGTCTAGTGAGCAGCTAGGAGGAGATGTTTGTTTGCTTGCATTTTGAATTGAGCAATGCGATTTGGCAATGGTCAATCCACCCTTTATATTTGAAAAAGCCAATGACCCTTTTAAATTTTGCTTCGTGAGGGTTTGAAAATGTTTTGAAAAGGCCTTTGTTTAAAAAAAAAACATGAATCCCTACTTTTTGTCATTTATAACCTTTAAACCATCATAAAGTCAATATTTGACCAGGATCATTAAAAGTGATGTGGATGACACTTTTGAAGATCTTCGTAAATATGACACTTTTCAAAGTGAAGAAATCATCCTTAAAGCCACAATTCCTCTTAGTGTTTTCTCATCAAGGGAGGAAAGTTGCTTCCTGTGTCCATATCTATTTTTAAGAGGAAACTTTGCTCAAAACCATATACTGACTGTAGAAGCACTTCTTCAAATGACATTTCTCTTTGACTGTGGGTGAAGCTTAGTTGTATTCACCTAGGTTTGACAAACATATGCTCATTAAAAAAGGAGATCTTCTAAAGGCTTCTCCTGCAATTATATGCAACAGCTAGGTATCTTCATATGTTTCATAAACAATATTTTTTTTGCAACAGTATCATGCTTCATTTCTTTGAATATTGTCCCTGAAATTGAGACACTTGCCATATCCTTTCTTCACTTTTATGAACCTATGTGTCTATTTGCAAAGCCTTCTTGTCCATTTGATGAGTTTTTTGACAAAGACCTTCATGAACAGGAAGAACAAACCTTCTTTGAAGATTAGCATTACTCTTTGGCTTATGTTTGACCTAGCTTCCCACTTATAACCCTTGAATGGATTTCCACTAATTTCAACTCTGTTTTTTGAAGGAAAATAATGGCTAGATTTCATGCCTGTTGATAAAGGAGAAAAACTCTGGAAAATTTTGATGAAATCACATACCTCAGCAAAATTTGTTCATTTTGTCTTCAGAATGCTTTTGAAGGAGATCTCTGATAGGAGATAAGTCAGCCTCTTTGATCATTACAGTATCCCTGCTTTCTCTTTGTTTTTAACACCATTTCTCTATCCATAAGCCTTCAGTTGCTTTCCCACTGCACTTAAAACCCTTTCAGTCAGTGAAGACCCTAAAATCAATCTTTGTCCCTGGCCCTCGACTTATTAGATGAAGGAGGCCTTTATCTCAGTGCCAAACCCTCTACTTGTAAAATGAAGGAGGTTTTTCTAGTGATGCCATTTCATCAGCTTTTAAACAGTGTTGTCTTTCCTTTCACTGCCTATTCATGCTTAAGAAAATGAAGATGAAAAATCGACAATAATTCATGAAGGGCATTTCTTTGAGACATGTAATTCTACTTTTCAAATACCTTTGTGCCTTTTTAGACATCACAAGCAATTTGGCCAGTTTCTGCAAAGCATTTTTTGTCATTTATAATTCACTAACCTTTGGCTGTGATTTCAGGAGCTTAATGAAATAACTCTCTGTCCTGTAGCTGCATCCAGGCTCAAAACCACATGAGAAGCAGCTGTCTTATCATGTTGAGTTTAATACTATCTTCTGGAATACTAGTACACTTCTGCTCTTGAAAGATCCATTGAAATACTGTAAAACTACCTAATATCAGTTTGACCTATGGAATATGCATTGTTGAGATTTCAGGGCTTGTTAGTGGCACGACTTAAGGGTGTAACCAACTTTATTTGCAGAATAGGAAGGTCTGTTAGGACTGGTTGATAATAGATAGAGGTTCTTTGGCTTTAAGATAGTTTTCCAAGGCAAAAATGCCTAAAGCGCCACTACCTAACTTAGGGGAGACTTCTTGGACAGATTTGGATTGTTCTCTTTGGAGCTGATGGAAAATCTAGTATGGCTAAGGCTAGATAGGGCTTGATAATGAGGTTTTATCTCGTCATGGGCTGATTGAATAGGTAGGAGGGAACAAATATTTATGGGTGTTTTTCCAGCTCTCAAATTTGATAAATTTTTGAGATCCACTGCTAGAAAACTCAGCTAGGAATCTAATCATCAACAACAGGTGAAAAATACTGATGAATAACAGGAAGAATTTAACCGTATGATGTGACTACGATTTAGAAACCCTAATAACCGGATGAAATGAACCTATAAAGGTGAAGAGGACCCGCACATTCATTTAGCCAATTGAATTGCAGTTTGGGCAGAGGAGTCGAAGTCAGAATAGGTACATATCTTTATTCATAATTTAAGCAGGATACCCACGAATTGGTATCTGGAGGTTGAGTTGCGACATGGCACTGCTGAATGGGATGCGCTGAAAGAAAGCTTCATCTTAAAATTCATTTTTGAAAGTGGATTCCAAGGCCTTGATGAGGAATTTCAAGCAATTCAAGGTGTTATCTTTGATATGCCAAAGGAACCAGAAGAAAAATCCCTACCAGCATGGGATGCGCAGATGAGGGATGCAGTAGGATGTCAGATTGTGACAACTGAAGATACCGAGGAAGACCCAAGAAACATCAATATTCCTGAGTTTGAAGGACAACAAACAATCGTTGGACTTGAGATATAATTACCAAATGTGACTGAACCTATGAAGACTAGGCAAGTCAATATTGGAACAGAGGAACAACTTAATTTTTTCAAAGTAGGAGATTACTGGGATGAAGATACGGTGGGTAAGGTTGCAGAGCATCTCACTGAATATCAGGAATTGTTTCCTACAATTTTTTTGGAGTTGAAATGGATTATTGGAGATCTTGGTTTGATGAAGATCAATTTGAAACCATAAGCTTGGCCTATATTGGAGCAGCGCCCTTACAAATTAAATACAAGGTATAAGCAAAAGGTCAAAGAGGAGATGGAAAAGATGGTTGTTGCAGGGATTATTGAACTTATGGAACAATCATATTGGGTAAGCCCTATGGTTGTCTAAAAAAATAAGACCAACGGTGAAATTAGGATCTGTGTTGATCTACACAAATTAAATGATGCTTGTGTACATGATCCTTTTCCATCTCCATTCTCGGATGAAGTCTTGAACAATGTTGGAGGGTAGGAGGCTTACTCATTCACTGTTGGATTTTCAGGGTATCATCAAATAAGGATCGTGTCTAAAGACCAAATTAAGACAACCTTTGCGATAGAGTGGGAGTTATTCCAATAAATGATGATGCCATTCGGGTTGAAGAATGCACCAACTATATTTTCGCACGTAGTAGTCACTTATTTTAAAGACTATACCCATAAGTTTTTAGAAGTGTATTTTGATGATTGGAATGTCTTTGGATTAGTGAAGAAACATGTTTCCAACTTTCACTTAATGTTGGATACTTGTCGCAAGTATAAAATCTCATTGAATTTGAAGAAATGTGTGTTTTGTGTCCCTTTTGATAATTTTATGGGCCATATTGTCTATCAACAGGGACTTATGGTTGATCCCACCAAGATTTGTGTTATCGGTAACCTAGAGGCTCCAATGAATTTGAAGCATTTGTGCTCAATATTGGGACATAATGGCTATTATCAGAAGTTTATTCGTGCATATGCACTGAACACTGCGTTGATGGAGAAACTGTTGAAAAAAGATGCAACTTTCTGTTAGGATGAGGAATTCTAGAAGAGTTTGGATATGCTTAAGGAGAAAATGGTAATTGTGCCTATCTTGGTATTCCTATATTGGTCAAAATAATTCCATGTACACATTGATGTGTCCTGTATCACACTAGGAGCTGTATTAGCGTAGCCAGGAGTTGGAGATATTGATCATCTGATTGTGTTTGCAAGTCGGAAGCTCTCAAGTGTTGAGCACAATTATTTTGCAACAGAGCAAGAAGGGTTAACTATGGTGTATTCACTACAAAAGTTCTGTCACTATTTTCTTGGAGGTCACTTTAATATGTTCACTGATCATTCTACTTTGAAGTACTTGGTGAAAAAGCCTATGTTGGGGAGAAGACCTATAGATGGCTCCTATTATTTTAGGAATATGATTTTGAAGTAATTGTGAAGCCATGAATATTGAATGTCAGACCAGACCATTTATCGTGCATTGAAATTGAGGAGGAACCAACTAATTTGGAGGAAGGATTACCAGATGTGAAAATGTTTTCTATTAAGGTAGATGATGAAAATTATGCAGATATTATCCATTTTATAACATCTTGAAGTACACCTGCAGAGTATACAATCAAGAAGAAGAAAGATTTGGTTTCATGCGCAACAAATTTAACCTCGATTGCAGGCCAATTATACAAGCTGGGAGTTGATGAATTTCTAAGGAGATATGTTCCCAAATTCAAAAGGCGCAATATAATAGAAGAAGCACATGGCGGCATTGCAGGAGGTAATTACTCTAGAAAACCCACTACACATAAGGTCTTCAGAGTTGGATTGTGGTGGTCCACAATGCACACCGATTTTAAGGAATACTGTCGTGCTTGTGATGTATGTTAGAGGATTGGGAGAGCCTCGCACAGAGCTGAAATTCCATTACAGCCCCAAGTAACTCTACAGGCCTTTGAAAAATGGGAAATAGACTTTGTAGAGACGATTAACCCTCTAGGGAAGAATACTGGAGCGCACTATATCATCACTGCTACAAAATATTTGACTAGATGGGAAGAAGCTCAACCTCTGAAGGATTACAACGCAGAGACAAATATGCATTTCATCTTTGAAAATATCTTGACAAGGTTTGGATGCCCTAAAATTCTAATAAGTGACTAGGGAACTTAATTTCTGAATGAGACCATTCAAGCATTGACTGTCAAATTAAAGATACACCATATCATCCACAGGTGAGTGGGATGGTAGAGGCCTTCAATAAAATCCTAGAGAATGTGCTCACAAAGATATGCAATGATAAACTTAATGATTGGGATGTGTGCATACCTGTTGTTCTATGGGCATACAGGACCACATGCAAGAAGCTAACAGGACAAACCCCTTTCAATATTCTTATAGGTCAATTTGGGCACCATTCCCAATGACCTGGTTAATTGGGCATCATCTCCAGGACCAATGATTAAGGGTCTATCATTCCCTATCATTTCAAGTTTCTACATGCCCTAAGACAGGAACAAGACAAATCAAGCAAGACTTTCATCAAGAAAAGGTTTCCAAAGATTGAAGTTCATTATATAGCATATGAGAGCTCACCAATGCAGTCTCTAAAGGGGCTAAATGTGTTCCATATGCGGGTAGCCCCATGCAAGGATGCTCTGAAAATCACTTCCCGACATTCACAGGTGCATTGGTCACATTGGGAGCGAAATTCTTATTGTTTCGGAATATCCACTGGACAGTGCCTTATAGAAGAGTTCACATGTGTCAAGCTTTGAATCCAAGTGTCCATTTGACATCTACAAGATTGGAAACATGTCTTGCCTATTATTGGAAAGTCATTGATTGCAAAACAAACTTCAGTTCCTTTATAAATTGAGCATACATCTGAATGCTTGGTAAGGAAGAATTTGAGTAGAGAAATGCTGGAGGATTTTCAATTGAGAGTTATATTTGTGTAACAACTTCTAGAGAGATTTATACTGTGATGAGGCTGGGGAACGTTGCTGGAAGGGTCACTTCAAATCAGTCACTTCATTGTAACCTCTCCTTCTATCATTAATAAATAGTAGAACTTATTTTTCCCTATATGCATCTGTATTGGATTTGATTTTCCATATTGCAAGATCTTGGTTGATGTATATGGTTTATGCTTTACTGATTTAGAAAACTAACTTGAATAGACATCTGTATTATTGCTATCTTCTGCTGTTTAGTGTTCATTCTTGCAGGAATCATTTCACATAAACCACTTCAATTTGAAGCTGCAATGGAAGCTAAAAAAGGAGCCATTTAGAAGCACTTGGATCACAAGTAAGCCTCTAATCCATTCTGTGTGTATGTTCTAAGTTAGGAGAAATAGTCGTATAGTATTTAATCTATTGTTCTAGACTAGAATCTTTCTAGGCAAGCATGTTTTATCCATAATTCACAAATCTTTCCAACGAATTGGTGATTCCATTGGGGAGAATTTCTCTTAGTTCTAGGTGTTTAAGCCTTTGATTTTATTTGTTTATCCACCTAGTAGTTGTTACTCATAAATATTGAACTTTTTCAAAGCCAAATTTGCAAAGAGAGTGAGTTGAAAAATAGTATTTTTCCTTATACACTGCGCCCAATGCACCCTTGGACAGGATACAGTGCTTTGCGTAGCACTGTCTCCTTTCAGGCCTGCATTGTAGAGCATTGTCTCCCCTTTGAGACTGCGTTGACTCCTGAAACCATCCAAATTCCTTTGAATTTTCCTTTGCAATTTGCTTCAGTTTGTTTTCTGCTATGTTTTGAAAAGTTCGATCCTCATATTGATCAGTGAATCTATATACTTCTTCCTCCTTTGAATGAAAATTTGTTCAATGTTTGTTTAAAAAGTTTTTCTTTATCATTGACAAGTTGATTTCAAAGTATTTTTTATGGTCACATTAAGGATCATTTTATTTTGAAATAGGAAATTGTCGTAAATTCTTCATTTCCGTGATAGGAGAAATTGTTATTAAAATCCTCATTTTTCCTTCAAAAGAGAAATTGTTGTTTGTATTCTTCATTTCTTGAAAGTAAAAAGCATTTGAATTGTTGATTTAGTGCACTTAGTTTCTTTTTTGCATTCATAACATTAAAGAAACTAAAAATAAAAAATTGTATTTGCATGTAGAGTTTTGTGTGTTTTGCAAAAGGAACATTAGGAAATCTGCATTTAGTTTGTGCTCATTGATTTTTTTGCTCACAGATTATTTGCTCTTTCCCCTTAGTAGCTAGGTTTTTCATTGAAGAAAATGAAAGTGAAAGATTGTTTGTCATTCTTAGTTTTCATTTTAGGAGTTTCCTACACATCATCATGGTGAACCTTTGAAAGGAAAATTGTTAAGAAATATCAACATAAAATTAATCTCAATTTACCTAACAAAGCATTGGAACCATAACGATAACATTTAGAAGGTCTAGGCTAGAGACGTGTTCTGGCGTCGTAAAACATAGCAGTTGTCATTAACTTGTCTGTGATAAATTCCGAGTGTGATACCTCACTCCACATACGTAAGTATATCGTAGCTCGTCCATGTAATTTCATGTAAATCGGGCAGTGTTACAGTACGATAAGTATAAAGGGGTGCTCTCACTATGCAGTTTCACATTCGACAGTGTTAATACAGACTTGGACCTCCACGTACCTTTGGGTATATTTGGGAGGAAAACGTTTAGGTGTTATCCATCCATAGTGAACCAAGTCAGCCGCCTTGTAAATTGTGATACACCGAACATAACATTCAGGTAGATTTCCTGCCCGTACTTCTTGGTTCGCCAGGAGGTATTCTGTAGTTCACAGTTTCTTGGTAAACCATTTTTGCCTAGCATTACCCTTTTATTTTGTTTATTAGTTTTTTGGTTAAAATAATTCAGTAATCATGGAAGAGCAAAATTATTTTCCCGGTCGTTTTCATAGATTAGCTTTAAAACCACCTTTACCACCGAAAGTTACTTCTGGTAGGAAAAGGTGATCACGATCTGCCGAATCAAGTACAATTCATACCTCTGGTGAAACATCATTTTCCAATAAACCAGAGTTAGCTCAAATTGTTTCTACACATCCTTGTTCGTCTACTATTGTCGAAACAGAGTCTTCACAACTACCTGTGGTCATGATCCATCCAATCAGTGAGACCATACCTCCTGGACCCGACATTGTTCAAACAAAAATTGATCCAGATCTTGTCTCTTCTTTGCCAGAACATCTGAATCTAGAAGTTGAACAACTGGAAGTTGTTCCTACCTTGGTCATCCCACAAATTTCTGTAGCCATTGAAACAACTATATCACACAATCAACCACCTAAAATATATTTTGGGCCTGACGATGAAATACTTCCACTTGGTTTAATTGCGATTGAAGAAATACCACAAGACGATACACCTTTAACTCCAACCCATTTTGGGGGGGGGGGGGGGACCTTTACCTGTATGAGTCTTTTCCTCAATCGTTTCCATATGCTTTTGTTGATCCTATTCCCATTCAATCTCCCGTTGATTTTAAAGGGTATACATTTGGTCAAGCAACCATGTCTGAACCAACATCTTCAGTTGGGACAACTATTCCAATTACGTCAGCTCCTAGCCTCACTACTCTGTCGATGTTCACAAATTCACCAGAGTCATATTTGCATGGTGGCCCTATGGTCCCATCAGGTTACAAATAATTATCTGGAACTTTCTTTGGTGCATCTTCAAGACCATGGTATTTACCAATGTCATCATCCGATATTTTAACTAGTAATCCTATCGTCAGTATTGAACGAATTTATTCATTATATACATCATCAGGGCAATATCAAGTCGGTCCTTCTGGGTCAATTCCTTTAAGTACCATATCAACTGGACTCCCAGCAATTGGAGAGAATTATTTTCCATCTTATTATTCTCCTCATGCTTGGGGGCAACCTTTGGTCACCCAATATGACAATACTCAGTCACTTTTTGGTCATCCTAATGATGAATTGAATGTTTGTTAATGGTAGCCCACTCTACCTATCCAACCAGAAATGGTTGTACATTAGTATCAACCAGTTCAACCTGTTACATCCAATTCATTACCACTTGTTAATACATCTTTACCCCTATTATAGAATCAAAATATTGTACATCAACCTTATCAAGCGGGTCCTTCAACTCAATATCATCAAATTTTGGGTCCACAGACTCCAAATTATTTGGTTAATTTACAACAACCTGTATCAGGAATCATTTATTCACAAGCTGGTCTACCATTTTATGGGATGTCACGACCGCAACCTGGTTATACATATCGACCGAATCCAAGTTATCCTAATTTGGGTTATAACATTTATGGACAGACCCCTTGGGAACCTCAAGCGCAAATGCCTTAAATTTCATTTCAACAAGTATGATATCCAAGTTTTGGCCAACAGAATCCTCAAGTGTTTGCTATGGCAAACAAACCCTATCTGGGTTACTTGCAGCAAATTCCTTATGTTGGTGCTCAAAGGCCTATTGCCCAAGCAATTCCATCTTACCCTGGATATGCTCAACCTAACCTTAATAGACAATTTCCTTTTGTCGCAACTTTAGAATTGCCAGATTTAAATCGGTTAACCAATGATCTAATCAACTATGCTCCTTAGTGGCCGATGATACCCCATAAATTGCCCTCATATATTCCTAAGTTTAATGGAAACCCTAGAGAAGATCCGTTGACTCATGTCATGACTTATCATTTATGGTGTTCATCAAACTCCTTAAATGATGATTATGTTCGACTACGTCTTTTCCAGCGTACGCTCATAGGTCCGGCCGCCAAATGGTACATTGAGCTACGTAGAGCTTCTTTTGACAATTTCACTGCCCTAGCTACTGTCTTCTTGAACCATTTCCAGTTACCTATCAGATAAGAAACTGGAACAGAACTCTTGACCAACTTCAAACAGACAAATGCTACTCACATCTCTGATCATATTCATGAGTGGCGTTGTCATCGACAAATGGTTAAGAAATTTGTTCTCGATCAGATAATTTCTGAATGGTTCATTAATTCCCTGTTACCATCTATAACTAAGGATGTGGCTAAGGGTGGCGTCGTCACAGAAGAGAAAATTATCGCTCGTGCCCAATATTTAGAATTTATTTACAATAAATCTGGCACACTCTATGAAAAAATTCCTAATGCGCCGAGATCTAATTTCAATGTTCCTCCTCAATTAAAGGAATCTCATGCTAGAGATGGCTTGATAGGCACTAAAAACACACACCACACTATTGCATCTGATCCTGCTCCTACTTCCAAAATTAATGTCGTGTGATTTGATAAAGGAAAAAGTGACAAGCAACTAGGAAGTAAGAAAAATGGGAAATCAAAGAAAAATAAAAATTCTAACCCGCAGGAAAGATCATCTGATCAATTGTTTGGACCTCGGAAATCTTGTTATCCATGCATAATATGTAACGAGGAACACTTTGTTAGGGATTTTCCTCACCATGCTGAAGTCTCAAAAATCATCAAGACTTCCCATGCATCAGCTGTGTTGACAAACCCATTTTCATATCCAGACGCCAATTTGGTTGCTACGGATCCAGCTCCTAGTTCCCAAGTGTTAATGTTATCCATAACAAAACCTTCAACAGATATTTTGGTGTCAAAGTGTAATAAATATTATGTTAGTCAGGCCACTGATCAACCTACTACCTCGACTACAAATCCTTCTACGGAATCAGTACCGCCTACTGTTATTCCTGAATTGATAATTAAGCCACCAAAGGGAGTAATTCATAAATCGACATATAAAGAGTTGCACAAAATTATAGTATAGTTGAAGATTTGGCTCAATCCCCTTTAGCTATGTTTTCTTTGAGGTATTACAAAATTGTCCCTCCAAAAAACAGGCTTTACTATCAGCCATTGGTGGAATTGATCTGACTGATTCTAATCTTGTCGTCTTTAATCATACGAGCTATGTGCCACAATTACCAACAGAATTAGCATTCTCTATACAAGTAATTTTTCTCAATCACCTTGTTCATCGCACTATTATTGATGAGGGAGCATCTACATGTACTATGTCTTTAAATTGCTGGAAGTCACTTGGCTCGCCACGCTTATCACAATCATCAACGACGTTGAAGGATTTTGATGGAAGAACATATAAACCTTGTGGTATTATCAATAACTTGCATGTTGAACTAGGGGGAAAAACAGTGAATGTTGATGTCAAGGTCGTTGAAGAACCCCTTAACTATAATATTTTACTTGGAAGGCCATGGGTATATGCGATGATTGCAATTGTTTCTACATACTTTATAATGATTTCCTTTCCACATAAAGGTAAAATCAAAGTCATTAATCAACTATCCTTCTTTGCCTCCGCTTCGCAGGTAACTAGAAGCGTTCTATTTGTTCTCATACCCCAACTATAAATTTAGAACATTGGTGTAGGAATCTTAAAGGATTCCAACCTTATGGGAACCTTTGCATTACCGCCGCCTATGATGTCGGCATAAATTTCAAGTATAGAGACTTGCTACATGATCTCTTCCACTCTATCTGGCTTAAGGGAGAGTACGAGTGATTCTGATATTTCTACGTTGGATGAATTTTTACTGCCCATCCCTATTGAGCTGGCATAACAATCAATCTATCTGGCTTGGGCGGAAAATCCGAAATCAGCGTCGCCGAGTGTTTGGGTTGATCGTTCCTTAGATTTTGGTACTCCATCTGATCCATTTTCCTCAATTTTTTTGACAAATGAACGTATTTTGGAAGCTATGATGTCAGAAGGAGAACCATGGGAAGATTATCATCATCGTTCCCCTCTTCCTGATTATGAAGAAAAATATCTTACTGAACTATATCACCCATGAATCAAAAATTTCTTTTTGAATTATTTACTAATTAATGCAATCAATTTCGAGCAAAATTTGTCAAACATTGAAGAAACCATTTCTATCGATATTTCAACCAAACCTGGCATTGTAGAAAATATTCATGTTGGTGTATCTTGTTCTCCATCAGAACTTGAATCATATCACTCTTTATTTTGTGAATTTCGTGATGTATTTTCTTGGTCTAATGAGGAAATTCCAGGCATAGATACTAGTATAGTTGAACACACTATTAATATGTATCCTGATGTCAAACCGGTGCGCCAACAGCTTCATCATGTTCATCCAAAGAAAGTTGCCACCATCAAAGCATAAGTTGAAAAAATTTTGCGTGCTGGTTTCATTTAACTTGTTCCACTGACTGAGTGGGTTTCCAATATTGTTCCTGTTATGAAAAAACAAGGAACCATTAGAGTGTGTGTCCATTACTGGGATGTCAATATGGCTTGCCCAAATGACAACTATCCTACTCCCTTAATCGACCAGATTATTGACGATTGTGCTGCATGAAAAATATTTTCGTTCATGGATGGATTTTCATGCTATAATCAAATCAATATCCACCTAGATGATCAATATAAGACAACATTAATTTTTCCCTGGGGCACATTCGCTTATAGGAAACTTTCGTTTGGTTTAAAGAATGCTGGGGAAAATTTTCGAAGAGCGATGGATTATGCTTTCAAATGACATCAAGCACATTGTTCAACCATATCTAGATGATTTACCAACGCATTCACGAAATTAGACTGATCACCCGATGAATTTGAGAGCCATTTTCTTACACTGCTGACACTACAAAATATGCCTCAATCCACATAAATGTGTGTTTTGTGTTGGTTCTGGTCATATGCTTGGATTCGTAGTCTCAAAAGAAGGAATTCAAATAGACCCATTGAAGGTTCAGGCCATTCTTGATTTTCCTGCACCATCAAATTTACTTCAGATACATAAACTTCAAGGAAAGGCTAACTTCCTGAGAAGGTTCATTCCAAACTATGTAGAAATGGCTAAAGTAATTACTCGACTATTGAAAAAGGGGGTTCCCTTCCATTGGGACCAAATTGCACAAGCTTCTTTTGATGCTGTCAAGGACACTCTTGTCCGAGCATCATTAATGTATCCTCCTAATTATCAAAATGATTATTTCCTATATATTGTCGTGGCTGAAACGACCATTTCTACGGTATTGGTCCAAGTAGAAGAAGGAATTGAACATCCGACTTATTATTTGAGTCGTAATCTCAATGATACGGAAGTTAAGTACTCGTACGTAGAAAAACTTGCCTTGGCAGCTGTTCAATCTATCCAAATATTTCGCCACTATATCCTACTCCGAAAAACAACTGCTGTCTCGGATTGAAACCCCATGACTTATATCTTATCGCGTCAATTGCTGGGGGGAAAATATTCAAATTGGATTGTTATTTTGTAGGAGTTTGATTTGGAATTCATCAAATCCGAGTCCAAGAAGTATTTAGTTTTGGCTGAGCTTCTCTGTGACCTTCCCTTTGATAGTACTGCAAATATGTTAGAACCATCAATTCTAGATGAGTCTCTGTTTCTGATCGGATCATCTGATCCTTGGTATGGGGATTTCATCATTTATCTCCAAACCCAAACTTTTGGACCTAATACCTCTCGCTCTGAACAACGACGTATTCGATACCAAGTCAAATATTATCTGATCATCGGTGGTACACTTATTGTTGTGGTGTCGATACAATTTTAAGGAGGTGCCTCACTCATGACGAGGCCAAAAAAGTGTTAAATGATTGTCATGCTGGGGCTTGTGGTGGAGATTTATCTAGATATGCTACCGCGCAGAAGATACTCAGCGCTGGTTAATTTTGGCCTACTATTTTTCGAGATTGCATCCTCACGGTCAAAAGTTGTCATGCGTGCGAGATTTTTGATCGCAAGGTCTGCAAACCGCCAGATCCAATGCATCCTGTTGTCTCGGCGGGACCATTTACGAAATGGGGTATTGACTTCATGACCTGTAACCCTCGTTCTTCCAGGAGGCATGGTTATATTATTGTCTCAGTCGACTATTTTACCAAATGGGTCGAAGCAATGCCTACATTCAACAACACAGGACAAACAATTGTGTTGTTTTTCTTTAATCATGTTATTGCATGGTTTTGGGTCCCACAGGCTATAGTTACGAATCATGGGAAGCATTTTTGCAACCATATGATGTCTGAATTGACTCCCAAGTTAGGATTGTCACATGATAATTCTACTCCTTATTATCCACAATAAAATGGACAAGTTGAGGCTATTAACAAAATTCTTAAACGAATGCTTCAACGAATGATATGAGTTTGTAAAATAAACTGGCATTTTATCTTGTACTTCACCTTGTGGGTGTATCGAACCTCGGTGAGAAACGCGATCAGATTTACTCCTTTTCAATTGGTGTATGGTTTGGAAGCTATCTTACCAATCCAGTGTGAAATATCATCGTTAAAACTCACAATAGACTTGTTACCTGACACCTCAGAAGAAGAAGCGCGTCTTCTTAACCTCATCCATCTTGATGAAACACGTTTTGAAGCCCAATTGGCCAACGAAGTGCATAAGAGACGTATAAAGGTGCAATACGATAAAAATGTCGAGCCTCGCATCTACTCAAAGGGTGACTTGGTCCCTCTTTATGATCAAGAAGCTGATGTAATAGGTATAGGGAAATTTGAGCCATTATGGCATGGCCCCTATATTGTCAAAAGAGTTCTTGCTAAGGGTGCCTATGAGTTAGTTGATTAAGATGGAATTCCATTGGCACAACCTAGAAATGGGTTGTATCTAAAACGTTACTATGCTTAATCATGAGCATAGTAATTTTTTGTATTATATTGTATATATGTTGTTGGTTTGCATTCACTATCTTAATTTGTTTTTAGAGTTTTCTTGACGTTAGTAATCCGCTTTAAATTTCATCACATATGTCTGAATCTTCGGAACCATTTGTTGGATATGCTGATGGTGCTAGTCATAGTATGCAGAATCTATCCTCTACAGCGTGGGCCATTTTCGCTCTGAACGGGGAGTTAGTGAGTTTTCAAGGGATTTGTATTGGTATATTGATGAAAAATATCGCTGAGTATAGCGCGTTGATTGAACTTCTCTCTGATGCCATTTCATTTGGTATTAACCTCATAATCATAAGGTTAGACTCACAACTTGTGGTATTGCAACTTAATAGTGTTTATACTGTTATAAATCCAACACTTCTTAGATTGTTCCTAAGAGTTCGAATTTTGGAAAGAAAATTTTATTTTATTCAATATAAACACATTTCCAGAAATTTGAATACATTGACTGATTCATTAGCTAATTAAGTTTTAGACAGACATTTGCAACATATGTAAAGAAAACATTCACATCATTGAATAGGATTGCACAATAAACATAGGAAAAACTCTGAAATCAGATAGATAGATAGTTATAGGTTTTTACAAAATTTGTGCCAAGACACATTGGTCATCTGACCTCAAAATGTATGCAAAATGTCACAAGTAAACTATTGGTGCTCATGGTAACATGCTATAGATCTAGAAATCCTACGGAGTAACCGCATCTAGCAGTTAGGAACCCCAATAGTGTGTCGCTGCAGTCGTATGGGAAGCTATTCGATCTAGAAATTCGGAATTCTGAAGGTCAACACCTCTATGTGCTACGGAAGCTCAGCTAGAGTCTCAGCCATATCAAGGTCCTGAAGGACTGCTCTCCCAACAACCCTCTCTACTGGCACATTTGCTTTGCACTCTGGTTCCTCTACTGGTTGAACAAGACCAACATCTGGATTATATCAACCATTTAGTTTAGTCTTGGGAAAACATAAAAATACAAAAACATTGTATAAACCTTAGGAAAATCAAAAAACATGGTCAAAACATTCTTACCCATTGCACCCCACTGAGTGCCTTATGGTAATGCTAAATCTGGATCTCCTTGAAAATCAATGCTTGCATATGCGTACTCATCGATGGAAACAATCTGTCACTGGAACTAGGAAAATAATGCAGTAGAGAATGTAACAGTCAATTGGCCTGCATGCTAACCCATGAGTTCTACCCATCTCTTCATCCGAGGATCTCTAGGACTAGCTATATCCAGTTTCACATGTTGTGGCCGCAACAGTGGAATCCATTCCAAAGCGAAGGATATAAGGATTGAACCATAACCGAAATTATTCTTCCTTCCTCCCTTTGCTTTTTTTAGTTGTTTCTTTATCTGAGATAGAACAACTTCAGACCAGTTGAAGATTGTTGGCTCTAAGCACTCTAGTACGTACTGCATATACGATCTATTCGCTACATGTAGTGTAATGGTGCCAACAAGTTTAGAGATCATGAAAAGGATAGTTCTCAAAGGAAAATCTCTGACATCCCAGATGTTTATTTTTCCATATTTGCTAGGTTCTACCCCTGGATAGCAATACTGTAGAATATAATACCTCACTGTCTCTCCTCCAATGGTAGACCCTGAGAGTGAAATGGGAAAACCTCTCCTCGACAAACCTGTGAGAAAATACACATCCTCAACTGTTATGGGAACCAGTTGGTTCTTAATATGAAATGCCTCTATCATCCGATCCCATGATTGAACTAAGAACTCCAAGAGTTATATTTGTTGCCTCATACCTGACAATTTGAAGTACTTAAGCAGTCCAAAATCTCTTAGGGCTCTTACAGTACCTGGATCATTTAAGGAAATCATATCCTGTTCTTCATGTTCTCTTTCCATCTATGTAATCATCATTGTAATCTGATGGAAACCTGAAATACAACCATAAGATCCATTAGATTCCATTCATTTCAAAAAACTAGGCAAATTTTTGGCATGACATGAAAATAAAAAACTTGAACTGTGCCCAATGCACTCCCTAACAAGAGATAGTGCATTGCACATGCAAGTAATCTTCACTCTACTTGCTATGTAATCTCGGTTTCAACATTCAGGGGTGCGTTGCCCTCAATTTGGGCATAATTTACTATATGGGCCTTAAAACCCTAAAAATTTGTAGAAATTGGAGATGAAATGAATACCAAGGGAAAGAGGAGGTTCATGAAACTAACCTGGATCAAACAAAGATGAAATCTGTCCACATAAATGATCGCAATCAACGACTGAAGTTCGGGGGAAAAATTAGGTTCAGAGCTCCAAAATGCAAATGGTAACTATGGAATGGTAAAAATGAATAGTGAAACTAATTTTAATAGTCATTTAATTATTTGCAAGGTAAATTTATTGCTATGAGTATAGTTTTATTATGTTTTTATCATGAAACATGTATTTTTAATTCATTTGATGTTGTTTTGAATAGGAAATACAACTGATGAACAGATTAGTCGTGCAGATTTATTCGAAGAATCACTTGACCACAAAGCATACTTTTTTGACTTATTTTTCGAGCTTTGTTAAAAACAAAAAAGGATTTGAAGTGCACTTTTTTCTCTTTTTCGAGCTTCGATAACAACGAAAAAGGAACCCCTGGAGTCTTCTTTCAGCTCTTTTCAGACTCTGATAATGTGAAAGGATTTTCGAGCACTTGTATTTTCGAGCTTGTAAAAGTAAATGAATTGTTATCCACTCAGTATAAGTTTAACCCTTTTCTGGACTGAGATAGATTATTTACGAAAAAGGAATACCTTGGTTAAACATGACCAAAGAGGTTCTCTCAAATATTATTTTACCCTTTTTTGGGTCCGAGTGACAAATTTATGAAAAAGTACTTATGGAGTTTTCTTTCGTCCTCTTTTTCAAACTCTCTAAATATGAAAAAGGATTGGGCTATCACTATCGTTAAGCTCGTTAAAACATAAAATAGCGACGGGCTTGTCGATCATGGCAAGAATCGAGTTTCATTCATCGCTAGACTCGTTAAATTATTAAATAGCGATACTTTATTTTCCCGAAGGGTTGAATTATAGATCAAGAAAATGTTATGTTCCTCAAGCTTATTAAAAAATAAAGAGGTACTGATCGACAAATGACCAGGGAAAATTTGGGAAAAATGAGCAAGAATTCTTTATGGTAGCAAGTCTCTCTTGAACATGACACGTCCTTCACTCCATGTCTGTGACTATTTGGGTTGGGTAATATTCTTGACGGTTCATTGACACCTATGGTTCATCATACCTTCACTTTGGTTTTGGGTCAATGCTGCCAACTAATCACAGTGTCACCGATATGTTCAAGAGAAATCATCTAGTGAATACTTCATCCTTATGCAATACTCATAAACCTTCATTCTCATGACCGTCATCCCTGAAAATTGCTATATCAAGTCATACCTTTGTCTCCGAAATTAGTAACTCCAGTTTTGCAATAAGGTGACTTCCTATCGATGAAAAATCAATATCCAGGAAGTTCACATAGAAACATCAGATTCCAGTACCATGAGGCTTGTTACAGCATCAACATGATCCTTGCTTCTGGACCTTTGACCGAAAGATTTTGTTTGGCATTCAACATCAAATCATCCATTCATGCCTTACAAAATGTACTGCAGTACCTTGAGGGCCATTGACATTAATGGTGGTTCTCTCACGTTTGTTAACAACTCACATCATTGGTTGTTAATCAAAAGATGTCTTTCCATGTTCAACTACAAATCATATATTCGCATGGCTAGACTTGTACCCGAATGATTGAGTGAACGAGATAAGAAGACCCCGAATCTAGTTTCATCCATCCAGGATGCGATTTCAGGATTGTTGTACACATCATCTGTACGGTGACCTTACATACAAATTTTCATCCAAACATGGGCCTATATATGTAGGCATGTCTGCATCTAGGCAACATTCCAATGGAGATGAATTTCTGAATTATGTACATGTTATTAGATTGTTTATGTGCTGAATATGGGAATGCCTACCCTCAACAATTATTATCAAAGAGGATATATCATGATGTAATGTATTGTAATATTGATGTAGGTGACCACTCCGCTTCATCTCCATCCCATCATAGTGTAAAGCATCTCAATCAAAAGTTATTATTATTATTTCGACTTCATGCTTTAGGGGCCGATTTTTTATAAGTCAATTTGTGCACCATTCCCAATGACCTGGTTAACTGGGCATCATCTCCAGGACCAATGATTAAGGGTCTATCATTCCCTATCATTTCAAGTTGCTACCTGCCCTAATATAGGAACAAGACAAATCAAGCAAGACTTTCATCAAGAAAAGGTTTCCAAAATTGAAGTTTATTATGTAGCATATGAGAGCTCACCAACGCAGTCTCTAAAGGGGCTAAGTGAGTTGCATATGCAGGTAGCCCCATGCAAGGCTACTCTGAAATGCACTTCCTGACATTCACAGGTGCATTGATCACATTGGGAGCAAAATTCTCATTGTTCCGGAATCTCCACTTGGCTAGTGCCTTCTAGAAGAGTTCACATGTGTCAAGCTTCGAATCCAAGTGTCCATTTGACATCTACAAGATTGGGAACATGTCTTTCCTATTATTGGAAAGTCATTGATTGCAAAACAACCTTCAGCTCCTCTATAACTTGAGCACAGATCTAAATGCTTGGTAAGGAAGAATTTGAGTAGAGAAATTCTGGAGGATTTTCAATTGAGAGTTATATTTGTGTAACAACTGATGGAGAGATTTATACTGTGATGAGGCTGGGGAATGTTGTTGGAAGGGTCACTTCAAATGAGTCACTTGGTTGTAACCTCTCCTTCTATCATTAATAAAGAGTACAACTTATTTTTCCTTGTATGCATCTATATTGGCTTTGATTTTCCATATTGAAAGATCTTAGTTGATGTATATGGTTTATACTTTACTGATTTAGAAAAATAACTTGAATATACATCTGTATTATTGCTATCTTCTGCTATTTAGTGTTCATTCTTGCAGGAAGAATTTCGCATAAACCGCTTGAATTTGAAGCTGCAATGGAAGCGACATAAGGAGCCATTTAGAAGCACTTGGATCACAAGTAAGCCTCTAATCCATTATATGTGTCTATTATTAGTTAGGAGAAATGGTCCTATAGTCTTTAATCTGTTGTTATAGACTAGCACCTGTCTAGGGAAGCGTGTTTTATCCATAATTCCAAATTATGTCCAAAAAATATGGTCTATGGAAAAGAGGTTGTTATGCCGATGGAATACATTATTTTAGTCTGCGCATCATTATATTAACCAACATGGTTGATCAAGAAATTATGGAAGAAAGAATTTCATAGCTGGTTGTGCTGGAAGAGGATAGATTTATTGCTGGTTTTTATCAATAGGTATAGAAAGCACGCGAAAATGTTTGGCATGATCAACATATTAGAAAGAAGATTTTTTAAGAAGGAGGATTTGGTTTTGATGTATGACAGTAAGTTTGCGTGATTTACAGGGAAGTTCAAAATGCACTGGCTTAGACCTTATATTATGAAGGAAATCACTAAAGGAGGTTCAGTTCGTTTGGATACATTAACAGGTGAATTTCTTCCTAGATATGTGAATGACAGTCATTTAAAACCTTAGAGGGATGACCCTTTCCTTGCATGCGCTCAATGACTATATGGTTGGAGGAATGTCTTAGTGCCCCGGAAAGTTGCAAGAGGGTGCAAGACTTTAAAGAATAATGTCATAAGTTGTAAAAGTTATTTTGTGCGAAGAAGTTTGAGGAAGCATAGGTATCTATGAAGCCAATGCAGATATTGCGTTAGGAGGATGTTGATGTCATAGACTAACCAGAAACTACCCATTGGAACAGTAAATCTAGACAAGACAACTTGGTTACCATTTGGAGGAGCGGATAAATTAAATTTATGGAGAAGATTATTCCATATTTGGAGCCATTTTCTTATTTATGTATTTTCATCAATGGAAATAAGGCCACTTGGGCAGCACCATCCCTATAAATATGGCATGCAAGGCCACATTCAATCCCCTTACTTCCTGATTTTCCTAAGAACATTAAAGTGTCTGCTCTTGCTTCCTCTATTGATTTTTATGTCTGATCCTTTTGAAACATTTGAAGAAATGTTGCAAAAATGATGGTTAGGTCACTTAATTCTTGGAGCTATGACTACCACAGAACAATCGTCAGGGACCAGAAAGTCCCCTAAAAATTGAAATCCAAAGCCAAAGTCCTCCCACGTAGATCGTCAGAAGTAACCGATGGCCAAAGAACCAGAGATAGTGGAAGAAGATATTGTTGAGGAGCTTGAACTGATCTTGCGGCTGCCCAAGTACATGGTACTGCACAAGCCAAGTGGTCAAGTCACACATCAATACACCATTTCTTCCAGAGAATGTTTCGTTTGAGGGTGAGATGTTGGTAAAGATCCCTGTGTTGAAGTTGGAATATTGGGACTTGGTGGACCACGCAAAGTTTCTAGATCTTGTGCCATCAGAATATTTGGAGCTGGTGCCCTATGATGGAGGTGTTGTTAAAGTTGAACCATTGCGATGGGCTCTAGGATTTCAACAGTTCAGGCTCTTGAACCTTTTGATGATCCCACATCTCGGGCACATTCCTATTAATGATATATGTATGCGCCAACTGATGGCCCCAGTGCACAAAAAATTCTTATGGCTGGGAATGCCCATTCCCATTGACAAATCACTGATTCATCGCATTAGTAATTTTCCCTATCAAGGATAAGACCCCGTGACGACCTTTGGAGGAAAGGGTCAAGAGAAGAAGGTTGCAGAGGATGTGAAGAAGAAATATGGGGTAAAAAAAACACCCGAGGGTTTGTAGTTAGTAAAATAAACAAACTTGCAGTCAAATATGGCACATTGATCCTAGCATGAAAAATGATAAGGCAGTGTCATGCCAAGGAAGAACCAGCATCAATTATTGCATTGGCTACATAATGTGTGAAAGGGGTTTAGTATAATTGGGCTAAATATCTCTACCATGAATTCTTAGAGAATTTCAAAGAAGCGCAAGAAGATGGAAAGCTCTTTCATTATGCCTAACTATTGCTGCCCATTGCATTGATTGGATGGAAGCTACCGACACAATCTCAACTGCTGGATACTGATCCATAATTGTGTGAAGACGCACGCTACACATCTCTCTGGGAAACAAAGATTCCATGAGGGTGACAAAGAAAAAAATATTTTGGGTTCTCTTTGAGACAAAGCTTTATCAGGAAATTCAGTCCAAATTACGTCTATCACCAACCTTGTATGATTAGTACAAGAATATAGCATATTTCAAGGTGACGTTCCACAATGTCCTCATTCATGAAAAGGCAGACATGGCAGGAGTTTGGTATGACCTTACATACCTACTGACAAAATAATATCTTGCGCAGGTTACAACAGGATGGCCCCCTGTTTGGTTGCCTATAATGACAGATGATAGTGATACCTCCTCTACCCCTCCCAAGCCATCTACATCAAATCCGCGCATGGAGAAAGATCAAAACAAGGATCTGAAGAAGGACACACAAGAATTGACCACAACGACAGAGAAAGAGAACCCACCCATAGAAATAGTAGATGTTCCAAGAGATGTTGAAATGGAGGACCATGAAGGCAATAGTGCAGATGCTCCCTCGATAGACACGCGTCAAGGCACCAAGAGAGGACCTCAGTCCCCGTCGGGTCCGCACCCAAAGAGGAAAGCATCGAAGAAGAATGGGACTGAGCCATTGACATTAACAGATGGATATTTTGACGAGATTGGCAACATAATCAAGACAATAACTGAAGACATATGGAGCAACAAGGAGTCATAGTACAAATCTGTCCTTAATGATGTGAAACAAGGACTCCATTAGCTGAGAGTGCAAGCAAGCGATTTACAAGTGATCATTGTTCAAGCGAGCGTGTTTACCATTTGACACACATATACTTCAGAGAGTTGATTGTTTTAGGTTCTAGGCGCAACACTTCACCTTGAGGATCCAACACCGTGACACCATTCATGTAGGGCTTGAGGTTGGAATTCAGTTGGCTGTATTTCCTAGCGACAAGCTACATTCCTGTTGGCAAGAAAGAAGGTCTCTGAGTAAGACCTAGGTTCAAGAGAGTGGCCAACAAGGTTTCTGCAGTAGTCTAGCACAACGCCGACATTTTTACCCTACTTCGAAGAGAAGAGAGTCTCACCCAAGGCATGCTGCGACCTTAGTAAGGCTAGGAACAGATTAGATATCAACTGATCACAACTATAGAGCAACACAGATCAAGCTAAGAACTATAAATAGACTCAACTACCTTGCATGAGATACTACTTTCAAAGCATATTCAGGATGCACATTTAAAATTTAAAAGTGGGCAATGCATTCATCATAACCAAATGATTATTACAAAACTCAGGACATCAAACCCAGGTAGACATATATTTCAATAAAAATAGCGGATAGTTACATTACTACTCAGATTTGATTACAGAAGGAATGAATACAACATTACAGAATAGAATGGAATAAAACCGAACATAACATAACAAAATAGAAAGAACAAATCTCTCCTACAGCTCTCTTCCTCAGATCTCTACTACACCAACCTCTTGTCTACGCTGGTGGATTGCCTATTTATTCCTTTGCCAACATGACTATAAATTTTCCCTCCTTTCTCACTCTGCTGTTTGCCGCATCTCCTTGATAACTGGGAGTTCTGCTGCCTGTTGTTGTCACTCCTTCTTTCCATCTGTGCTAGCTTCCGTAACTACTGTGCCACCTGCTCTCCAACTCTCCGCAACCATGACAACTCCCTGTCTACCATGGTTGCGCTCCGCCACCTATTATCCGTGACTCAAAACCATTTCATTTTAAAAACAAGGGCCCCAATAGGCCCCGACCACATGCTATTGACTAGTCCCAAGTCAATCCTTTTCTACTGCCTCGGTCTTTATTGGTCCGACTGCCTATGTGGTTAGCCCTATCTTCTCCATTTCCTCTCCTTGTCCAAACAAGGGCCCCAACTCAGGAAAATTTTCCAACGCTAAAGATTTGAGTGCGACAAAGTCGGTAATGGCCTGTTGCCAATACTTCATGAGCTGGTCTGTTTCTGTGGTGATTTTTTCAGCTTCCTTTTCTCTTGCGACAACCGACAACTTGCTGAATACTTCCTTGATTTTGATTTCGGCCTCAGCGGCCATTTTCTGTATTGTTTCGGCAGTATGATCATAACCAATACATTCATCATAACCAAATGCTGCTCCCCTGTTATCCTGACAACTTCCGCTCCACCTGCTCTCCAGCTCTCCGCAACCGTGACAACTCCCTGTCTACCATGGTTGCACTCTGCCACCTGTTATCCTAGAAACAAACCATTTGTTGGCCAGAAAGAAGGTCTCTGAGTAAGACCCAGGTTCAAGAGAGTGGCCAAAAAGGTTTCCATAGTAGTATAGCACAACGTTGACATTTTCACCCTACTTCGAAGAGCAGAGAGTCTCACCCGAGGCGTGCTGTGACCTTAGTGAGGTTAGGAACAGATCAGATATTGACTGATCATAACTATAGAGAAACACAGATTGATCTAAGAACTGTAAATAGATTCAACTACCTTTCACGAGATACTACTTTCAAAGCATATTCAAGATGCATATTTAAAATTTAAAAAGCGGCCAATACGTTCATCATAACCAAATGCTTATCATAGAACTCAGGACATCAAACCCAGGTAGAAGTATATTTCATTGACAATAGCAGATAGTTACATTACTCCTCAGAGTTGTTTACAGAAGGACTGAATAAAACATTACAGAATAAAATGGAATAAAACTGTATAGAACATAATAGAATAGAATGAACATAGCTCTCCTACAGCTCTCTTCCTCAACTCTCTACTGCACCAACCTCTAGTATACGTTGGCGGATTGCCTATTTGTTCCTTTGCCAACGCGATTGTTAGTTTTCCCTCCTTTCCTGCTATACTATTTTCCACATCTCCCTGATCACTGGGAGTTCCGCTGCCTGTCCTTGTCACTCCTTCTTGCCATCTGTGCTAGTTTCCGCAACTGTCCCGCCACCTGCTCTCCAGCTCTTCGCAACCGTGACAACTCCTTGTCTACCATCGTTGCACTCTACCACCTGTTATTTGCAACTCAAAACCATTCCCTGACTAAATGGTTCCGTTGTTGGGTTTATGTTGTAGCCCCAATATGGAAGGATATTGAGCTGCTGCCCCTCCTTTGAACTCCTGCGGATACCCCACCATGGCCTCTATCTTCATAGATTGCTCCAATGCATCTTGTAATGTATCGATCTTCTGTTGTGTTAGGGGAGTTCTTGTCAAAGGAAGAAGAGCCTTATGAACCAATCTCTCTGATGATTTGGATCGATTGGGTAACTGTTTTCCAACCACATCCTTGAACCTTCTCATCAGATCCCATGCAGTTTCACCTTCTCGTTGTTTTATCTCCCACATCTCTGACAAGCCTTGCTGATTTGTCTGAGGTAACTTGAATTCTCTAACAAATTATTTCTTTACATCATCTATCACTGGGTTTTGATGAGCTTTGGATCATTTAATAAACCAACGAAGAGATCTCTCCCTAAGAGTCGTTTGAAATTTGATCAATTTAACTGCCTCTGGTGTCTGTCGAGCCTTCCATATGGCCTCGCAGAGATACCAGTGCTACTCAACATCATCATTGCCCCTCCCCGAGAACTCTGGGTACCGGGTAAATGACCCACTATGCTTCTTTGTATGGGTGATACCAGAATAAAACCTCTATTTCCTAGATGTGAAATTGTATTACTATAACTATTGCTAGTATGTATTACTGCTATAGACTAAACACTATTCAACTTACTTAATTCTCGTAACTTAACAAAAATTTCACCTAGTGGCTGATAGAGTACCAGGGGAAGGCCGGGACTAGAGCTAATTGAACTTTTTGGAATAGAGTTACTTTGAGTTATGGGTATGGCCCCTCTCGAAATAGTTTCTCTATCGCAACATGAAACTCCACATCGGACATCTCCTCGGGGCGCGCGTCCTCCAAGTTGGAATTTTCTCCTTTTTCTCTTTGGGTTGGGCTCCTATACACTTGCCTAACTTCCTTGAAGGTCCCTCCTATTCCTTGGGATTCCGTTTGACCTTCCATATCTTTTATCATCTGCGACGCTTTCTCCTTGTTTTGTCGACTACTTTCCTACTTCTCCAACTCTTTTATCACCCTTTCCCGCCACTTCTCTGTGATCTGCACCCTCCGATGTGCTCATCGCTCTCTCAACCTACTGGAGGTATTGAAATCCATATCCTTATTCCCCCTTCCAACTTACTTGTAGCATCTCTCCCTTAGCTCCTTCCCCCAATACTGGAGGTTTAAGTCTCCATCTCAGATTTTTGAAATTCCATCAATCCCTCATCTACCATTAAGGCTTTGATCCATAAAGGAATCTCCATCAGCAACTCTCCTCATATTCTGGATCTAAACACGTCTTCTTCTTTTTAAAAATACTAGTAACACTCATATGAAAATTCCACTATGTATCCTTTCAAGGTAGATTGTACCCAGAAATCTATAGCTCAGGTCAAATCGGTATCTAACCGATGGAGGGCTACTAGATCCATGTGTAACCACTTGCGGTAGATCTTACGTGAGCTTCCTTGGACTATCTTGACTTGTAGTCTCTACAACAAATTGTAGAGTTCCTCTGGAAAAATTCCCCAGAAAATTTCGTAGAGATCACTTGCAGATTCAGAGAATAGAACCCCATCCTTAACAATTTTCTCCATCTGCTATCTCAACTTGGCTTGCTGCGCTATGAACTGATCTAAGTGGTTATCTCACCAGCTTCATATTTCCCTTTCGAAGATCCATGATACCATGATCTATCTCCTAAATGAAATTTCAGGTCCCGACAACGAAACCATTTGTTGGCGAGAAAGAAGGTCTCTGAGTAAGACCCAGGTTCAAGAGAGTGACCAACAAGGTTTCTGCACCAGTCTAGAACAACACCAAAATTTTTACCCTACTCCAAAGAGAGGAGAGTCTCACCCGAGGCATGCCGTGACCTTAGTAAGGTTAGGAAAAAATTATATATCGACTGATCACAACTATAGAGCAACACAGATCAAGCTAAGAAATGTAAAAAAACACAAACACCTTGCACGAGATACTACTTTCAAAGCATATTCAGGATGCACATTTAAAATTTAAAAGCGAGAAATGCATTCATCATAACCAAATTATTATTACAGAACTTAGGACATCAAACCCAGGTATATTTATATTTCATTAACAATAGTGGACAGTTACATTACTCCTCAGAGTTGATTACAGAAGGACTGAATACAACATTCCATAACATAATGGAATAAAACCGAATAGGACAGAACATAACAGAATGAACAGAGCTCTCCTACGGCTCTCTTCCTCAACTCTCTACTGCACCAACCTCTTGAATACACTGGCGGATTGCCTATTTGTTCCTTTTCCAACACGACTGTCAGTTTTCCCTCCTTTCCCGCTCTACTGTTTGCCTCATTTCCCTGATCACTGGGAGTTCCACTGCCTATCCTTGTCACTCCTTCTTGCCATCTGTGCCAGTTTATGCAACTACAACGCCACTTGATCTCCATCTCTCCACAACCATGACAACTCCCTATCTACCATGGTTGTGCTCCACCACCTATTATCCGAGACTCAAAACGGCTTTGTTTTCAAAACAAGGGTCCCAAAAATTCCATCCATACAATGATTAGATATGAGTTGCAGTACAGGGAGTACAAGGCATTGCAGGTCACCTCTAATGCCCATAAATAGGTTGAAACATTGCATAAGGGGCAATAGTTAGCTGAAGAGTCTAGGAGCATCGCGGAGAGCCGAGGTTCACAATTAGAGTCCCTCATTAGTAGGTTGTGCTCCAAGATTCCTAAAATAATAATGCCTACTATTGCTATGACCACTACAAAATTGGAAAGCCTTACAGTCGTTCTTAAAGCCTCGAAGTCAGAGATAGCCATAGTGCACGCCGAATTGTAGCAGAAAATTGCAGATTTACAAACAAAATTACAGCCGAAGATTCCACCATAAGGCAGAGCACAACGCACCATGGTCTTCCAGGAAGCTACTAAAAGTATCACTGCGGGTGTGGAAGCTTGCAAAAATATCTTTGAGGATGCCATGGGAATTTGGAACTCGGTCCAGGATGACCCCATGGTTCAACAACTGAGGATGGATTTATGTGCTAAGGAGCAACAATTCAACGACATTTGGGTCGCTCCGCCGACCCTGGTACCAGCTCAAATATTATCCCGACTGCAGGAAGGCCATGCCATTAAGACAAATATCGATACACTGTGCCAACAAGAGAAGTTACTAAAATCTAGAATGCAACCTTGGGCTGAGGAAGTGCTACAAATATCACAGACCATAAGCAATGCACTTAAGGGGATCCAACAGATGCAACGAAGAACCAACTTAGTAGTAGAAGGGCCTACCACAGAGAATCTCATTAGTGAGACACAGAGCGCTGCAATGCAAAGCACCGAGATCATCGAGCCACTCAAGGACTCCATCCACACACTGTGGGCCAAGATGAAGGAAGCTGAACCAAAGTGACTCAAGGACGAGTCACTAGATTGTGTGGGGGGCCTTTTGGGTTAGGGTCCCTTAGGGTCAATTTTTGAGTACATTTTTGGTTAATTTTTGTTAAAACATGTTGCGTGCAGAAAGTCAAGGAGATTTTGGGAGGTTCAAAGTTCCTTTATCATTTTAATGAGTAAAAGGGAAAATATGGGGCTCAAACCATAGTTTGAGACCATGGTATTTTTTCATGTTAGTCCTATAAATATGAATGAGTAGTCAAGTCAAGGAGGGGAATATCAAGTGGAAATTTCTCATGTGAATGTAATCTGATTTTGGGAAAAGTATGTGTTAGTCTGGGTTGGATAGGTTCCTGCTGGTTGTGTGCGCATATACCTAGTCTTGAGCTACGTACAAGGATCCTACTATTGTGTGCATAGGAGAATATTAATATACTGATTGAAGATCTATTAATAAAGAGAAGAGTTTGGAGAATTTCAATATACTTGTGTGATGTCCATGTTTATGTGTTAATGTATTGATTTACTTATAGATCCGTTGTTGTTAATGAATGCACATTTATCTGAAGTTATGCATATGATAATAGATTCATGTATTTATGCAAGTATTTCATGGCTCGGTAGGGTTTATGTTAAGGGATATATCTCTGTAGTTGTGAAAGGGTTATTACAGTTTCTCTTGAATTATATCTGAATAAGGATAATTTCATGTTTTGCGCAAGACTGCATTAAAGTTAAGGGTTTTTGTTAATTTTGGATAACTAGGTCCAAAATCCATGTTGTGATGCTCAGATGAAGATGCCAATATTTTTATTGGATTCCTCTTTCGCAGAGGTGCAAGATTGATCTAAAGATCATCTTTATCCAATGAGTAGAACATTTATTTTGAATTTATTCAAAATATGTGCAATCCAACCAAAAATGAAATGTAGGCTTGAAGCCCCAACAGTTGTATCACACACCCTCACTGATGGATATATATAGTTCAACGTTAGAGGTCATTTCACTCATCCATCCATCACACTTTCTCTCTCCTCATCTGATTGTTTTGATCATCACTTGGAGTCTCTTCTTCTCCACACGTGGGAAAATTACAACAAGGAGAATTTCTGTTTTTGAACTAGGGTTTTCAGCGCAGATTTGACTAGCATTGAATTTGGTCAATGCATGGTAAAAATGACCCCAATCTTGGTTAGGATTCCTATTTCTGCAATCCGCATTTACTGGCACATAAATCGAGGTTGACCTTTGACTTTGATCGGGCAATGTTGACTTTTTGTTGCTGCTATTTTTCGTTGAAGGTTGACTTTGACAACGTTGAATTTCGTTGACTTTGGGTTGACTAACATTGTTGTCTGAGAGGGTTGTGCGAAACTTCTGGTTGGATGATCGTATTGAGACTTTGCTGGTTGAAGCATCCTGTTGACCAGCGTAACACACCTACGCACATATATATTTTTGGCTTGTCTTCTATCGATCTACTTGTATGTTCTATCAACATTTTACTTTCTTGTTTATGTGATTGCTGTTTGATATCGGGGATAAAATTAAAGTTACATCAAGCATAGAACATCTACAAAAAATTACATGGTATCAAAGTTGAGGTGAAGACAAAGCCAAAGTTTGTAACAATCACCGAAGAAGAGCATGGGTACCTCAAACTATAATGGCTTTAAAGCTGATGACAAATTGAATGGGAAGGAAGACTTCCATGTCTGGAAGATGACTTTGGATCTTATGTTGGATGACCAAGATGTCATGGAATATGTGCAGGGTAAAATCTAAGAGCCTCCATCTACTGCACCTACTGCCACCATGTCAAAATATAAGAAGGGGGAAATAAAAGCAAATCTGATGATCATGGACTCAATTCATAAGAGTCTGGTTTCCTACATCTCTAAGCTGGGCACATCCAAGGAGATGTATGATAAGTTGGTCAACATGTTCAAGGCCATAAATGCAAATCAAGTCCTTTTCTTCAAGAACCAACTGAAGAATATGAAGAACGATAGGGATGGATCCGTTAAATCATATTTTATAAATTTGATTGAAATCATAAATAATCTTCTAGCTATTGGGGAGAAAATAGCTGATCGAGAAATGGTTCTCACCGCACTTGGAGGTCTCTCATCCGAATGGCATGTATTCAATACTACCATTGCAATAACAATGTGGTACCTGATTTTGACGAAGTACTATCGAGATGCGTACAAGAAAAGACAAGGATGAAGGAATATGAAAATGAAGGAAATGATGCCTTCACTGCCCATGCTAAGAAGAGGAACTTTGGTGGTCCAAGGAAAAAAGGAAGAGCAGGGGCCCCAAGAAATAAATGCAAATGTTACACATGTCACAATAACAACCACTACGCTAGAGAATTCCCTTTCAAGAAGGATTCTCCCAATGATGACGACAACAACCAGAGGAATGATAATCAAAGGAACAACAGGTTCAAAGGAAAGAGGAAGGCTCCCTCTGGTGGAAATGGGAAAAATTACAAAAGGTCGAGAAATTCCAAGTATGAGGAATATAATGTTGTTGATGATAAAAGAAATGAATTCATTCTTGTATCTTCCCTCTCTACTGCATGTCCACCCGACACTATGGATGTCTGGTTGATAGATAGTGGTGGCTCAAGGCACATCACTGGGTTCAAGGAAGCAATTTCTGACATGGTTGAGAAGGTTGTTAATATGGAAATTATCCTTGCAGATAATTTCACATATCTCGTGAAAGGGACAGGGTCTGTGACCCTCCACTTGTGTTGTGAAACTAGCTCCAAAAAGAGAAGAAAAGAGATATCAATGCCTTAGAAATAAGCCACTTCGAGGGGGAAACCTCCAATACATTACATGAATGAAACATTGTTGGATGATACAAATGAAAAAACCTCCTCTCTATATAAAGGAGTCCATGGGGCCACAATATAATCCTAGTGGGGCCACAATGTAATCCTAACCGACCTAACAATAATAATGTAAGGGCACAATAATAACAATATGGGGGTTATAGGGGTACAACAATAACAGTAAGGGGGTCACACTAAAAACAATAAGGGACTATACTAGTAATATAAGGACCTAACATGCTCCTCTCCTTCAAAAAAGTGTTGTACTCAATGCTTGGGTAGCTCCGGGTGCTTCTGTATAAAATTCTCATCCTCCCATGTAGAATCTTTAGTGGGTAAGTTCTTCCATTTGATGCGATACTCTGAAATTGATCGATTTTGTAGCTGTCGAGTTCTTGTTTCCATGAATACTTAAGGTTACAATATGGTTTTTCCTTCCTCATCAAGTTCTGTAAATATTTTTTGAACTAGAAGTTTGTCCTTTATAACCTTTTTTAAGCAGGAAACATGGAAAACTGGATGCACTCTCGAAGAAGTAGGAAGCTCCAATTTGTATGCCATAGTACCAATCTTTTGCAACACCTTGTAAGGACCATATTACTTTGGTGATAGTTTATTATCCTTCTTAGCTTGATTGAGGGACATTTGTTTGTATGCTTGTAGCCGTAAAAATACCGAGCCTCCCACATCAAAACTTCTCTCACTGCGATGTTGATCTACCTATTGTTTCATTCAATTTTGTGCCAAATTTATGCTATCCTTTAAGAGTTGGAGAACTTCTTGTTGATGCTCAATGTGATCCTCCACTGCTTGAATCCCAAAATTTCCCCTTAAAGAAGATGTGATGGACAGTGGATGATATCCATAAAGTGCCATAAATGGGGTCATTTTTGTTGTAGTATGTAAGGAAGTGTTATACCACCATTCAACGAGAGGTAACCACTTGACCCATTTTGCTTGCTTATCAGATACAAAACAATGAAGATAACCTTCCAAAAATTTATTCACTATCTTTGTTTGACCATTGGATTGAGGATGATAAGATGATCTATGAACTAGTTGAGTACCCAAACAAGAAAATAATTCCATCCAAAAATTTTCTGTAAAAATGGGATCTCTGTCACTTACAATAATCTTGGGGTTTCCATGTAGCTTTTGAATTGTTTCCATAAATGTAGTAGCAAATGTACTTGCTTTAAATGGATGAGATAATGCACAAAAGTGTGCATACTTGGTAATTCTATCAACTACCACCATGATGACACTCCTTCCTTTTCTCGATTTTAGGACTTAGGTAAACCTGTGATAAAATCCATTGAAATCTCCTCCCAACGTTGACTTGGAATGGATAAAGGTTGTAGAAGACCCAGGGTCTTAATTGTCTCAACTTTATTTTGCTGGAAAACCAAAAATTCTGCCACAAACTTTTGAAAATCAGATTTAAGGCCATCCAAAAAAAAATTCTTCCTTCACCCTGTGGTAAGTTTTTCAAAATCCCGAGTGTCCCCCTAAAGGAGAAGAGTGCATTTCGAAAAGAATCTTTTGTTTTAGTTGGGAATTCTTGAAAATATATAAGCGATCTTTGTACCATAAGGAATCATTTTTTCAACTAAATGTATCATATCTACTAGGATCTTGCTGCAACTTTTGAATGAGTGTACAAACTTCTTCGTCCTTCTTCCATTCATCCCTTGCTTCGGTTATCCAATCTGGTTTGATAATAGAAATGGCACAAAGCAATGCTTCCACCTCTTCATCCTTTCTTGAGAATGCATCTGTAACAACATTTAGCTTCCCTTTTTTGTATATCATTTCAAAGTCACAACCCAACATATTTGTGACCCACTTGTGCTACTCTTCTGAAGATAGTATTTGTTCCAAAAAGTGTTTAAGACTATCATGATCATTTTTTACCTTGAAGTGTCTTCCCATAAGGTAAGGTCTCCATTTCTTTAGTGCATGTAGTATTGCCAACATTTACTTCTCATAAACATCCTTTTGTAAATACTTTCCTTTGATTGAATGAATTTCAAAAGAAATGGGTCTTCCTTCTTGCATTAAAACAACACCAATTCCATTTTTTGAGGCATCACATTCCACAATAAAGGTTTTTGTGAAGTCTGGCATAGCTAAGACTGGTGCTAGGCACCTTGCCTCTTTAAGATGTTCAAATGCCTTAGTTGCTTCAGGAGTCCATGAAAATACATCTTTCTTCAATAATGTTGTTAGAAGTGCTACTATTCTCCCATAATTCTTAACAAACTTGCGACAATACCCTGTTAACCTAAGAAATCCGCGCAACTGCTTTATGGTTGTGGGGACTTTCCATTCCTTAATGGCTTTACTTTTGTTAGGGTCTACCTTAACACCCTCGTGAGATACAATATGACCTAGATATTCCACCTCTTGTACTCCAAAGAAACATTTGGAAGTTTTTGCATATAATTGTTTCTCCTGCAATAGTTTGAGCACCCTGTCAACATGTTGAACATGATCCTTCCAAGACCTGCTATAGATTAGTATATCATCAAAAATACTAGCACAAATTTTCTAAGGAAGGGTTTGAAAATGGAATTCATCAACCCTTGAAATGTAGAAGGTGCAATGGTAAGGCCAAAAGGCATGACCAAAAATTCATAATGACCCTCATGAGTTCGAAATGTTGTTTTTGGAATATCTTTAGTCTTCATTCTAATTTGATGATATCCTGAACAAAGATCCAACTTTGGTAAAATAAATTGCTCCATGTAATTCATCCAATAATTCATCAATCACAAGAATGGGAAATTTATCTTTAATGGTGAGCTTATTGAGCTCCCTATAATCCGGACACATTCGCCATGATCCATCCTTCTTGTGTACCAATACTACAGGAGCAGAGAAAGAACTTTGACTAGTTTGAATTATACCCGCCTCTAACATTTCTGCAATCATACGTTCAATTTCGCTCTTTTGGAAGTAAGGATATCTATAAGGCCTGATGTTTGGAGGAACACTTCCTGAATCAAATGAATAGCATGATCATGATCACGAATAGGTGGGAGTCCTTTGGGAGTTTCAAACACCTTGGAATGATTGTCCAAGACTTGTTGGAGATCTACAGAAATAGATGATTTTGATGTCGGAACTTCTAGTGAGCATAATTGTGCAATTACTCCTCGTTGTTCTTTCTTTAGAAGCTTTGTCATGACATTAGAGCTTATTATCCTTCCCGGCTTCCCTTCAATACCCCGTAATTCGACTTCCTTTCCTTCTGAAAAAAATTTCAAGGAAAGTTCTTGAAAATTAAAAGCTACCGTCCCCAAAGATTGTAACCATTGTACTCCTAGTACAACATCATCACCTCCCATTGGAATGGAAAGCATTGGACTATTCAATACATATTCCCCCATGGTTAGCTTGATATTATGGCATTTTCCAGAGCAATTTATAGTTCCTCCATTTGCAACCATCACTTGACATTCTGGTGCTGGGTATAGGAAAAAATTAAATTCCTTGGCTACCTTACAATGAATAAAATTATGGGTACTACCTGAATCAATCAACACTATTACCTTTTTCTTCTTGATATGTCCTTCTATCTTGAGAGTTTGAGGAGTGGTAATTCCTGCCAATGCATTACATGATATGGTCAGACTCACTTCTTCTTCTTCTAGGGTTGCTTCTTGGTGTATATCCTCTTCTTTTGAAGTTTCTTGTTCATTTTCTTCCCCCTCTTCACAATCTATGTAAAATAATTTCTTCTCAGCACACTTGTGACCTTTAGTGTATTTTCTATCACAACTGTAGCAAATCCATTTTTCTCTTTTTTCTTCCAATTGTTGTGGTGTCAACCTTGTAGGTTGTGGAAGTCTAGGAGTAGCAACATTTCCATCTTTATATATGTGAGTGGTAGGCTTCCTTGTAGTCATAATTTTACATTCAATTTTTCTTGCCAACCTAAATTCCTTCTCTAATGAATCCGGTTCGCAAACGCGAACTTCATTTTGGATGCTATCCTTTAAAGTCCCTATGAAGACATCAATCCTATGTTCCTCTGGAATATCAGTTACCCTTATATTCAATTTTTGGAAGTCCTCAATGTGCTCCGCCACTAAACCCTTTTGTTTGAGATTGATCAATTGGCTAAAGAAGGTGTTGCTCTTTGTATCCTCATAATGTGCTATCATTTCCTCCGTAAAAATTGACCAAGTGACAATTTTTTTACGGGATCAAAGCCATCGATACCATACAAATGTATTTTGTTCTAAATGCAAAGTTGCAATGCATACCTTTTGTGTGTTTTGCACATTATGGAGATCAAAATATTGCTCCATCTGTAGTATCCATGTTACAGGATCCTTTCCATCAAACTTCCTCATATCCATTTTTGGAATATGGTGGTTCTTCCCGCCAGCATTAGAGTTTATGAAGTCACGATTAACATTTATTTTGTTCTCATCATGAGTTTCCTCTACTATGTTTTCACCATTAGGAAACATTTCTTGTATCAACTTTTTCAAACCTTCGATGTCTACTTTTAGATCATTCTTCATGTTTTCCATTTTTTCATCGATCTTAGCTTCCATGCAAACTTCCATGCCATACATCTTAGCTTCCCATTACACAACATTTTGTCACTGTCCCTGTAATCCCCAAATCGCACATTGGAGGGTCATTTCTGTGACCAATACGCAGTGTCATGCTTTGAAAATACCATTATTGAATCCCTTTTGATGAAAGCAACATTCTTCTTGTTGGCATTTCCATAAATAGAGCTGTGAAAATCCCTATTTTTTCCTTGGCGCGAGTAGCCCGTTACATCCTCGCGCCGACCTGGAAATTTAACATTGAGCCCGCGCCACTTGGCACTCTGTGCCAGTTAGACACCCACGCCAAGCTGTTTATGGAATGTTTTTAAAAAATTAGAGGTGGAGGTTCTATTCCAACCACCTCGGGGATGAGTCATTAGGAGTGGTTGAACTGAAACAACCACGGGCTTCCTCCTTTAGTTAGTAGTTTTCACCTCCCTTGGAACACTCCTAAAGGATAGGCCTCCCTTCCACCTTTGTAGGGATCCCAACCTCCTCCTTTTTCTCTATATAAAAAAGCCTTCTCCCTTTATGAAAGCTAGCTTAACAAAGAGAATTATACAGCTGAAGTGCTGAAATTAGAGAACTGAACTATAGCTGAATAACTAAGTTATTGATAAGGTAGATCAAGAAAGAACTCCATCGAGAGGACCCTTATCCTGTTTGAATTCCCGGACGAGCTTTGAGACATGCTTCACCCAAACCCCACTGAAGAAGATCGCAACATCAGAGCATGGTTGTATATCTTCTTTCTACCTAATAATATAAGTGACCATTGCCTGGCTCCCATCTTGTATTTTGTCTTTATCGAATGCAATATGCTTAGTCTTATCTGACTGAATAGTAGTTTTTGGATGAACTTAGTAGGTGGTATGTGGTTATTTTTTTCTGATCTTTGTGCAAGTGTCTAAACACGATAAGCGAAGGGGTTGTGACTTGCCAAATCAGCAGCGAGAGGTTCTCATCACTACTACGATCGTCGACGACAGCATTGGACCACAGGTAGGCCATCTTATTGCATCCTCTTCTTTCAAATATCTAGAAACCTACACTTGAGCATGATTCCTTGTTACTAGACCCAATATAGGGCTAGAGGGATAGTCTCTGTCTGCAGAGAGGATTTACCAACATAACAATTTGGCGACTCGGTTGGGGATCAGTGCGAGTCTGTCTTTGATTTTGTTGGGTCATTTTTTGGGTTTTTTGTCTTGTTGTTTACCTTTATGGTTGTATAATTGTGCTTCAAACCCCTATTCAACCCCAGAGTGTCAAGATTGACCTCTGCTTTGTATAGTTTTTCCCTTTTTCCTTGGTTAACTGGCTTAACACGATTTTTCTCTGAAAATTTGCGCCGATTGGCGCATGTTGCCTTTGTAACACTCGTGCCATCCCCTGTTTGGCGCTGAATACCGCCTCACAGTCGCACCGACCCCTGTAGGTTTTGGGTGTGAGATTTTGTATGAGTTTTTGGTCAGTTGTGCTTGTTTTTGGGTTATTTCTAAGAGTAATTGAAGTGTTTTGGACTGTCTTTGATTGCTGGAGGCTTGTTTTCCTCAGTCTTTTTGTCCATTTATTATCAGTGTAGCTTGAGGTCTTAGGGTTTCTGAGTGCCTTGGTGCACTGAGCCTTCTATTTGGAGATCGAGTTTCTTGATAGCTGTCGAAATCGTTCCCTGTTTAATTGCTCTTGGTGTCTTTTATCCTGTTGAGTACATTCATTGGTTGAATGATCATTGCATTTATCATTTGATTTTTCTTCCTCTTACTCCAAGCACCGATTACATTGCTTGTATGGGTCATTTTAGAGATTTCTCTTTGATTTGAAAATATAGCATTAGTTTGGGTATTGTTTTGTTTGTTTCATGTTTCTGGACCCATTCCACTTCGAATTTTACACTCGCTCTCTCAAGCTAGTGTTTAGTTTTGTTTTTCATGTTATTTAGTGCATTGTTTGCTCTATTGCATTGAAAAAACCAAAATATTGCATTCTTTTGCTTTGAAAATGAAACGTTCTCTCGCATAACTAGCATTGTATAGGCTAGGAAAGAGTTTTGTTTTCTGTAGATTGCATTAGATGCGTTAGTGGATGTTTTCGCATGATTTCATTATTCACTATTGCTTGAAAGTTTTCTTTCCTTCTCCTAGATAGCTTTCATTGAATGAAAATGGTATCCTTCTGCATGTAGTTTTGCATTTACGGAAATTTCAGATCCGACATACGTTAAGGCCTAGAAATTGAAACCTAATCCAAGATAAATGTTAAAATATATTTCAATTAACCTAAGGTAACATTGAAACCCAACGAAATATTCTAGCGGTCTAAGTTAGAGACGTGTTCCGGTGTCTTAAAACCTAGTAGTTGTTGTTCACCATCTGGCTCCAGACAGCGCTAGTATAGACTTGTGCTTCCTGTACTATTGAGTATATAAAGGGAGACCCTTCTAGGTTGCAATCCTTTTATCCATAGGAAGCCGAGTCTATCACCTTGTAACCGTGATACATTGAACACAAAATTTGGGGAGACTACCTACATGCACGTTAAGTCCTTGGTCATTTATCTTTCATTTGATCACCAATGTGTATATGGCAATTCACGGAAACTTGACATAACCTCTTGCTTAGAATACTTGAGCAGTCATTTTTGATCTTTACTGACTCTTTGAATTTGAAAATATCATTGAGCACTTGTCCTTTCATGCTCGTTTCAACCTGAAAGTGATAAAGTCACCTTTTTCCTGTTTCTTGACTCTTAAAATATGAAATGATAGATTTTTGTTTCAATATCTTAAAAATTAACTACCCACGAAATATTCCTGGTTAAAGTTATCTTCCTTAGCATTTAGTTTTAGAGTTGTTTTCTGATGGCAACGTCTCTAGAGTTCACTAACCAAGGAATCCCCTTCAAAGGGAATCCTGGTCATTTTCCCGCTTTTGGAAATGTTGGTGCTCCTTATATGGCAACTTTGTCTCTTCCTGGGTTAACTGTTGGTTTACTTGTGTGGTTATTTTTGACCTCGGTGGTCCCGAGTACCCCAACCTCTGTTTGACCATTTCCTCCACCTGAACAATATCATGTTGATTCTAAAGTGGACCTCTCCCCTTCTTCACCTGTTTCTTCATCCTCCTCTTCTACTTCACCTGGTGAAAGTTTGGATTCTAGTAATCGGGTGGCTAAGAAGAAGAAGAAGAAGACAAAGAAGAAGAAGTCAGATAAGCAAGAGGCTAATGTTGTAGATGTTGCACCTAAGAAACCTTCCATTGATAAACCATCCAACCTTCCATGAAAAGTCAAATTCCCTTGCATGTTGTGCAAAGGTGACCACCTTCTTTGAGACTGACCTGACATTCCCAAGGTACTTGAAGTATGGTCTGACGGTCTTCCGTCGTTACCTTTAGCTTCTGGAAGTCATATTGGTGGCACATCTTAAAGTAGTACTGATTAGACTTGTAAGAAACAGGGTAAGATCACAAATCCCTGTAAGTTGTGTGAATGGAATCATCCCATTCACCTTTTTCCGTACATGGATGAAGTCAAGAGAGTGTTGGACAACTCTACTATTTCTGCACCCTGCCTTTAGGCTGGTTACTAGAAACTTTCTTTGAGTCCTCTGCTAGTTGATTCCATGATCGATCAAGAGTCATCCTTGGTCAATCCCACTCCCCAGGAAATTCAAATTCAAGAATCCATTCATGACCAACCATTGGTCATGGAATCAATTGATCTGACCTCGCCTGTGGTTCATCAGGTATTTTTCTTTAAGAGTGAATCTCATCCCTCTCACGTTCTTCTTGTTTCTTCAGATTCCTCGGACTTGGAGACAGATCCTCCTGTCCCTGTGACTCAAGAAGTTGCTCTTCCTGCTCCCATGTTTGAGGTCCAGGAGAATGCTCCTATTTTTCCAGTGACACCAGGGGATGACCATTCCAGTTCTATGGTACCCCTCCAAGTAGTTTGGTCGCTTCCTTCAATTGGAGTCGATTTGCAGGATATCACCTTCCTTCTTATGTGCCTTTTGAGATTACTGTATAGGTCTTCGATATGATCATACCCAGCACCATTATAGATGAAGGCGCATCTGTTAGTGTTCTGTCCTCAACTACTTGGAAAGATTTTGGTTCTCCACTGCTTGTGCCCGTTACTCAGAATATGTTGGCATTTAACAGAAGAATTAGTCAACCATTAGGGATCCTTTCGAAGTTTCCTATTACTTTGGGAGGGAAAACTATCTATATAGACGTGATGGTTGTTCCAGGCCCCTTCGATTTTAATTTACTCTTGGGCCGCGACTATACTTATGTCATCGGAGTGGTTGTCTCTTCCCTCTTTCGTGTGATTTATTTTCCACACAAAGGTCGGATCATGACCATTGGTCAACTTTCATTCTTTGGTCCTTACGTGATATCTGTTCCACCATCATCCCTTCCGGGTCTATATCCACCAGTTGTATCTTCCCTGCCACAAGTTAATTATGTGGCTACCTGTCCCGTGCCTACATTCAGTGATAGTGCCGTTGTGCATCATGTGCTAGGGGCATTGGGTCCTGATTTCTAAGATGTTGTGAACTTCTTGGAATCCCTGAATTCTTATTCGACATGATGAGTTGTCTCTGGAGCAGAGCTTGTTTTCTTGTGTCAAGCTCCTTAAACAATGAAACAAGGTTTCCAGAGCAGAGTTCATTGTCTTGTGTCAAGCTCCTTAAAAAATGAAACAAGGTGTCCTGAGGATAGTTCTTTTAATGTGTCAACCTTGTTAAAACCATGAAACATGTTCCCATTCAATTCGAGTCTTTGTTTAGATCTCTGAAATCCCAGTCAAGTTTTTTCTCTTGGTCTTGTAATTTGAACCTTCACTCCATCTGCCTTTCATATGGAATGAAGCTTGGGGGGCATGTACCTCGAATTGAGTCACCATGCTGGGGGCATGCCCATTTGTCAAGCATAGTTTACCTTTGTTTCAAGCTTGTGTAAAATGAAACCAATCTCAAGCATAGTTTACTTTTGTTTTCGAGCTTGCGTAAAAATGAAATATTTTGACTTTTATGTGCTTTTTGAATGTTTCCTTTCTTTTGGGTTGTTACTTATTATGCAGATTATTGATACATTAGATAACATTGTATTAGATAGACATTTGCATAATTTGTAAAAACATCATCATATGTAAGAGATCCATGTAAGGAAATATATATATATATATATATATATATATATATATATATATATATATATATATATATATATATATATATATATATATATATCACATGTTTGCAACTGTGTGCATCATAAACATAAAAAAATAGATGTATTTTTCTATTACATCCTGAGACATCATGTCTCACAAAATATGCAGATAAAGTAAACCTAGGTGTCTAATCAGCATGATGCTAGTGATAACATGTCACAGCCCGTACTAGCCGTCTCAGAAAGTAGTGGATTCGGCTGGGCACCCCTATAGTATGTCTCTGATAGGCACGAGGAACATCATCAAAACGTGAACAATCCGGGACTCCTCGGGTGATCCCCTACAAGTTGCGCACTATCTCATCTTCCTCGCGGCCCTCGCCTTGAGGGTCAAAATCGCCAGGGATTCGCCTCACTATCGGTGACATACCAACAGGTCTCTCTAGGCCAACATCTGCATCACATGCATTTAATGTCAGAACATACATAAATAAATAAAAAAATCATAATACTCATAAAACTTAAAAATTGAGTCTTACCCAAATCTTCATCCCAATATTCTCCCTCTAGGGTCATCAGTGAAATCTGTGCTAGAGTAGGGTCAATCCTCCACGACAATTAGTTGTCGACGGAGCCAATAAAAAAATTCTGGCCTCCAAGACATCTATTGGCCACACCCTGCCCTTGGAATTAGTGCTGCCCATCAGGTCATCTGTGGTTCTCTCACTGGTGGTGTTGAAACTATGACCTCCTGTCGCTGAAAAATTGGTAATAGTTCCAAGAAGAACGATGCTAGGATGGATCCATAACCAAATTGTTTCAGTTTGGTATTCTTGCATTTAGTTAGTTGGCACTTCATGTTTATGGTCATGGCCTCTACCTAGTTGTAGATGGTTGGAGCCATGTAGTCCATAGCAAGAAGCAACTGTGTCTTTGTTGCTTCATGCGGTGCTTGTGATCCCGTAGCCTGTGTGATGGTATGCAATACCACGCGTAGTGTCAAATCTGGGATAGTTTGTATATAAAATTTCCCACTATCGGATACTTTCTGCACTCCTCGACATGCCCTATCTATCACCATGGTCATGTTTTCCATGTAGGGTCGAGTGTCGGTTAGGAGTGGTGCTGCACCTCTATGTGATAATCATGTGATGAAGTACACGTCTGAAACATCAATCTCAAGTTCTCGATCTCGTAGGATGAACTTCTCTTGATTTTCGTCCCATATACTGATAAGATATTGTAACAATTCTGGTTGGGCTTGGAGACATGGTGTTAGACAGAATTTTTTCAAACCACAGTTTCTAAGGTCTTCCATAACTCCCTCATTTTCCATGGCTAGCTCATCTTCTTCACTATGTTCCCGTTCTTTCCATTCAATGACCATTTTTCCTCTTTCTACCTACAAACACACACATATAAGTGGTATTAGTCAATTTTAGCCCTTGAATTTATAAAAAATTGGGACATTTGGTGCATATTTTTGCTAGAAATTGGTTTTCGCCATTGGCGCACCCTAGTGTTAAAAATCGGGCGGTTGGTGTGATTCCGTGCTTGAAACCCGTGCCAACCGCATAGCCATAATTTTTACATTTTCTCCCCCAAAATTCAAAATTGGCAAATGCAGGAGGCAAGAAATAGCTTAAAATCACAAGAGGGATCTCAGCGCTTAGCTGGAGTTGACGGATTTGCGATTGATCTATTGGATTGGCTGCTATTGTCGCCACAAGATTGCACAGTAAAATGGGTAACTATTGTTCCACACAAGGTAAAAAGTGAAAAGTAATTATTTTTACCATTTTTGGCATTTTATAACTTTTTCACAACCCTAATTATGTTTTAAGACATGTTTTTCGATTATTTTATTGTATTATTTTCGAAAAATGGGTTTTATACATGTCTCTTGTGCAGCAACAGGTTTTCATGCAACAATGATGAAGTAACGAGTTATATTTTATACTTTTTTCGGACTCGGTAAAAACACGAAAAAGTCACTACTGGAGTCATCTTTCAGCTCTTTTTTGACTCTCTAAAATTGAAAATATTGCCAAGACGCTTGTCGTTTTGAACTCATTAAATGGCTGCGAAACGATATCTACCCAGTATACATTTACCCCTTTTTTAGGCTGGGATGGATTATTTTAGAAAAAGGAATACCTTAGCTTATCATGACTAAGAGGTTATTTCAGACTTTGTTTTCTACCTTTTTTGATTTGTGAGACTACCTACAAAAAGGGACTGCTGGATTTTTCTTTTCTGCCTTCTTTTCAAACTCTCTAAATGTGAAAAGATGCCGAGTTCTTCCTTTGTCAGACTCGTTAAACTCTAATGACATCGAACTTCGTCACCATGACATTATTGAGTTCCTCCTTCCTAGGGCTCGTAAAATGTACTAAGATGGATTTTTCCGAAGGACAAAATTATAGTGCAAGCATATGCTATCCCCTTCAAACTTGTTTTAAAAAATAATTGGGGTACTCGCTAGAAATGGTGGGGGAAAATGGAACCAGATTTTAGTTGTGTTGGAAGTGTGTCGCTCTTGAACATGGAAATTGTCTGCATTCGTGTCAGATTGGGGGCATCTCATTTCGTCATTTTTGCCTCCATGGGTTTGGGTAATCTATTTTGACCTCTCATTTTCTCTTTGCCATGTCATCATGACCTCAGATCCTTTGATGTCAAATACTGCAAAATCCAGCGTCGCACTGCTGATATGTTCAAGAGAATTTTGCCTCTGCAGTTTGCAACCTCCCTCTAATTCTCTGTTGGTCCTGATTTAAAAGCATCATATTCCTCTGTCTCGCGTCGATGATGTGAGAAACATTATGGCCCTCCTTCGACCAGGTCACTTCCTGTTGACTTCAACTCATTATCCAGGAATATGATCTAGAGACTCCCTTCTGGTACCTTGGAGCCTGCATGCCTTAATGGCAGGTTCTTCGCATTCGACGCAATGTCCACATCATTGGCCTTCGATCAACTAACTGTGGGGGTGTTCGACACCAGATCAATATTCACATTTCTTGGATTGTACCTTTCGTACCTTGAGAGCCATTGCAATTATTGGTGGTTCCTCTCGTGTCTGTTAACAATTTTCATCATTGGCTGGTAATCAGACGATTTGTTCGACTTCAGCTCATATATTCACATGCTTGAATTTGTACTTGTGCAGATCGAGATGGAGCACAAGACCCTGGGTTTTGTCTGCTAAAATCCATGTTGCGGGTTATTTGTGGATTATCATGGCTTATTGCATGACTCTTTGATTGGATGGCTATGACCATACCTGAGTCTATTTGTTGATCTTTACTGCTAGATGGCTCTGTCCATACCTAGATCTAAGTTTTTATATACTCTATTATGGATGGTTGCGCCCATGCCACATGTTCATGTATCAGAGATATCAGTTGTATTTTTAATTGCAGGTTTTCCAACAACAGTGTTTGGTTCGAATGCATTCTCATAAAGCATTTCGCTCCTCCCTCTCCCTCGGACCTCATTCTTTAGGGGGCATCTATTACAAAACATTTTTTCACTGTCCCTACAATCCCCAACTTGCACATTGGAGGGTCATTTCTGTGACCAATACGTAGTGTCATGCTTTGAAAATACCATTCTTGCATCCATTTTGATGAAAGCAACATTATTCTTATTGACATTTCCCTAAGCAGAGCTGTGAAAATCCCTATTTTTTCCTTGGCACAAGTAGCCCGTTACATCCTCATGCCGACCTGGAAATTTAACATTGATCCTGCACCACTTGGCACTTTGTGCCAGTTAGACACCCACACCAAGCTGTTTATGGAATGTTTTTTAAAAATAGAGGCAGAGGTTCCATTCCAACCACCTCAGGGATGAGTCATTGGGAGTGGTTGAATTGAAACAACCATGGGTTTCCTCCTTTAGTTAGTAGTTTCCACATCCCTTGGAACACACCTAAAGGATAGGCCTCCCTTCCACCTTTGTAGGGATCCCAACCTCCTCCTTTTCCTCTATATAAAAAATCCTTCTCCCTTTATGAAAGCTAGCTTAACAAAGAGAATTATACAGCTAAAGTGCTAAACTTTGAGAACTGAACTATATCTAAATAACTGAGTTATTGAGAAGGTAGATCAAGAAGGAACTCCATCGAGAGGGCCCTTATCCCGTCTGAATTCCCCGACGAGCTTTGAGACGTGCTTCGCCCGAACCCCACTGGAGGAGACCACAATATCAAAGCATGGTTGTATCTCTTCTTTCTACCTAATAATATAAGTGACTACTATTTGCTTCCCATCTTGTATTTTGTCTTTATCGAATGCAATATGCTTAGTCTTCTCTGACTGACTAATAGTTTTTAGATGAACTTAGTATGTGGTATGTGGTTATCTTTTTATGATCTTTGTGTAGGTGTCCAAATGCGATAAGCGAAGGGTTTGTGACTTGAAAAATTAGTTGCAAGAGGTTCTCATCACTACTACGATTGCCGACGACAACATTGGACCACAGGTAGGCCATCTTATTGTGTCTTCTTTCATTCAAATATCTAGGAACCTACACTTTAGCATGATTCCTTATTACTAGACCCACTCGAGGGCTAGAGGGATCGTCTCTATCTTCAGAGAGGATTTACCTACATAACACTTCCAAACCATTCATCTTATCTTCCACCCCTTTCTTCAAAACTTTCATTTCATTTTTTGTTGCTCTTTGCGATAGCGAAATTTGGTGCACTTGCTCATGGAATTTTGATATCTCATGTTGCATTTTTACGTCTTCATGAGTCATAGTAGAGACTTCTGAAGGCTTAATGGGTGTTGAATTCTTTTTAGGAGGAATTTTAGAACCCAATACTGATATCTATGCTCAATAGGCCTTTGGAATCACCTAGAACTGATTTTTCAAACAAGACTTATGTAATTTGAAAAAAAACACACCTTTTTCTTGATCTTGAGGAGCTCGATATTGAAACTGAATTATCTCTGGGATTTATGATCTTCAATATCTGAAATTCAGCCCTGAAGTAGCCCTCTGAAGCTTCTTTTGAATGCCTTAGGTTTGACCTGATTTGGATTTTTTAAGACAAAGTTATGCCCAATCTCCTACGATGACTTAATTATGGACTAGTTCAGTAGAGTGAACTTGTACGACCTGGCACGTGTCACTGTTTCATCCTTCGGCTCTGAAATATATATAGTGAAAACTGCAGTTCGTGTACTTGTGGAAACTTTTTATAGAATTCCAATCCGATGCTCAGAGAGAGAGTTATGAAGATTTTCCCACGATCACCTCTTTGAGATGAAATTAGGGAGCCTGCAAAAGACCTAACTTCCACAGAGCATATCTCTGCAAATATTGCGAACCAAGCTCTGAAAATTTGCGAAGATCTTCCTCAGGATTTCTTCTTCGCTCCCTAAAAATTTCAGCTTCTGAACCTTCGTAGAAAACAATTTATAGCACAAATTCCACGATGACCTGTTTAGGTTAAATTCGGGAGCCTGCAAAAAGACCTAAATTTCACAGATCATATCTCCAAAAATATTGCAAACCAAGCTATGAAATTTTGCTACGATGTTTCCCAGGATTTTGTCTTCACACTCTAAAAATTTCAGCTTATGAAATGTCGTAGAAAAAAAATTATAGCGAAAATTCCACGATGACCTGTTTGGGGCAGCGAAACCTTAGAATCCAAAGCTCTGATACCAAATGTTGTGAAACCAGCTCCAAAAAGAGAAGAAAAAAGATATCAACACCTTATAAATAAGCCATTTCGAGAGGGAAACCTCCAATACATTACATGAATGAACAATTGTTGGATGATACAAATGACAAAACCTCCTCTCTATATATAGGAGTCCATGGGGCCATAATGTAATCCTAGTGGGGCCACAATGTAATCCTAGCCGACCTAACAATAATAATGTAAGGGCACAATAATAACAATATGGGGGTTACAGGGGTACAAAAATAATAATAAGGGGGTTATACTAACAGCAATGGGACTATAGTAGTAATATAAGGACCTAACAACTTGTCTCAGGGTCAAGTCCTCCATCTGTAAGATGTACTATATGTACCTGATTTGAAGAAGAACCTTGTGTCTATTTCAGCCATGGAAGACAAAGGCTTCCGATGTGGAATTCAATGATGGGAAGGTGTGTATCTAGAAGAAGAGTTTCAAGGAAGCTATCACAATTGGGTTTAGAGTTGATACACTCTACCAGGTTGGAGGAAGTCCAATGGGAACAATGACATGTGATACTATCTGTCAGACTGATCTATGGCATCGGTGGTTTGGAAACCTTCACTACAAAGCCCTTCCCGAAGTAAGGAAGGTGGTGATGGGGATGCTCAAGTTCACAAATGATCATGAAGGTGTATGTCAAGGTTGTGCCGAAGGAAAGCATACAAGGGGACCTTTCCCCTCAAGTGTCACAAAGACATCTAGTGTCTTGCAATTGGTACATTCTGATCTATCTGGTATGCTACCTGTGACATCCTTGGGAGGATTTTATTATTATATCACGTTCATAGATGAATTATCTTGCAAAACCTGGATATACTTCTTGAAAAAGAAGGATGAGGCTTTCATGTGGTTCTGTACCTTCAAAGCCTTGGTAGAAAATATAATAGGGAAGAAGATCAAGATATTGAGGATCAATAATGGATTTGAATATGAGATGAACAAGTTCAAGAAATTTTGTAGAGAAGCTGGCATCAAGAGGGAGACCACAACTATCTATACTCCTGAGCAGAATGGTGTTGCTAAAATAAAGAACAAGACCATTGTGGAAGCTTCCCGTGCCATGCTATGTGACCAAGGTCTTCCGAATTTTTTGTGGGGAGAAGCTACAAACACTGCTATGTGCATACAAAACTGATGCTCGTATTCCTCTTTGAACTCCAAAACTCCCGAAGAGGTTTTCTCTGGTAAGAAACTCGACATCTCACATTTTAGAGGTTTTGGATGTCCTGTTTATTTTCATGTGCCGAAGGAGAAGAGGAGCAAGCTGGGTGCTTCTGGAAAGAAGGGAATGTTTGTGGGCTATAACGAAACTTCGAAGGCTTATAGAGTCTATGTTCCTGGTCAAAGGGAAGTGGAGATATGCCATGATGTTTCCTTTGACGAAGATGCTTCCCTGAGGAAAGTAAAAAATATTTGGAGATCTAAGGAAGATCATGAAGTAAGGCCTGGTAATCAAGAAGAACTGAAGGATGAGACGATGCCCGATGTTGAAGGACTGATGGACCCTATTGATCCACCTCCTTCAATGAAGAGAAAACCATCATGGCTTAGGGACACTCTCGAGGATGACGAGAGACATATGGCCCCAAGGGGGAAATTCCGTGAAAGTAAGAAGCTGAATAGATACCAAGGGTATCTAGTAGCCATGAGTACAATCGTACAATATGAGCCTGGATATTTTGAGGAAGCCGTAAAGCATCAAGTCTGGAAGGATGCTATGCACGAAGAATATGAGTCCATTATGAAGAATGATGTCTGGGATGTGGTTCCAAGACTGGAGGACAAAGTAGTTGTCACCTCGAAATGGCTCTATAAGATCAAGCATGGATATTATGGTAGTGCTGAAAAGTCCAAGGCAAGATTCATTTCTTGTGGCTTCTCTCAAAAGGAAGGCGTAGACTATGATGATAGATTTGCACCTATGGCTCGATATACCACCATCCGATCTATCATAGCCCTTGCTGCTACACAAGGATGGAATATTCATCAGATGGATGTGAAGACTACATTTCTACATGGTGCGATAAAGGAAGAGGTGTATGTAGGGAAACCTCTGGGGTTTGAAGTCCATGATCAGGACACCCATGTTTGCAGGTTGAAGAAAGCCCTCTATGGGTTGAAGAAAGCACCCAGAGCTTGGTACGAGAGGATAGATAGCTACTTGATGAAGCTGGGCTTCACTCGTAGTAATGTTGATCCAAACCTTTACTTCAAGGTTGATAGAGAAAAGCCTGTCATTTTGGTGTTGTATGTGGCCGACCTCTTCCTGACAGGTGCTGAACCTCTCATTCATCAGTGTAAGAGGGAGCTCGCTTCTGAGTTTGAGATGAAGGACCTAGGACTGATGCATTACTTCCTAGGCCTGGAGGTCTGGCAGAGACCTAGCAAGATTTTCCTTTCTCAAGGAAAATATATTATGAAGACTGTAAGTCTGTGTCGACACCGATGGAGCTCAACTTTAAGAAGTTGAGTGGCACCGCTATTGGGCCTGTGTTAGAAAATCCTACTGAGTATCATCAACTCGTAGGGGCCCTAATTTTCTTAGTGAACACCCATCCAGACGTATGTTTTGCAGTGAACACTTTGAGTCAACATATGGTTGAACATCATCGCATTCATTGGGTTGGTGCCAAGAATTTGTTGAGATATCTTCGGGGCACAATAAACCATGGGCCGAGATACACTTCTTGGAGCGTTACACCATGGATATTTTGATGCCGATTGGGCTGGTAGTGTTTTGGATCATAAGAGCACATCAAGATGCTGATTCACTCTTGGGTCTACTTTAATATCATGAATGAGTAGGAAGCAGAAGTCGGTGGCTTTGAGCACCATGGAGGATGAATATATTGCAGTGAGTATGGCCTGTTGTGAAGTAGTTTGGTTGCGAAATCTCTTCAGTGAGCTGTTCAGGCATGTGCTAGATACCACCGTGATACTCTATGATAACCATAGTGGGATTTCATTGTCTGAGAATCCCATTTTCCACGATTGATCCAAGCATATTGATATTAGGTACCACTTTATCCGGGATATGGTACAACAAGGCGCTGTAAGGCTCAATCATATAGGAACTGATGAGAAGGTCGCAGAAATTCTCACAAAGCCCTTGGGGAAGGTTAAGTTCTGTTGAAGCCTCAAAAATCACTGCTTCAAACATTGGGGGATAACCACCCAGTCGGGACCTTAGGACAACTCCTTTTCCATTTGGTGTAGTGGCTTCGACTAGATTTATAAGACCAGTTTCTTAGTAATTTAAATGGGTTGGTAATGGAATGAATGAATGAAGGGAAAATGGGACTAAATGATTGAAATAAAATTATTTAAACTAACTTAAAACTGATAATATAATTCTAAAACTAGTCCAAGCATCAAATGTGAATACAAATTTAAATTGTTTCAATTGAACAATAACCATGCAAATGTATTATAACTTGATTGAAATATGCAGTAACAAATAAAGATAACTCTATTTAAGAAATTAAACAGAGTTATAATAACATATTGCATTCATTATCATATATCGTTTGTATATATTGTAAAAGATAAATATTTCTACACACTCAGAAATGATATGTATAAAGAAATATTGTAAATAAAATACACATAAACGATAGCAATTTAAAAGAGAATATCACATGACATAAGAAACTAACAGTGAATAGATAGAAATACCATATCCATATCGATACTTTCTAATGCAATCCGATATCCAAATCCAACAACTTCAATGTAAAATCAACTCCAAGATACATAAATGAAATTCTTAAAGGCAATTTCACATAGAATCACCAAATGTGATCCTTTATAAAAAATATAAGAGTCAATGGAGTACAGAAATGTAATCTCCAAGTCAAAATATTACAAATTCAGGACCCCTTTCTAAATGCATGAAAAGGGGTTTAAATAGGTACTTAACAAAATATTAAAAATATTCCTACAATCTATCTAAATAAAAAATCTAGAACAGAAATGCGATCTTGAGGTAAACCGACTCATTGATTATTTGTTGCGGTTGATGTGCCCAGATGGCAGATTTTGAGCATTTCCTTCACTTCTTCAGGATGACTAAGCTTTCAGTGCAACCGCCCTGTATATGTGGCATCAGAGAATTCGGGAATGATGCAATCGATGGCATTTGAAAGAAATTTTATTGCTGTCTATTGACTATGCGGCTTGATAAGATAGGTCCACATTGTATCCCATGATATTCCTTGTAGTTGGCCAATTTGCTGATTTTTATTAATTATCTCTTGTTTCCATCTGTGATCGGTTTCTTTTATCCTAGGTAATTGGCCGGGAGTACAATCTACAATTAAATTGATTGCATATAGGTTATCATTCACTAGTTGTGTTACATTGTTCATTATGCTTTTAGCTCTGGATGTAGCTCTTTCTGCTTTGATCAAACGTTGTTCCCATTCTGCAAAAATAATTTCTTTATGTCTCTCCATAATTTAGGAATATTTTCTTTTCTTCCTAATTCTGAGTCTTGCCATAAAAGGAATTTAGAGATTTTTTCATCAGCTTCATCAAATTCAATTTGAAGAGTGACTCCTTCATCTACCAAGGAAGATGTTAATTCACATAGGGATTCTGCTTCTGCAACTTTTAGACAAAATTCATTTAATTGTTGAGAAAATAACTTGTTTGTCTCCAGGGCTTCATTTTTGAATTGATCCAAACTGGGATAATTCTTAAACTTGTCAAATTTAGATTGAAACATCTTCTCTTGCTCAATCTTTGAAGTCTGCTCATTTTGTAGAAGAGCCTGTAATTTTTCTATTTCTTGATTTAGCTGCTTTTTCTTTTCTAAAATCTGCTGATCAATATTTTCCTTTTCAACAGCAAGCTGCTCTTCTAATTGTTTAGATTTGAGCTCTCCATCCTGCAATCGCTGTTCTAACTGAATGATTTTTTGTTGGTTCTCTGTAACCTGTTTTTCTAACATGGCTATTTGCACATCCTTTTGCTTCATTAACTGTGTAACTTCAGAGGCTTTGTCTATAGTAGTAGCACTATAGGCACCTGCATACTGGGATAATTTGGTGAGATCCTCAGATGGATTCACCTCAGCATTCTTATAAAAAATATTCATGAATTCCACCTGTGATGTCAAAAGTGCATCTTGATCAGTTCTACTTCTTTTCCTCTGTTTTCTCAAAACAACCCTATGTTTAGGACTGTAAAATATATCCAGAGGAGGGATTTCTTCTATATTCAACATGATCTCACCTGTGGGATTTTCAGGGATGATTTCTATATCCTGGTCTTTCAGATCATCAACTTGGGGAGAAAATTGTTCATATTGGCTCAGCAAATGAGGAGAAACAATAAGTTTAGTAGCTTCTTCTCCTCCAAGTTGAGAATTTGTACTATTGTTTATATCACTTTTTGGTACCTGTTCAGTGTTATTACTATCTGTGCCTCCCTTTTCAATATGCATATTGGCATCAGTACCTGTGCTTTCTTTCCTTGCCTAGGCAAAAGACTGTTGTACATCAATCTTAGAAGCTGTTTCTGTCTTTTCAATATTAAATTTACTACTAATATCTTTCTTTTGTAAAACAAGATTAGTTCCTGTTACTTCTTTGCCAGATGTACTTCCTGTTTCCTTCTGTTGTGATTCATATCCCTGTGTAGAAACTCTCAACTGATCCAGAGGAACTTTGAGTAACCTCTGGCTTCTAAATAACAAAAATTTATTCATTTCTTCGACCCAAAGTTTGGACTTGGCCAAATAAAAAACTTGGGACATTTTATCTACAGAAACAAATAAATCATCAAACATATCTGGTTCATGTTCGAACCGAGCAATTGAAACAGAAGTAGTAAAATCATATGCCACCTTCCTAGGATCATATTGCCTCCTTGGGATTGTTGAAAGCTTGAAATCGGTTAACTTAACAACTTCTTTTTCAGCATGGACAAAATTACTGAGAGTATATTCACTACATTTAAAAGGAAAAGTAGGCCACATAAGCTTCTTGTTGTTCTTCAAAGTTCTAGGCATGCCTTCTACTATCAACTAATAAGAAATTTCCTGTGCTAATATTTTGTCTGTAACATACAAAGGAATGATGTGTGGTTCTACAATACTTCCAAAAACTCTGATATATGTGAACTTTTCCTCTCCGAACCTATCTCCAATTGAGGACAAATCAACTCTAGCTTTGTCAGAAAGTATAGGAGGGAATCAACCCAAAATTATTTGGTAAATCGGAATAAGAAAACCATGACAGACTCTGTAAACATGACTTTTGAAATGCCCCTTCCATAAGAACTTGTGATATATATGAATCGGAACAGGTTCCTTAGGAGTCCACTTCCATCATAATAAGGGGAATTCCGAATTGAAACAAAGGGCATCTAGGATATAAGCACAAAAATAAAAAGGAGTGGAATTTCCTGAATTTTTGTCTTCCTTATACTCAATAATTCTATTGGATATCTTATCAGAAAGAATGATAGTCTAATCCATTATCTCAGAACTAACAGCAGAATTAATTAATGGCACCATTTGAATGGAAAACCTAGCCGAGTTATCATTTCCAAAGAATCTACACATCATTGTTGCGACGTAAAAGCATGGAGGCAAAAGAGACTCTATAAAGTACATACCTGATGCCTCGTGTCTGTGTTTTTCAGGAGCCCTTCTCCAGTCTCTAATTGGTTCCGATTGATTTTCATGATTCGCAACAAATTACTTGATAAAATCTTTGTTATAAATCTTTTGTGGGTTTGGAAGGTGGTACATCGCTTTGATGTCTTCTGGTTTGAATGACCCGAATATTGCTCCAGATGCAGAAACAAAGGTTCTATCTTTGATAGCCACATTATCAATTACCCATCTAATAACATCGTAATATTGGAAAATGTTTGCCCGAGCTGCAACTCGGTGTAGAAATGAGTTTGCTAATGCACCAAGAAGATTTTCAGAATCAGAGTCTGAGTCGGCTTTGTCAAGAACTGTTGCCTTAGCTTCAACAACTTTAGGGTTTTCCTTTTCAAGTAAGTTTTATACATTTTCCCATGTCATTTTACCAAGTCTCTGGCATTAGGTATCTGCAACCAGCTTAAGCTTTGCTGGTTTCTCTTTATGCGGTATAGTGAACACAAGAGCTTTTGCAGCAATGGCGGCTTTCGATTTCTTGAATCTCTTCGACATTTTAGTTTCAGGTAGTGTTTCTCTTGTTCTGTGAATGGAAAAATTGGATGTTCTATTGTTCTGCAACAAAGAAAAGCTTTCAGCCAAGGTGAAAACACAATAATGAAAACAGCTATACAAAAGGATTATTCGCTGATTTGCATTTATTATATCCGTGGTTTAAAACTTAAATGCCCTTTAGGGAGTCACACTCATGCATTCAATAAAAAAACAAATCGTTTTTATTCGTTTTATTTGTGAATTAATGTCAATGTACAATCAGAGATTGGCATATTTCAAAATAAGTGTAAATATATTACCTTTTAAATCTTTGGAACACGATGAATAATAATATATGAATATTTAAATTGTATTCGCATCGCGATTTGTTTAAAATGAAAATGAAATAAGACTTATGCCAAATTCTGATTGCGAAGAGCACATCGGGGATTTTCAAATGGAATGAATCGTTAAATAGTTTCTCTGATAATGCGATTGCGATGAGGTGGGGTCCGCGGCATCGGAGTTTTTTAACCAAATGAATATAATGTTTTAATTCTTCCAAAATGCGATTGCGATGAATCGCATCGCATCAGGAGTATGCAAAAGAAACATAACATTTTAAAGTTTATCTAAAATGCGATTGCGATTGAGCGTGATCGCATCGGAATTTTACAAAGCGAAAACAAACTTCAAAGAATTCTCCGATTTTCTGATTTGCGATTACTGTATATATAGAATATTGTTAAATATAAAGCCTTTATATAATATTTTGATATGAGTAAAAGCTTTGTTTCTCATAAGATCAGAAAGTTTTTAAAAGGTTTGTACACTTTGTGAATAAAAATATGCAATGTATCCTTTTATCAATGAATCTTTTATTTCTATCTAGAAAGAAAGATAAAAAGGGGACCTATTTCTAAATGAAATTTTTTCTAAAATTTTTTAAATGGGGAGGGTTGTTGTACAGTACAACAATTTGCGATTCACTGGAAGAAACAATTATCTCTTAAAAAATGAAATGAAAACTATATTTTTAGTAAATAAAAATTTCTAAAGATAATGAAAACTTATCTTAGGATAATTTAAATAAAATCTAACTGTGAAAAAATAATAAAAATCACTTACAATTTCTTTCTAATTCCTCAAAGATAAAAACATTTTTGGGTTATCTCAAGCTTTGATTGGTTGATAATAATAAAGTAAGTGGATTTCTTCAAGTTTAGATTTTTTAATATACCCTATTGTCACAGGCATTGCCTCTGCTTCCTACAATCGTTCATAGTCTCGACAGGGTTACCTTTTAACCATTAACCATTCATTATCCCATCCAACTAAGATTATGACTCTTTAAAAATAAATTCATAAGACATATTATCTCATGTTTTTGTCTTTTATTTATTTTTTTCTTAATTTAAGAGCCATTGTTCTGGTTTGGTAGCCAGTTAGTAACAATGCCATTCACTAGTTGTAATTAAACTAAACAAGCTGGCTCGTGATGAGACCCCTTGTCTTAATTTGATAAGCCATTACCCTGTTTTGGTATGCAGTATTGGTAATGTAAATTTTATTACTTCTTATGATCATGGTAAGTAGGCTCATGATGAGACCTCTTATCTCCTAAATTTTGTCATATAATTTCCTAGAATTACATTCTAAAAAATCATAACCGAAATGGATGGGGTGAAATAGTTGTATCCTTAAGAATAAATGGATGACAATTTTCAGAGTTTTTTGTTTGCTAAAGCTTGAAAAATTCTTTACTTTTTAGATATAACCTTTCTCTGCTTAATAAAATTATAATGATTTACATTTTCCTTAAGGTTTCAAAAGATCATGTAAATGTTTTGAAAAAAATTTCAAATTTTAACATTTTATTTTAAACTATCCAAAATTGTAATCATTTCCTTGAAAATTCTTATTTACTTAAAATAAGTATTTATAACATTCTTTCTAAGACAATTTTCTAATAGTAAAAAGTCAATCAAAGACTATTAACAACCTTTATTTACAAAAATAAATAAAAATTGCAGAAAGGAATATGTACAAGTAAGAAGGGGTTACCTCCTTATGAAAATAATTTCTTTAAGACAAGCCCATTTACAGGAAGAGATTCTCTCTTTCCTGTTAAATCTTGAAGTATGAATGTATATGAGCCTATCTTTTCAGCAATCTGAAATGGTCCAAGCCACATTTTTTGAAATTTGGTATGCTTACCTTTTTTTTCATGTGCTTTATCCCATTTCAGAACAAGATCACCAATTGACAAATTTTTTGAGGCGGTGGAACTTGAATCAAAAGAATATTTTACAAGTTGTTGATGTTTTTCATGAATATCTTTTGCTTTTTCTCTATCTTCTTCTAATTTAAGGATTTGATCAAATCTCAACTGAATGAATGAGGAAATATTTTCTTCAATGAATTGCACTAGGGCTAATGATGGAAGAGCTAGATTTGATGGTATCACAGCTTCTTTACCATAAACTAAATTGAAAGGTGAAGTTCCTATAGAAGCTTTAAGAGTAATACGTTCAGCGCATAATGCAAAGATTAAAGACTTGTGCCAATTCTTTTGATTTTGATCAATGGTCATTTTAATGATTTTGATGAGATTTTTGTTAGTGGATTCATCTAAACCATTACCTTGTGGATAATAATTTGCTGAATATTTCAATTTAAAACCTCTTTTAATTGCAAATTCCATTACACTATTACAAGACAAATAATATGCATTGTCAAAGACTAGAGCATTAGGTACACCTAACCTGGTAATGATGAATTGATCGATGAAATCAATAATTGCATCAGAGTTGGCTACCTTTAGAGGAATTGCTTCTACCCACTTTGTGAAGTAATCTATTACTGTGAGGATGTACTTGTGCTGTTTGGAAGAATGAGGAACTATCTCGCCAATAATATCAAGCCCCCATTGCTCAAATGGTTGCTCAATGTTTACTAGCTGCAAAGGAAAAGCTGGCTTCCTTTTTCTTCCACTAGTAGTTTGTCAAATCTTGCACTTCCTCACATAATCATGTGTATCTTTAAAAAGGGTAGGCCAATAATATCCAACATGGATGATTTTGTGGGCTATGGTATCACCTCCAAAATGACCTCCTGCTGGTCCATCATGTAATTCCTGCAATACATTTTTTGCTTCAGTCCTTTCAAGACATCTTAATAGGAATGAATCATAATTATTTCATAATAACACATCATCAATGATTTCATATTTAGTAGCCTTAAATCTTAAAGCACGTTTATTCTTATAGCTGAGATTAGAAGGAGCATACCCATTTTTCAAGTAAAATATCTGATCAGCATACTGAGATTCAGAATCTGTAACACTTATCTGACTTACTTGAACAACATTTTCTGGATCTTGATTTTCTGGTATGTTATGAGATCCTACTAATAATCTACAAAAACCTTGTCCTCTAACAATCTTTGTTGGTTTAATATCAATATCATATTCTTGCAAAGCTGTCACCCAATTAGCCCTTTTTTCTCCTGCTTCTCTTTGAATTAGTAATTGTCTTACTGCAGAGAATGAGACAATAAACTTTGTGTGTGTTTTTAAGAGAAAAGGCCTAAAATGTTTGATTGACTGAAATACAGCGAAGGCTTGTTTTTCAACATCAGAATAATTCAGCTCAGCTCCTTGTAGATTCGAGCTGAAGAAAGAAATCAGTGCTTCAATTTACTGATCATTGAGTTGTGTTAAAATAGCAGCATAAGATGTTTCGGTTGCCAAAGTATACAGAATAAAATCTTTGGAAAAATTGGGAGTATTCAATGCAGGTGCATCAATGATTGCCTTCTTGATTGCGTCAAAGGCTTATTTTTCTTTATATCCTCATTTGAATACTGAATTTTTCCTAATCACATTCTGCATAGATAAAACAATTTGAGAAAAATCTGGATTGAATCTTTTACAAAATTAATCTGACCTAAAAATGATTGCATGGACTTTTTATTATGAGGTAAAAAAATATCAGAAATTTCTTTAACTCTGTCAAGATCGATATATATATATATATATATATATATATATATATACACCATCTTTTGACACAACAAACCCTAAGAGTTTTCCTTGATCGAGAGAAAAGAAGGATTTCTTTGGGTTTAAGGAGATACCAAACCTTCTACATCTTTCAAATATTTGTTTCAGATCGTGTAGATGATTGGATCTCTTCTTTGAATAAACTGTTATGTCATCAAGATAAATAACAACTGATCTATTAATCAGACCCTTAAATTCTATGTCCATGGCTCTCTGGAAAGTAGCTCTTTCATTTACTAAACCAAAAGGCATTTTCTGATAAGCATAAGTTCCCCATTTGGTTCTGAAAGTGGTTTTCAACCTATCATTTGGATGTACTAGAATTTGATTATACCCTGAAAATCCATCAAGGAAGGACATGAGTTCAGAACCAACTACCTTTTGGAGAATTTTCTCCATGGTTGGCAATGGGAAATTTTCTTTTTGACATGCCTTGTTTAAATTCCCGAAATCAATATAGATTCTAATATCGCCATTTTTCTTCCTAACAGGTACCATGTTGGAAACCCAATTGGAATGCCTTACAGGAAAAATGCTTTTGGCTTTCAAAAGTCTGTTGAGTTCTATTTTGATTTGATCCTCAAGATTTGGATGAATCTTTCTTAACTTTTGTTGAACAGGCTTAGCATCAGATAACATTGGAATTGTGTGTTGAATTACAGAAGTATCATAAGTCTTTAAATCCTCATAACTCCAAGCGAAGACATTTTTATATTTACTCAGAAATTTAATAAAATCAGATCTTTCTTCTGGAGTTAAATTGAGTCCTAGATTAACATTCTGAGGTTTAGAATCAGAGCCAAGATTAACTAATTCAAACTTCAAAGTTGAAATTTGAAGTTTAGTATTAGTAACTTTCTTGAATCTGTCTTTAATATCATAAAGATCCTCAAATTTAACAATAGATTTAGGAATCAGATTTTCATTATTTCTTGAAGTAATTTGCAGATCATGATCATATTCATCAATAATTTGTTCATCATATGATTTCTCAGAAGTTAAGAAATTCAAAATATCTTGATCATGGTAGAATACTCTCCAGTTAGTAATATTGTCTGGGATAGATGGGCGAAAAATCAACTCTACTGAAAATCTATCAAGACTGTAATCTTCAGCAGGAAGGAGTTTGGACACAACATTAGCTAAGAGGTCAGCTGATGTGTTTTAATTTCTAGGAATAGAAGAGATATTAAATGCTAGAAATTGAGTGGTAAGGTCCTGTACTAGGGTTTGATAATGTTTGAGATGTCCTGAAAGACAATGGATGGTATTCCTTACTTGTCTTATGACAATTTCGGAATCTACATACATTTTCAAGTATTTTACATTTAACTCTATGGCCTTATAAAGCCCTTAAATCAAGGCCTCATATTCAGCAGTATTATTAGTGCACTCAAATTCTAATCTACATGATAGCATGGCTTTCTCTCCTTTTGGATCAATTAGGATGCATCCTGCTATTGCTCCATCACTAGATTTTGATCCATCAAAATATAATGACCAAAATAAAGTTCTATCTATAGGTTTATCTACAAATGAATAAGAAATATTAACAATTCTAGAAGAATCAGATTGCGAAAAATTTTCAATTTGAGAAACAAAAGTATTTATAGAAAAAGGTGATTGTGGTGCAGTAAAATTTCTGAGAAATGAATCAGCATAATAAACTCCAAGAATATTATTGTTGAAAGCTACAGGTTTGTTTGGTTGTTCAAATTCAGTTACAGTGTGCATCATATGTTTTTCTCGCTCGATTTTGATTTGATTTGGTTTTCCTTTGTAGGGAAGCCACATATGTGAAAAATTAGTTGAGATATAGCCATTAAGTTTCACAGACTAGTCTCTGCTTAATACTAACCCATATAATTCAGAAATATCTGCAATAAGAATATCAATTCTTTGGACAATCCTAGGATCGGAAGATAGTCTGATGGTAACTGAATTTATTTATCCAACAACTTGAAATTTAGAGCGATCTAATTGTACAATATGAACAGTAGAATTATGTGGTTCGATATTTAATTTAGCACAGACTGAAGATGACATTATATTAGAGGATGCTCCAAAATCAATTAAACAATTATGCAAATTCTTACTGTAGATTTCATAAGTCAACAAAAATGGAGGTGTTTGAGAATTTGATCTTTCTCCAATAAGAACAGTGTCTGTTGTGTCTACTTTGTCTGGTGGCTTACCAGTCCCTTTAGCTGCTTTAGCTACTACACCACTTGGTAGAGGAGTAATAGGTGTACCATTTAATTCTTTTAATAACAAATTTTGTTGATGTTTAAGTTTGCTGAGTTCATGTAATGAGATGTTCGCTCTAGTATTTTTCATGTCCTCAACAATATTATAATCCATCTTATCTGATACCACCAGAGTCTTGGATGATGATGTGGGAGGATTGGGAGATGATGGCTGATTCTGAGTGGGTAAGGGAGAAGCTCTCTTTGCAAGGGTTTTGTCTTTAGTACTCAGAGTTGTAGTTTTCTTCTTTGGAACAATTTGAACAGGTTTCGATGTAGATTTTCTCCTTGTACTCACAGGCATAGCTTCTTGTTCCATTTCACTATCCGAATTAGGGAGAATGAAATCCCACATTCCATTTAGTTAAGCTATTTCTTCTCTTTCATCTTCTTCATCTATCATTAGAGGAGTATCTTCTTCTTCTTATTCTTTTGATTCTGCATTGGAGATTGCATTGGGAGGTTTTGATTCAGCTTGATTTCTCTTGAAATTTCTGAATGGTATTTTTGTAGAAGTCTGTGCTACTTGCTTTTTTGATCTCAACCATCTCATTAGACATGGTTTTAAGGAATTTTTGTAAACCCTCCATGTCATATGGATCTCTTGGTGTCTTTTTCTTGGAATCATCTTTAAAAGTGACTTTTATTTATTTTCTTTCCTCAATAGCATTTTTCTTATCTAGAGCAATCATTCATTTTTCAACTGAAATAGCTTCTTTCACATTCTCAGCTAAAGTCGGTTTTGCAGCTCTATCTACGAAAATTTCTATGTTTGAGGGCAGAGAAATAATATACCATTCACTTCTAACCTGTTCACTAGGTTTAGATGTTGTAGGGATCTTATTCAAGAGTTTATTGAATCAAGAGTTAAAATCTTTAATGGGTTCCTTAGGTTGAGTCATTAAATTGGAGAGATCATTAATTAAGGTAGCAATTGATCTATCATCTCCATATTTAGTTAAAAATTTCTCTTCAAACATATCACAATTAGTGATAGAATTAGAAGGTAAGGAAAAGTACCAGGATCCTGCTGTTCCTTGCAAGGTATAGGGAAATAATCTGACTACAACATCTTCATGCACTACTTGATTTAAATCTATAGCAAGCATAAAGTTATTGATATGTTCTTCCGCTTGTATACCAGTATCTGGACTAAACTTTGGCAGCCATTTTTCAGGATGATTAGGTAGATCATGCAAAGGTGCAGCCATATTTATAGCTCTTGGTCTAGTCCATGGTCTTTGTGCCATTGTTGTGATGATGGTAGAAGAACTAGAAGTGATAACTGGTGTATGAGTAGTAACAGTTGAAGTACTGGAAGAGACAATTGATGTTTGAACAGATGTAGTTTGAGCAAATGATGATGAGACTACTACACTTTTCTGATTTGGAGCTTGGGAAACAGATAATTGAATATGCGATGAAGAACTAGTACCACTTTCTGTTTTCGATGGAGTTTTTCTTGTTTTGACTCTACTAGGTATAGGAAATTCTTTTGGGGAAATTTTAAGTTTTTCACTCTGTGACCTAGTGAGAGGTCTGGAAGAAACACATTGCGAGGTGACACTACCTTCAGATAATTCAGATTCTTCTAATGATAATGAGAATCCTTGAAGTTTATGGACTAAAGCTTCAACTTCAGGGGATTCAGGAGGCGGATTATCTGATTGATGTGAAACTTTGGTTGAATGCTTTTATCAATTTCTTCTCTAGTGATTTGAGATGTGGAAGAAATTGAAGGTGATGAGGGTGTTGTGCTCTTAGAATGACTTTCGGATTTGGATTTATCTGCCATTCATAGCTTTGGCCCTCCTTCTAGTGCCAAAAATGTTGAAGCCTCAAAAATCGCTGCTTCAAACATTGGGGGATAACCACCCGGTCGGGACCTTAGGACAGCTCATTTTCCGTTTGGTGTGGTGGCTCCGACTAGATTATAGGACCAGTTTCCTATTAATTTAAATGGGTTGATAATGGAATGATTGAATGAAGGGAAAATGGGACTAAATGATTGAAATACAATTATTTAAACTAACTTAAAACTGATAAGATAATTCTAAAACAAACCCGGGCATCAAATGTGAATACAACTTTAAATTGTTTCAATTGAACAATAACCATGAAAATGTATTATAGCTTAATTGAAATATGCAGTAACAAATAAAGATAACTCTACTTAAGAAATTAAACAGAGTTATAATAACATATTTCATTCATCATCATATATCGTTTGTATATATTGTAAAAGATAAATATTTCGACACACTCATAAATGATATGTATAAAGCAATATTGTAAAGAAAATACACATACAAGATAGCAACTTAAACGAGAATATCACATAACATAAGAAACTAACAGTGAATAGATAGAAATAACATATCCATCTTGATACTTTCTAATGCAATTCGATATCCAAATCCAACAACTTCAATGTAAAATCAAATCCAAGATACAGAAATGCAATTCTTAAAGGCAATTTCACATAGAATCACCAGATGTGATCCTTTATAAAAAATATAAGAGTCAATGGAGTATATAAATGTAATCTCCAAGTCAAAATATTACAAATTCAGGACCCCTTTCTAAATGCATGAAAAGGGGTTTAAATAGGTACTTAATAAAATAACTAAAACTGTTCCTAAAATATATCTAAATAAAAAATCTAGAACATAAATACAATCTTGAGGTAAACTGACTCATTGATTATCTGTTGCGGTTGATGTGCCCAGATGGCAGATTTTGAGCATTTCCTTCACTTCTTCAGGATAATTAAGCTTTGAGTGCAACCGCCCTGTATATGTGGCATTAGAGAATTCGGGAATGATGCAATCAATGGCTTTTGAAAGAAATTTTATTGCTATCTATTGACTATGCGGCTTGATAAGTTAGGTCCACATTGTATCCCATGATATTCCTTGTAGTTGGCCAATTTGCTGATTTTTATTAATTATCTCTTGTTTCCATCCGTGATCAGTTTCTTTTATCCTAGGTAATTGGCCGGGAGTATAATCTGCAATTAAATTGATTGCATATAGGTTATCATTCACCAGTTGTGTTACATTGTTCATTATGATTTTAGCTCTGGATGTAGCTCTTTCTGCTTTGATCAAATGTTGTTCCCATTCTACAAAAATAATTTCTTTATGTCTCTCCATAAGTTTAGGAATATTTGCTTTTCTTCCTAATTCTGAGTCTTGCCATAAAATAAATTCAGAGATTTTTTCATCAGCTCCATCAAATTCAATTTTAAGAGTGACTCCTTCATCTACCAAGGAAGATGTTAATTCACATAGGGATTCTACTTCTGCAATTTTTAGAAAAAAATCATTTAATTGTTGAGAAAATAACTTGTTTGTCTCCAGGGCTTCATTTTTGAATTGATCCAAACTAGGATAATTCTTAAACTTGTCTAATTTAGATTGAAACATCTTCTCTTGCTCAATATTTGAAGTCTACTCATTTTGTAGAGGAGCCTATAATTTTGCTATTTCTTGATTTAGCTGTTGTTGCTTTTCTAAAGTTTGCTGATCAATCTTTTCCTTTTCAACAACAAGCTACTCTTCTAATTGTTTAGATTTGAGCTCTCCATCCTGCAATCGCTGTTCTAACTGAATGATTTTTTGTTGGTTCTCTGTAACCTGTTCTTCTAACATGGATATTTGCAAATCCTTTTGCTTCATTAACTGTGTAACTTCAGAGGCTTTGTCTATAGTAGCAGCACTATAGGCACCTGCATACTGGGATAATTTGGTGAGATCCTCAGATGGATTCACCTCAGCATTCTTATAAACAATATTCATGAATTCCACCTGTGATGTCAAAAGTGCATCTTGATCAGTTCTCCTCCTTTTCCTCTATTTTCTCACAACAACCCTGTGTTTAGGACTGTAAAATATATCCAGAGGAGGGATTTCTTCTATATTCAACATGATCTCACCTATGGGATTTTCAAGGATGATTTCTATATCTTGGTCTTTTAGATCATCAACTTGGGGAGTGTTTTGTTGTCCTATTTGCTGGGAAAATTGTTCATATTGGCTCAGAAAATGAGGAGTAACAATAAGTTTAGTAGCTTGTTCTCCTCCAAGTTGAGAATTTAAACTATTGTTTATATCACTTTTTGGTACCTGTTCAGTATTATTACTGTCTGTGTCTCCCTTTTCAGTATGCATATTGGCATCAGTACCTGTGCTTTATTTTCTTGCTTGGGCTGAAGACTGCTGTACATCAATCTTAGCAGCTATTTCTGTCTTTTCAGTATTAACTTTGCTGCTAATATCTTTCTTTTGTAAAACAGGATTAGTTCCTGTTACTTCTTTGCCATATGTACTTCCTGTTTCCTTCTGTTGTGATTCATATCCCTGTGTAGAAAATCTCAACTGATCCAGAGGAACTTTGAGTAATCTATGGCTTCTAAATAACAAAAATTTATTCATTTCTTCGGCCTGAAGTTTGGACTTGGCCAAATAAAAAACTTGGGACATTTTATCTACAGAAACAAATAAATCATCAAACATATCTAGTTCATGTTCGAACTGAGCAATTGAAACAGAAGTAGTAAAATCATATGCCACCTTCCTAGGATCATATTTCCTCCCTTGGATTGTTGAAAGCTTGATAGCGGTTAACTTAACAACTTCTTTTTCAGCATGGAAAAAATTACTGAGAGTATATTCACTACATTTAAAAGGAAAAGTAGGCCACATAAGCTTCTTGCTGTTCTTCAAAGTTCTAGACATGCCTTCTACTGTCAGCTGATAAGAAATTTCCTATGCTAACAGTTTGTCTGGAACATACAAAGGATGGATGTGTGGTTCTACAATACTTCTAAAAAATCTGATATATGTGAACTTTTCCTCTCCGAACCAATCTCCAATTGAGGACAAATCAAATCTATCTTTGTCGGAAAGTCTAGGAGGGAATCGGCCCAAAATGATTTGGTAAATCGAAATAAGAAAACCATGACAGACTCTGTAAACATGAATTTTGAAATGACCCTTCCATAAGAACTTGTGATATATATGAACTGGAACAGGTTCTTTAGCAGTCCACTTCCATCCTAATAAGGAGAATTCCAAATTGAAACAAAGGGCATCTAGGATATAAGCACAAAAATAAAAAGGAGTGGAATTTGCTGAATTTTTGTCTTTCCTATACTCAAGAATTCTATTGGCTATCTTATCAGAAAGAATGATAGCCCAATCCATTATCTCAGAACTAACAACAGAATTAATTAATGGCACCATTTGAATGGAAAACCTAGCCAAGTTATCATTTCCAAACAATCTACACATCATTACTGTGACATAACAATATGGAGGCAAAAGAGACTCCACAGAGTACATACCTGATGCCTCGTGTCTGTGTTTTTCAGGAGCCCTTCTCCAGTCTCTAATTGGTTCCGATTGATTTTCATGATTCGCAACAAATTCCTTGATGAAATATTTGTTATAAATCTTCTGTGGGTCTGGAAGGTGGTACATCGCTTTGATGTCTTCTGGTTTGAATGACCCAAATATTGTTCCAGATGCAAAAACAAAGGTTCTGCCTTTGATAGCCACATTATCAATTACCCAACTAATAACATCATAATATGGGAAAATGTTTGCCCAAGCTGCAACTCGGTGTAGAAATGAGTTTGCTAATGCACCAAGAATATTTTTAGAATCAAAGTCTGAGTCGACTTCATCAGGAACTGTGGCCTTAGCTTCAAAAACTTTAGGGTTTTCCTTTTCAAGTAAGTTGTATACATTTTCCCATGTCATTTTACCAAGTCCCTGGCATGAGGTATCTATAACTAGCTTAAGCTTTGTTGGTTTCTCTTTAGGCGGCATAGTGAACACAAGAGCTTTTGCAGCAATGGTGGCTTTCGATTTACTGAATCTCTTCGACATTTCAGTTCCGGGCAATGTTTCTCTTGTTCTGCGAATGGAAAAATTGGATGTTCTATTGTTCTGCAACAAAGAAAAGCTTTCAGCCAAGGTGAGAACACAATAATGAAAATAGCTATACAAAAGGATTATTCGCTAATTTGCATTTATTATATCCGTGGTTTAAAACTTAAATGCCCTCTAGGGAGTCACACTCATGCATTCAATAAAAAAACAAATCGTTTTTATTTGTTTGATTTGTGAATTAATGTCAACGTACAATCAGAGATTGGCATATTTCGAAATAAGTGTAAATATATTACCTTTTAAATCTTTGGAACGCGATGAATAATAATATATGAATATTTAAATTGTATTCGCATCGCGATTCGTTTAAAAGGAAAATGAAATAAGACTTATGCCAAATTCCGATTGCGAAGAGCGCATCAGGGATTTTCAAATGGAATGAATCGTTAAATAGTTTCTCCGATAATGCGATTGCAATGAGGTGGGGTCTGCGGTGTCGGAGTTTTTTAACCAAATGAATATAATGTTTTAATTCTTCCAAAATTTGATTGCGATAAATCGCATCGCATCGGGAGTATGCAAAAGAAACATAACATTTTAAAGTTTATCCGAAATGCGATTGCGATTGAGTGCGATCGCATCGGAATTTTACAAAGCGAAAACAAACTTTAAATAATTCTCTGATTTTTCAATTTGCGATTACTGTATATATCGAATATTGTTAAATATAAAGCCTTTATATAATATTTTTATATGATTAAATGCTTTGTTTCTCATCGGATCGGAAAGTTTTTTAAAGGTTTGTACACTTTGTGAATAAAAATATGCAATGTATCCTTTTATCAATGAATCTTTTATTTCTATCTAGAAAGAAAGATAAAAAGGGGACCTATTTCTAAATGGAATTTATTCTAAAATTGGAAAATGGGGAGGGTTGTTGTAAAATACAAAAAGTTCCTAACCTTCCGTGAGAATATTGGTATCGTGGAATGACCCTATGCTGAGGGTCCTGTTGGACGATGAGCTCTGGGATCTCTGGGGGGCTTTGGGGATAACTTCTTGGAGCTATAAGCACTCATGGGGCTAGGATTGCTGAACCTTGTGGTGCTTCTACCCCACTATTATGATGTTGAGTTGGTTTATCTCTCATGATTTGTGCCCCATATGCATCCTACCCATTGACTCTCGGGCTCATGGGAAGTACCTCTCATTTGGCTAGTGAGGTGGGAAAAGCTAAAGACCAGTAGCAAAGTCCGATGGACGCATCAGAGATTTCCATAGTCTATATGTCTTGGATGAAAATAGTCCAACCACTTGATTTGGGATCAAGTCTAGTGAGGTTTCAGACCTCCAACTGACTTCGGGTTAGGTAAACCAACTTCGAGTTGGTATGAGACTCTTTTGAGTCCTATAGAGGTTTTGGACCTCTGGGCTAAAATTTTTAGACGAGAATGATGTCTTTGTGACTGAACCACTTTTTTTATGAAATAAAGAAGCCATCAAATCAAGTTATGGTGGGATGACGCACAATGTTTGGATGACACAGGTGGATCGAGTTATCCCTAGTTGAGAGGGAGTGTTAATTTTGGACAAATAGGTCCAAAATCCATGTTGTGATGCTTATATTAAGATGCCAATATTTTTATTGGATTCCTCTTTCAAAGAGGTGAAATATCGATATAAATATCATCTTGATCTGATGAGTAGAACATTTATTTTGAATTTATTCAAAATATGTGTAGGTCGGCCATAAATGAAATGTAGGCTTGAAGCTCCAGTAGTTGTGTCACACACCCTCACTAATGGATATATATAGGTCAACGTTGGAGGTCATTTCATTCATTCATCCATCACACATTCTCTCTCCTCATCTGATTGGTTCGATCATCACTTGGAGTCTCTTCTTCTCCACACGTGGGAAAATTGCAGCAAGGAGAATTTCTGTTTTTGACCTAGGGTTTTCAGCGCAGAGTTGACCAACGTTGAGTTTGGTCAACACATGGTAAAACTGACCCCAATCTTGGTAAGATTTTTTTTTTTTTGCAGTACACATTTATTGGCACAAAAATTGAGGTTGACTGTTGACTTTGACAGGGATGCGTTGACTTTTTTTTGCTGCTGTTTTGCATTGACCATTGATTATGATAGTATTGAATTTTGTTGACTTTGGGTTGAATGATATTGCTGTCTAAGAGGCTTGTGTGACCTTCTGGTTGGCTGAATGTATTGGGAATTTATTGGTTGAAGCATCCTGTTGACTGCCGTAACACATCTACACACATATATATTTATGGCTTGTCTTCTGTCGATCTACTGGTATGTTCTATCATAATTTTACGTTCTTGTTTATGTGATTGCTGTTTGATATTGGGGATAAAAGTAAAGTTGCATCAAGCATAGAACATCTACAAAAAATTACAGTTTCTTGTGTTAGATTTGAATTGGGTTAAGGAAGTCATTGCGTAGGGCAGTAATCATTAGATCTATTAAGAAGGGATAAGATCCATATCATACACTCCCTCAGGGTGTGGAAAAATGGTTCTAACACCCCCCCATATTACTTCAGGTAAGACTGTGGTCTGCGCAAGAAGATCACTGCCGAAAGGACCAGTAGTTGGAGGGTTTTTTTTGGTTGTGTTAGGGTCCTATAAATATAGGATTCATAATTTTGAATTGACTTATGATAGTATTGTAAAATATTTACATACCTTGCTTTCTGCAAGTTGTTTTCCCATATTTTGAAAAAAATAAAAAAATAAAAAAACAATCCAAAAGAGGGTAAAAAAGTCCTAAAAGAAAGATCAAAGGACTTAAAAAATATAGACCCCAAAAGAAAAAGATGAAAATAAAATATGAAAGTGTGCAAGTCCAAATGCCACTACTTTTTACTTTTTGCAAATGATTATGGTAGAGTGTCAATAAATGCCATAATCCATGATGAGTTAAACTGTTTAAACTTGTCATGTTTTCAATTTCCATGTTTTAGATAGTGAATAAATTTTTGTCAGACGGTTTACTCCTGACAAATAATAGATAGATAGAGAATAATGAGGAGCTCATCAGTTTAATCTAAGCCTTCAGATGAAATAAGGTAGAATTAAATAGTTTTATGCTTTCAAAAAGAATAAAATGTTTCAAGGTAACAAGCTTAAATGCACCTGCTAAAAGGAGGGAAAAAATGTTAGAGTAAAAGTTGGGTAGGTAGAAAGAAGTGGGAAAAAACATGTAAATATTCATCACCAGGAAAAAATCACTAATTTCCCTTCCCCCGTAGGTATTCGGTATTCTATAATTCCAGTCAAAGAGGCTCGAGCATTTCTCGACAGTTTATTTGGGAATAGGACAATTCTTGATAGTGGATAGTGGAAAATGTTGAATTCTTATGAAAAATCCCATTTACCATTATTTCTCCCTCATTCATACATTTAATTCATCTTCATAAGTAAATAATCCTTCTTACTTAATGAAACCTAAAATCCCATATAATTAACTTCCTTCATTCATTATAATTAACTTCCTTCATTCATAAATAATACAAAAACCCTCAAAAAACACTCTATCTTAAGTAAAATAGTGAAATCATGAAATAATAAGCTTTGCTTTTATTTATTCACTCTACTTGGCCATTTAGTGTATTTTTGTGTATTCCATCTCCCCTTGTCAAATTAACTTTTAACTTATGTTATTAATTCCCTAAAAATACCTTATCCTACCTATAGAAATCCCTTTATATCTAAATAGCCCCAAAAACCCACTATTATAAAGTTTTTAGACCAAAGATATTATCCACATGTTAAATTAAAAACTCAAATAATACTCCCTTTGGTATAAAACTAACTATAATTAAATACCCCACCCCCTATGGTTATTAGACCCTTCAGCAAGTCTAAAAACTATATAATAAAATAAATAATCAAAATATGGCTTTCCACGCATATCCTATGTATTTGGAAAATGCATAAATATGACCCCACTCACCACTTTTTTATCCTAAGTGTTCAAAACATATTAAGTCTTTTATAAAGGTTCAACCCCTGTGCCTTTGAAAAACACTTGCTAACCTTTTTCCTCACATCAACTTTTAACTCAAGGTGCTATCGCGATTAATACTAAGGTGTATTTTCATTTGAAATTAAACTTTTCCTTTATGTCTTATCCTTGCTATGTAAAAGCCCCAAGCTTTACATAGGCTAAACCATAGTTAAACATAGAACCCTGCCTCATGCGCCTCCGCCCTTGTATATAAAACTCTTTTATATATATAAATACCATTATTTTAACCCTTTTTAAACCATATGTATAAATCTCGACTTTGCATATATGAAACCTTTGATAAACCCCATCATATTCATTAAAAAATATATAAGTTAAACCTTATATAAATGTTTTTACATCTGCGCATATATAGAAACCACGGTCCCACCATGTTTTCCGCACCTTCCAAAAGAGATCCCAACCATTCGCTCGCATACTCCAAATCCGACGGCTTTTAAACGATATCGCACTCACAAATTGATCGTTCGCCCGAAGCCCAAATGAACGTGAAATGGGTTATTTTATCAATTCCACCTCCTGCAATGTGGCATCTTCTCATAGGATCGCGTTCATTTCAATAGAAACCGCTTACCACAAGAATTGAACGTGAAAACAGCTACCGAGTTTCGCTTTTCAAAATAAAAACCGCTTCCGCTATTTTGATGAGACCTGCATTTAATGCATCTACGATAATTAAATATCAAAGTTTAAAAACCTTTGTTATACCATTTTTTATGTTTACTTGCGCATTCTAGATTTTAAAAGATCTCCTCTCGACTGTGTAAGAACCCTTTACTCAAATTGTTGACTTATACCTAGAAAAAATCAAAATTGATCGCAGATTCCCCATTGAAGGTCAGTAAATCAATTCGCTGCACCAACAATCCAGACCAATCCTCAGATTAAACCAATATCTTCTCAAGAACCCTTGAAGAAACCAAATACCTACGTTTAAAGGTATTTTTTGACAATTAAAACCTGCAATTTCAAGTTTAGACCATGAATGATTAAACCAGGCCTGTAAGTAAGGGTTTTTTCCAAACCAATTTACCTGAAAAAGCTCCAAAAAGAGGCCAAACCCTGCCCAATTTTTTCCAGAAAATTACGAGTCTGAAAAACCACTTTTAAAGCCAGTTTCCTCAATTTGTGACCTCTGAAGATCAATTTCAAAAACATAAAAGGTTTTAAAGACTACAGATACCCTAAAAATCCCTTTTGCAGTGAAATCTATTCAAGAAACCCTCATTTTATGTCTTATTCCAGTTTATATCCTTTGACAAAGAAAATCAACTCCTAAAAACAACTTAAGCTTATAGTAGTTATTCCAAAATGACCAAAAAACATATCACAGCTAAACCTGGAAGTTGTAAACCAACCAAACCTGGAGGATCCAAACCTCCTAAATCTGTAACACCTAAAGTTGTTAAATCTACTCCGGTCTTTTCTGCTAAATCCACTGAATCATTAAATCCCCTCCAGCCACCTATAGCTACTGAAGAAATCTTTCCATTGACTTATATGGACTACAAGATTGTTGATCCAGTGGTAGAATTCAACCTTTTAGAAATACATAATTGGTGCTATGATAAATACTTGGACATAGATGAAATGCCTATTTGGGAGACTCATTTGCCCAAATATGTAGTTCCATTTACCCACCCAGGACAAGATATTGTTAGATTGTGTCAGAAACATTATGAACTGCACCAAAGGGCCATTGTTAATGCAAACAAAGAAATCCCTTTTATCATTACAACAGAGTCAATAAACCAAATGCTGAAATTACAGTCTGATCCTCAATCAGTCCCCCTATCTATAGAAGCTTTGACTCAGTTATACTTAGGCCTAGATTTCCCAAATAATTTTCTGATATTTCAAAACCTTTTGCCTTCTCATGTTGAAATTCCTAAGTTAAACCCTCCTTATTCCACTACAAAATTTCCTGAAGGGTCTAAGCATATTATTTCAATGCTATCTTTTATACTGGGATACTTTACAGATGGATTCACTAATGAATCCATTCTTGGCTTTCTATCCACCTTATCTCTAGGCCAACCACCAAAAATCATCTTTTATTATGCCAGATTCATAGTAGACAGTATTCATCATCACTTGAAAAAATTACCCACTGTAGGGGTTTTCAGATACTCTTCCTACTTGTTTCACTTATTTTTATTCTTCCAAGCTAATAATTTTCCAATTGCATTGCAAAATATGGACTTAGAGGGAAAGCCTCTGTCCATTTTCTTCTAGACTTCCTCGCTCAGGAAATAGGGTAATGATTTTACCTATATAGATTTTTCAAACCTCTTCCTCCATCAAGCAATGAATATGTTGTACAAAGCAGAGTAGCCCAGATTCAATGAAGAAATGAAAAGAATCTTGCAACTATCAGAGCAGAATAAAATGGGACACTGTTTCATTTATAAAAAGCATACAGAGATAAGAATTTTTGGATCCAACTTGTTACCTTATAAGTTGCCAAAATACATGAACATGAGAATTTTTTCTTTGGAATATTAAAGACAGATTCTCAATTCTGACTCTATCAACTTCTTAGCTGCAAGGAAAAAGACTCAATTCAAGATGAAGAATGAGGCTGGTCCTTTCATCATAAATAATAGAGAGGAAGAAAAAGAAATCTCAAAGGGACTAGTAGAGTTCAAATTTCAAAAAAAATTTCCCTGGAACTATGATCCTCAAGGGATCCTGAGAAATTTAAGGGTAAAATGTAAACTAACACCCTTCATACATGAGCCCAAGCGATAGATTGAGAATTTTTCAAATCAAGAAGAATGGGTGGAGAACACATTGATAGATACAATTACTAATACAAAGAGAGCAGGAAAAATGGTTACAACACAAGCCCTTGAAGTTTTAAAGCAGCCAGAGATTTTAGCCAAAATAAATAGAGAAGAAGGATCATACACAGTAGAAACAACTATAGAAACAAAATTCAAATGGACTTATAATAAAAGGCTTAAATTCAGCTCAATTGGGAAAGAAAAGGTAATTGAAATTGAAGATACAAATGAGCCAGAGGTAAATAATGATGAAGCTATGGTGATAATCAATGAAACTCTTGCACATATTAAAAAAGAGAAAACAGAAGGTAAAAATGATACTCAAATGATTGAGAAATAGAATATTATGTTGGCCTCTTCCTCACAGAGAGCTAAGGAAAAAGACTTAGATATCAAGGAAAATTATAAGAAGATAAAGAAGAAGAATGAGGAAATTAAAACAGAGATATATTCTCAATTCCTCAAGAAAAAATATGGGAATCAAAATAGGCTACTAACAACCTTTTATTATTCTACAAACAAAATGATTATGTCATTTTTGCAACAAACTACTTCAGCACCAAAGACAGTGGCAGATTATAAAAAGCTAGAGTTTGAAGTAGACACTGAAAATTTTCATGAGCTAGACCAAATTGAATTTCACAGACATAGCTCAGAAATGTTGTATTCAACTGTGGTGACAAAGGAAATGAGTGCTACCAAGTTGCAGAATACTATTCTTAACATGCAGGATCAAATGAAGCTAGATAAGAGATATTTGTATGCAAAGGACCTAAGAATTAAAGCCTTAGAGGATTTAATTTTACAAGTGGGATATGATCCCTCAAATGTTCAAGCAACAAAATTGTTGATTAAGAAAAATAATGATGATATTTCAGCTTTGAGGAAACAACTTAAGCTTCCTCAACGTGAGCATCCACAGACCAAAGAAATCCTTCAAGAGAAAAGTGAAAAAGAAGAGATGATGAAGCTCATCCTCAAATTAACTGCTCAAATCAAAGAAATGGAATCTCAAATGGACCAGCTTGTCTAAGAGAAGGAAACTGTGAAATAAACTGACACTCCTATCATTCCTTCAGTTATACCAGTGATTACCACAGCAGTGTCTTCCACATTAGGAGAAAAACTAGCACCAAAGGAACCACTAGCAACTGCAGTGTCAGTGAGTTCAACTACTACTTCAAACAAAGATTCTTCTACAACACAATTATAGCAAACATATGGAGCAGATCAAATTTTAAAGGCTATGGAGGAATAGTCTTTGAAAAATAATGAAATTAAAAGTATAAAGAAGATGATTGACAACCTTGAGGCCACAAATAATTTAGCTCAAATAAATGCTAAAATCCATGAACAGAAGGCAATTACACTTGGGGAACAAATCAAGGGCTTACGTAAAGAGCTAACATTCACTGAGAAAAATTCATTTGTAAAGAATCATCTATGGAAAAACATAATTGAAGCCATTCACACTCAATGGCCTTCAATTCAGGTTATATATGAATAGAGAGACTTATTACTAGCAGCTCAAGCAGAGATTAAGAAGATGAAGGATGAGTTAACTGATAAGCCAGCTCAGGCTTTAAAGCTCATTACATTCCTAAAAAACAAGAACCTATCAAAATTGGAAGAATTATAGGTATTAGATAAAAAATAAACCATTTTACAGATTAAGAAGGTGGTAACCAAGAAAAATTTGATGAACTACCTGGAAGAGAAATGTGAATCAATGAAAATTTCCATAACAAATTTTATGGTGAAATACACAAACTTAAGATAGAAGGGCTTCCCAGACATCCATGTCTTTAATGAAAAACTGATGCCCCAGAAGGATTATGATAAGAAGATCAGGGAATTTTCCAAGGAGCAACTCAGTAAACCATTGCCACAAGACACTCCCACAGGAAAAGTCCTCCTTGAGCACTTTGAAGATTTTTTCTTTCTACAACATGAGATCAAACATATCTTTGTATTCAAACCCAATTGTGCTAAATACATGGAGGCAGATGAGAATTTTAGAAAGCTAAAGAATATCAAAATTCCCAGTGAAGAATAGTGGAAAACATTTACAGATTATTGTAAAAACGAGAGGTAAAAAAGTGAAGACAATTACCTTAAAAACAATGAAAAAGAAACACTAAAGTAAAAGGATATTCTGTTGATGTTTTACTACAAAAAAATATATTTTTACAGTAGTAAACAGTGGAAATATCAGTCAAAAGTGTATCAGTGTTAAATAGCAGCGTTAAAGAGTATCAGATGAAAGAGTATCAACTAAGGCAACTCAAATGAAGATATTTTCTAAGTAGCCAACAAGCAGATCAGCTAATCACTCAAAAAGCTCCTTGTTAGATAAAGTAGTTCTATTTATTTTGGATAAGAGGACAGCTTGCTGATTTGTTAAGTATTTGTCCCTTTCCTAAAGATATTCCTAGATTTCTCCTAGGATATTTGTAACTACATTTTGTATAAATACTTCTACATTTGAAGTATTCAGTGTGGAATAAAATTGCTAGACTTTATTATAGACGTTTTTTCTGAAAATTGGAGGCTATTATGTGTTCATTTTGAAGTAGCAGACTACACAAATCTAAACTGGTATCATAATTCAGGATCCCTGTGATAAGCTGATGAGTGAAGTATTCCCTTCTTGTCATTTTTTTCTTTTCTGAGTTTCATGCAATTCATTATATGTTTTTTCTAACTAAATGTGTAACTAGGAATATTACTACAGGTTAGTCTAGTGCTCCCTATTTTAACTAGTTACCATTTTAATGTTTTCTGCTAATTTCCAGTGTTAGGAATCCTTGATTGCTCCTACTCCCATTTAACCCCTGCCTCCTTCTTCCATTTTCTGGATCGAAGGATCCTTCATTGCCCTTTATCCTGATCACACCATTTCACCAAAAAACACTTTTCCAAATCTCTAAGGGTTATCTATCTTGCTCTGAATACATTTGTACCTTTTTGGGCTTGACTTCTAGTGTTGCTAACTAGATTTAGACTCCATAGCCCAATGGACAAGTTGATTTCTCTCTATTTTACCTCTAAGTGCTTTTTTCCCACCAAAACCTTTAAAAACAAAACCAAATGTTCTATCATAACTAGCCTAAAAACATAAATAAAAAAAACAAATATAAACCTTAAAGAGAGAGCCCTCTCTTAATTATAGGAAGGCTAGATCCTAGAAATTAAAGTAGGTTTGTGGTTACCTCTAGTGTTCTTAGACTAAAAACTCAAATCCCACAACTTAATAAATTACTAGAGCGATAACATACTGGCGACCATACTGGGGAACTAACCAATTTCCAGTCTTAAAATTAGTCTTAAAGGAAGATATTTCATTTATCTTTTTACTTAGATTATTTTTATAGGTTGTGGGTATTCAAAATAGTCATTCTAGCTTCTAGAAAAACTTACTATACTAGGTCTAACCCGGATCCTAAGCTCACAGTTATAGTAGATAACCCAGAGCATATTGGAAAAAAGAAAAAACAAACTGTCAATTTAGAGACTGAAGTACCATTAAGAAAATCCAATTATTTACCCAAAGAGTTAGTGAGTTTAAATGATATTGATTTTGATCTAAAGTTTGAATATTAATTGTTTAAAACTAAATCTGAAAATGATTTGAAAAATATTGTTATAGATCCTGTTTTCCTTTCATTTTTGAATGCAAAACAGAAAAATATTTTAGTGGGAACAAAGTCAAATAAATATAAATATCAAAATACAATTTTAAATATTAATATTTCATTAATTAAATATATTAATGGAGCTATTGAGTTATCTCATTTTTTGTCTTACATAAAACCTCCAGTTTCTCAATTGCATACAACAATAATACCAACAGCAGATTCATCTTTATATGCTATCACTTCATTTATAGATACTTCTGCAAGTTCATCTACAGACTTCTACAAGTTCATCTACAGACCATTTCATTCCTAAATTGCCTTTACAACCTAGGATATTATTTACTTCATCCACTCAATCCACTGCATCCACTACTTTGCATTCATATTTTATAAGCACCACATCTTTATTTCCCAGCAATTCCATTTACATACCAGCTTCATTTCCCATCTCTTCAACTACATTTTTTAGTTCATCAACTGTCATATCTAGCACTGCCCCTATCATTACTTTTATACCTCGCATCTCAACAAAGCTTCAAGCCATGGTTGCTAGGTATTCTCCCCTTGTCTTACCCGAAAACCTCCATGATATGCCTCAATATTACCAAAAAAATGTACCACTCTTTGATGGCATTTCACAATATACTACTCAAAAACATGTAACTAAAATGACAGATTATTGTGAAATTTATGAAATTGATGAGTCATATGTCCAGATGAGGTTATTTTCCTAGAGATTGACAGGAGAAGTTAAAAAATGGTTCAAAAATTTAGCTGCTGGTAGTGTAGCTGATTTAGCTACATTTCATAGAATATTTTTAAATAAATGGGAAAGGAAAAAGAACCCCCTTCAAATTTTGTCTGAGTTTGATGCTTTAAAAATATCTCCTACTGAGTATGTCCAAGACTATTGCACTAGGTATAACAGTGTCTATAATTATATTCCTGTAGCTCTTAAACCTACACCTTACTCTGTTCTGCTCAAATTCCCTGATGGATTTGATACATATATGGCCTATTAATTAAGAGAAAGAGATGCCCAAACATCAGAACAGATGCCATTAATTTGAATTGAAACTTTGAATATGAATGATGGTGAAGATGCCATTAATTTGAATGATGATCAACCAGAGTTGATTTTCGGGGCTGATGTGAATGGTAAGCATTCAGATGGATCAGTCCCTCCTTTATATATCATTCTTACCATCCATGATCATATTTTACACAACTCTACATTATATTCAGGAGCTTCTGATAACTTAATGCCCAAAGCTATCATGGAAACTCTTAATCTAGAAATAACTAGGCCTTATAAAGATTTTTTTTCATTTGACTCTAGTAAAGTTAAGTGCTTAGCATTGATTAAAGACTTATGTGTTACTTTAGGTCAATACCCTAGTAAAATTATGGTAATGGACATTTTAGTACCTGACATCCCACCAAAGTATGGTATGCTTATTTCTCGCTCATGGGGAGAAAAGTTGCATGGATCTCTACAATTGGACATGAGCTATGCTACTATATTAGTGTTTGGTCAACCAAAAAAGCTATATAGGGAAACATTAATGAAATCAATGGTTAGTAGTGCTGAGAGATCCATAAAATACCCCATTTATTCTACACCAACTAACCTTGATTCTTTTATTTTATGTAACTCTAATAACAAGGAAATCCAAACTAAACTGATTAATAAAAAACCAAAACCAAACAATGACAACATATTTCATGAGTTCTTTTGGCACATAGACTTTGACGGTTCCATAAAAAATTCAGGAGCAGGAGTAGGAGTGTGGATTAAAAATATGGAAACTAATCATTCAGAACGACATGCATTTAGACTTAACTTCAAATGTACCTGCAACATGGAAGAATACGAGGCACTCATTCTAGGCCTCCAGATCATTATAAACTTAGGAAGAAAAAGAGTACTAATCATGGGATATTCATAATTAATAATTAAGAAAATAAATGGAGATTATTCTATTTATAATCCTAGACTAGCTAGATATAGAGATACCGCAATTGATTTAACTGATGATCTATTGGAATGCAAGTTTTCTTCTCTACCCAGAAAAAAAAACAATCAAGCACACTATTTAGAAACTTTTGCTACTACTTGTAACTTACCATTCCAACCAACTCATAGGTATACTTTTGAGGTTAAAAATAGACCAATTATCCCAGATAACCTCAAATACTGGCAGATTTTCTCTCAGGATGAACAAATCTACCATTTTTTAAATAATGAGGAAGAATTTCCAAATTGTAAAATAGATACAGACTGTAATATACATTCAGATTTTGATTGTGAAATAGATAACATAGATGTATATAAATTTAGCAAACCAATTGTATTTACTCAATATGATATAGCTAACTTAGAGAATATAGTTATGGAGGAAATCATTGAAGAAGAAATTGACATGTTAGACTTGAAAGATAATTGTTTTCCTAAAGGTTTAACTCTGGAAGACCTTTTTTATTCCAATGATGTGCCTAAAAAGCCAAAAATGGAACCAGTTAGGTCTAACATTGAAGAATGTAACATTGGGACAAAATTAAAACCAATAATGATTAAGTTGTCGAAATATTTACCTCCACAAGAAAACGAACAATACATTGATCTTTGAAAGGAATATCAAGATGTGTTTTCTTGGAGTTATGAAGATCTTAAAGCTTATGACACAAACATAATCCAACACAAAATTCCCATAAAATATGATCAAAAGCCAATGAAACAAAAATTAAGGAGAATTAATCCTATTCTATTACGTTTGATAGAAAAGGAAGTAAAATGCAAGTATGATGCTCAGATCATTGTAGCAATTACATATTCTGATTAGGTTTCAAACCTAGTACCAAAAAGAAAGAAAACATGTGAAATTAGATTATCTGTCGACTTTATAAATCTTAAAAAATTATCTTTGAAGGATAATTACCCTTTACCCAAAATGGATCATATATTACAAAGGGTAGTTGGTTCCTCTAGAATATCTTTGTTAGATGGATTTTCAGTATACAACCAGATTCTTGTTCAAAACGAAGACCAAGCTAAAACAACTTTTACCTCTCCTTGGGGCACTTTCACGTATGTGAAAATGCCCTTTGGTTTGATGAATGTAGGAGAAAATTTTCATAGGGCTATGGACATAGCCTTTGCAGAGGAGATTCATGATTTCTTGGTTACTTGTTTAGATGATATTATTTTATTTTCTAAGTTAGATAACGAACACTTGGATAATTTGAGACAAGTCTTTATTAAATGTATAAAATTTGGTATATCTTTGAACCCGAAGAAAAGTCTTTTCGGAATAGAGGAGGGTAAGTTACTAGGACATATAATTTCAAAAGAAGGTATTAGAATAGATCCTAATAGAATAAAAGTTATTCTGAACATTCATCCACCTAGAAATATCAACGAGTTACAAGCATTTTTAGGTAAAATTAATTTTTTGAGAAGATTTATTTCTAACTTAGCTGAAATCATCAGAGAAATGAATAACATGCTCACAAAAGACTCAAATTTAGAATGGAATGTTGAAGCAAAACAATCATTTGAATCCATAAAACAAGCTTTAACTAAAACACCAGTCCTAATCAGTCCAGATTTCAATAAATACTTTATAATTTTTTCATTTGGCTTAGAGCATACCATTGTTGCAGTTTTACTGTAGAAGAATGATCAAGGTTTTGAACAGCCTATATCTTTTTTTAGTAAAACCCTTAGAGATGCACCTCTGAAATATAACATAATGGAGAAACAAGCCTTAGCTTTGGTTAAGGCCATAAAATATTTCAGATTTTACATTCTCTATTCCCACTTAATTTCCTATGTCCCTAATTCTGTAGTTAAAGACATTCTTACTGAGGATGGCCCTGATGGAAGAAGAGGTAATTTGATTGCCACTATCCTAGAATATGACATAGAAATCAAACCAACAAAGCTCATTAATGGACAAGGATTATCCAGATTGATGGTTGAATCTAATTGCAATGCATTAGAAATAAATTTTATTGCTCAGATTGATGATTTGGAAGAGATGGCGACTCCAATTATCAGAGAAGCCTTTCTAGATTCACCCTGGTACTCAGATATTATCTTTGTACTTACTAATTTACAAGCTCCTCCTGGATTATCAAGGAAGAAAGCCAGATTTCTTAAGCTTAAAGAAATGAGATTTTTTATTTTAGATAATGTGCTTTTTTGGAAAGAACATAGTGGGATATTACTAAATTGTTTACTGAAGGAAGTAGCTGACAAAATTCTTGAATAATTTCATGCAGGTGATTGTGGAGGGAATTTATATTGGAAATGCACTACAGATAATACTCTGAGAGTTGGTTCCTACTGGCCTAACTTATTTGCTGATGTTAAGAAATTTGTTACTTCAGGTCACAAATGTCAAATTTTTTAAGGAAAAAATAGATTGTTACCTTTACGCTTAAAGCCAATTTCAACTGAGATGTCATTTCAACAATGGGGTTTAGACTTCATTAGATAAATTCACCCCCCATCCGCTGGCCAACATAAGTGGATTTTGATTGCCAAAGATTACTTTAATAAGTGGATTGAAGCCATTCCTACCAGACAAGGCATTGACACAGTCATTATATATTTCATACAAAACAACCTTTTATCTAGATTTGGGTGCCCTCATAAAATAACTATTGATAATGCAACAACATTTAAATCTAATAAAACGATTTCCTTCTGTCACAAGTACCATATTACCCTAGGCCAATCTACTACTTATTACCCTCACAGTAATGGCCTAGCTGAATATTCAAATAAAAGCCTTGTAAATATGATTAAAAATTTACTTGAAGATAACAAAAAGACTTGGAATAAAAAGTTACTCTATGCCTTATGGGCAGATAGGCTTACTACTAAAAAGTCAATTTGCACTTTCCATTATCAAATTTTTTGTGGGATGGATGCAGTTTTCCCATCATCCTTAGGTGTTCCATTAATGAATATCATTCAAGAATCACAAGTGAAAATAAATGATATGCAAAGGAGGATAAATCAAACTATTCATCTACAACAAACAAGGGAATAAGTCTATGAGAAATCCCAAGTCATTCATGATAAAATCAAGAAAATTTTTGATAAAATAAGTAAATAAGATGACTTTTACATTTGAGATGAAGTGTTAAATTGAGAGTTTAGGAGAGAAGACAAAGGTAAGCATGGCAATTTTGACTTTCTATTGAAAGGAACTTATATAATTTATGGATATAGGGTTAAAAATTCTTTCTTCATCAAAGATTTGAATGGAACAGATATTCAAGAAGGACCAGTTAATGGTAGAATGCTCAAACACTACTATTCTTCTGAGTTAATGAATAGTTAGTCCTTGTTACTTTTTACATCATTGTAAATATCCATTGAATTTTTAAGATTGGATTGCATATTTTCTTTCTGAAGTTGAAGCCCGGAGAGAAGACCTTAAGCTTTGAAGTGTAAAATTTCATAAATATGTGTTTTTACAGAAAACAAAAGACAATTATTGGGTCATCATGGTCATAATTGAAGGCTACTAGTCTTAGAGTTCTTGAAATTTCACCGGGAAATGCCATCCCTATGTGAAGCTGATGTCAGGGTTCTATAAATATAGGATTCATAATTTTGAATTTACTTATGATAGTCTTGTAAAATATGTACATACCTTGCTTTCTGGAAGATGTTTTCCCGTGTTTTGAAAAAATAAAAATCAAAAAATCAAGAAATCAAAAAATAAAAAAGAGGGTGAAAGTCCTAAAAGAAAGATCAAAGGACTTAAAAAATATAAACCCCAAAAGAAAAAGATGAAAATAAAACATGAAAGTGTGCAAGTCCAAATGCCACTACTTTTTACTTTTTTGCAAATGATTATGGCAGTGTCAATAAATGCCATAATCCATGATGAGTTAAAACTGTGTAATCTTGACTTGAAATGTTTTCAATTTCCATGTTTTAGATAGTGAATAAATATTTGTCAGACAGTTTAATCCTGACCAAACAGTAAATAGGTAGAGAATAATGAGGATCTCATCATTTTAGTCTGAGCCCTCAGATGAAATAAGGTAGAAGAATATAGTTCTATGATTTCAAAAGAATAAAATGTTTCAATGTTGGAAGCTTGAATGCACCTGCTAAAAGAAGAAAAAATGTTAGAGTAATGTTGGGTAGGTAGAAAGAAGTGGGAAAAATCATGTAATATTCACCACCGGGAAAAAATCACTAATTTTCCTTCCCCTGCAAGTATTCATTATTCTATACTACTAGACAAAAATGCTCAAAGAATTTCTCTTACTTTTGTTGGGACCAGACACAAGGCTCGATGACTCGATAGTCGAAAATGTTGAATTCTTATGATAAAATCCCCTTTACCATCATTTATCCCTCATTCATACATTTAATTCATCTTCATATGTAAAGAATCCTTCTTACCTAAAGAAACCTAAAATCTAATTTAATTAACTTCCTTCATTCATAAATAATACAAAAACCCCCGAAAAACACTCTATCCTAAGTAAGTTGGTGAAATGATGAAATAATAAGCTTTTCTTTTATTTATTCAATCTACTTGGTCATTTAGTGTATTTTTGTGTATTCCATCTCCCCTTGTCATATTAACTTTTAACTTATGCTATTAATTCCCTAAAAATACCTTACCCTATATATATAATTCCCTTTATCTAAAATACCCCCTAAAATCCACTGTTATAAAGATTTTAGACAAAATATATTATCCACGTGCTAAATTAAAAACCCAAATAATATTCCCTTTGGTCTAAAACTAACCTTAATTTAATACCCCACCCCCTATGGTTATTAGACCCTTCAACAAGTCTAAAAAATATATAATAAAATAAATAATCATAATATGGCTTTCCATCATATCCTATGTATTCAGAAAACGCAAAAATATTGCCCCGCCCACCACATTTTTATCCTAAGTGCTAAAAACAGATTAATTCTTTTATAAAGGTTCAACCCCCGTACCTTTGAAAAACACTTACCAACCTTTTTCCTCACATCATATTTTAACCCGAGGTGTTATCGCGATTCATACTAAGGTTTATTTTCATTCGAAATTAAACTTTCCCTTTGTATCCTATCCCCGCTATGTAAAGCCCCAAGTTTTACATAGGCTAAACCATAAATTAGCCATATAACTCCGCCTCATGCACCTCCACCCATATATGTAAAACTCTTTTATATATATAAAAACATCTTTTAACCATCCTTATATTCAGCATTATATTGAAACCTTGGTTAAAAAGTAATGTGTTGTAAAATTTTAAAAAATTTAAATCCTCGTTTGTACATTTAAACCCTGGTCCCAACATCTTTTTTACTGCACCTTCCCAAGCAAATCAAGACCGTTCGCTCCTTTTCTGCGGATCTAATGGTTTAATATTGATATCGCACTCACAAACTAATCACTCACCCAAAGCCCAAATGGACGCTAAATAAGTTGTTTTATCAATTCCGCCTCCTACGACATGGCATCCTTTGATAGGATCGCATTCATTTCAATAAAAAAAAAATTTATTGCTTGAACTCAATGTGAAAGCCATCGCTTGGTTTTTCATTTGAAACTATAACCGCTCTTGACATTTGATGAGACCTGTATTTAATGCATTTATGAGAATTAAATATCAAAGTCGAAAACCTTTGATATACCACTTCCGATGTTTATTTGTGCATTCCAGACTGTAAAAAATATTCGCTTGACAGTGTAAGAACCCTTTGCTCAGATTTTTGACTTACACAAAGAAAAAATCAAATTTAACCATAGATTCCCCATTGAAGACCAATAAAGCCATTTGCTGCACCAACAATCCAGACCAATCCTTAGAATAAACCAATATCTTCTCAATAACCCTTCAAGCAACGAAATACCTACGTTTAAAGGTATTTCTCGATAGTTAAAACTTGCAATTTCAATTTCAGACCATTAATTATTAAACCAAGCCTGTAATTAAGGTTTTTAACCAACCATTTTGCCTAATAAAAAGCCCAAAAAAGAGGCCAAACCCTGGCCAATTTTTCCCAGAAAATTTCATGTTTGAAAAAACCACATTTGAAGCCAATCTCATCAATTTGTGACCTCTGAAGATCAATTTCAAAAATAGAAAAGGGTTTAAAGCCTACAGATATCTTAAAAACTTCTTTTTTCATACCAATCTATTCATGAAACCCTTGTTTTCTGTCTTATCCCAGTTTATATCCTCTGACAAAGAAAAATCAACTCCTGCAAATAATTTAAGCTTGCAGTAATTATTCCAAAATGACCGAAAATCAAATCACAGCTAAACCTGGAGGATCCAAACCTCCTAAATCTGTAACACCTAAAGCTGTTAAATCTACTCCAGCCCTCACTGTTAAAACCACTGTACCAATAAATCCCCTCCAGCTACCTATATCTGCTAAAGAAACCCTTCCATTGACTAATATGGACTACAAGATTGTTGATCCAGTTGTAGAATTCAACCTTTTAGAAATACATAATTGGTTCTAGGATAAATACTTGGACAAATATGAAATGCCTATTTGAGAGACTCATTTTCCCAAATATGTAGTTCCATTGACCCACCCTGGACAAGAACTTGTTAGATTATGTCAAAAACATTATGAGCCAGACCAAAGGGCCATTGTTAATGCTGATAGGAAAATTCTTTTTACCATCACAGCAGAGTCAATAAATCAAATGTTGCAATTACAATCTGATCCTCAATCAGTCCCCCTATCTATAGAATTTTTGACCCAGTTCTACTTAGGCCTATATTTTCCAAAGAATTTTATGATATTTCAAAACTTTTTGCCTTCCCATGTTGACATTCCTAAGTTGAACCCTCCTTATTCCACTACCAAATTTCCTGAAGGGTCTAGACATATTATCTCAATGCTATCTTTTATACTGGGATACTTTACAGATGGATTTAGTGATGAATCCATTATTGTCTTTCCATCCACCTTATCTTCAGGCCAACTTCCAGCAATCATTTTTTATCATGCCAGATTCATAGTAGACAGTATTCTTCATCAGTTGCCAAAACTACCCACTGAAGGGGCTTTTAGATACTCATCCTACTTGTTTCACTTCTTTTTATTCTTCCAAGCTGATAATTTTCCAATTGCATTGCAAAATATAGATGTGGAGGGTAGGCCTTTACCCATTATCTTCTGGACTTCCTTGCTTAGGAAAGAGGGTTCTGAGTTTACCTACACAAATTTTTCAAACCTTTTCTTGCATCCAACAATGAAAATTTTGTACGAAGTAGAGCGGCCTAGAGTCAATGAATAAATGAAGAGAATATTGCAACTGTCAGAACATAATAAAATGGGAGATTGGTTTCTTTATGAAAATCATATAGAGATAAGAATTTTTGGATCCAACTTATTACCTTATAAGTTTCCAAAATATATGAGCATGAGAATTTTTGTATTGGTGTATTTAAGACAAATTGTCAATTCTGACTCCATTAAATTATTACCTACCAAGAAAAATACTTAATTCAAGATAAAGATTCATATTTCTCCTTCCATCATAAACAACAGAGAGGCAGAAAAAGAAATCACAAAGAGACTAGCAGAGTATAACTTTCGAGAAATTTTTCCATGGAACTATGATCCTCAAGGGATCCTGATAAATTTAAGGGTAAAATGTAAACTAACACCCTTAATACATGAGCTGAAGCCAAATATTGAGAATTTTTTCAATCAAGAAGAATGGGTGTAGAACACACTGATAGATACATATACTAATATAGAGACAACAGGAAAAATGGTTACAACACAAGCCCTTGAAGTTGTAAAGCAACCAGAGAATTCAATCAAAAGAGGCAGGGAAGAAGGATCATACACAGCAGAAAAAACTTCAGAAACCAAATTCAAACTTATTTACAATAAAAGCCTTAAATTCAGTTCAAATGGGAAAGAAAAGGTAATTGACACTGAATATACAAATGACCCAGAGGTAAATAATGATGAAGCTAAAGTGATAGTCAATGAAACTCTTGCATAGATTGAAATAGATCAAGCACAAGGTAAAAATGATACTTAAATGATTGAAAAGCCACAAAATATGGAGGCCTCTTCCTCAGAAACAACTAAGGAAAAGGATTTATATATCAAAGAGAAATATAAGTAGATAAAACAAAATAATTAGGAGGTCAAGACTGAGATATATTCTCAAATCCTCAAGAAAAAACCAGGGAATCAAAATAGGCTACTGAAATCCTTTGATTACTCTACATACAATATGATTATGTAATTTTTGCAACCAACTACTTCAGCACCAAAGCCAGTAGCAGATTATAAGAAGATGGAGTTTGAAGTAGACACTGAAAATGTTCATGAGCTAGACCAAATTGAATTTCATAGACATAGCTCTGAAATGTTGCATTCAACTGCGGTAACCAAGGCAGTGAGTGCTACCAAGTTCCAGAATACTATTCTTAATATGTAGGATGAAATGAAGCTAGACAAGGGATCTTTGTATGCAAAGGACCTAAGGATTAAATCCTTATAGGATTTAGTTTTACAGGTGGGATATGATCCCTCAAATATTCAAGCAGTAGAGTTGTTGGTTAAGAAAAATAATGATGATATTACAACTTTGAGGAAATAGCTTAAGCTTCCTCAAAGTGAGCATCCACAAACCAAAGAAATCCTTCAAGAGCAAATTGAAAAAGAAGAGATGATGAAGCCCATCCTCAAATTAATTACTCAGATCAAAGAAATGGAATCCCAAATGGACCAGATTGCCCAAGGGAAGGAAAATGTGAAAGAAAGTGACACTTCTACCATACCTTCAGTTATACCAGTGATTACCACATTAGGAGAAAAACTAGCACCAAAATAACCATTGGCAAGTGCAGTGCCAGTGAGTTCAACTACTACTTCAGCCACATATTCTTTTACAACACAAGTTCAACAAACAGATGGAGCAGGTTAGATTGTAAGATCTATCAAGGAATTGTCTTTTAAAACTAATGAAATCAACAGCCTAAAGAATATGATTGATAATCTTGAAGCCAAAAATAAGTTAGCTTTGATAAATGCTAAAACTCATGAACATAAGGCAATTATACTTGGATAAAAAATAAAGGGCTTACAAAAAGAGCTAACATTCACTGAGAAAAATTAATTTGTAAATAATCATCTACAAAAAAACATAATTGAAGCCATTCACTCTCAATGGCCTTCAATTCAGGCTATATATGAGCGCAAAGAATTATTATTGCCGGCTCGAGGCGAGGAGATTCGACCAAGGATTAGTTAACTCATTAGGGGAATTTTGAGGTCTAAAATGGGCCTCATAAGAAAAATGTACAACAAAAATAAACTTTATAACAACCAATAGGATTCAAGATGATGATGTCAACCATGGGGGATGATTTACCATTTTTTAAATAAAAGGGTAAAAATATTAAAAAATAATAAAATAATAAAACTACTTTTTCAACTCGTATTTTCAACTTATCTCCCAAAATTTTTACTCAAATTTAGAGCGGGAGTACTCGTTGGATGCGAAATTTAATTCCTCATCCAAGGAGTACCCATGTTAAATACTTTTGATGAACTCTACTACACGAAAAATGAGAAATACATAAAAAACGTGATTGTAATCACGTTTTTTTATGTATTTCTCATTTTTCGTGTAGTAGGACCCATCGAAAGTATGCAACATGGGTACTCCTTGGATGGGGAATTAAATTTCACATCCAATGAGTACTCCCGCTCGAAATTTGAGTAAAAACTTTGGGAGATAAGTTGAAAATATGAGTTGAAAAAGTAGTTTTCCCATTTTTCCCTCTAAAATTTGATGATGTCATCAAATCTTATTTGATTTTTTCCACTATTATTTTATAATTTCCTTAGGAGGCCCATTTTAGACCTCAAAATTCCCCTAATGGATAAGCCAACTCAGGCTTTAAAACTCATCACATTCCTGAACAACAAGAACATAGAAGAATTGGAAGAATTACAGGTATTAGATAGGACAGAGACCATTTTACAGATTAAGAAGGTGGTAACCAAGAAAAATTTGATGAACTACCTGGAAGAGAAATGTGAATCAATGAACATTGCCATAACAAATTTTATGGTGAAATACACAAAATTAAGACAAAAGGGCTTGCCATACATCCATTTCTTTAATGAAAAACTGATGCCCCAGAAGGATTATGATAAGAAGGTCAGGGAATTTTCCAAGGAGCAAGTCAACAAACCATTTCCACAAGGCACTCCCACAGGAAAAGTCCTCCTTTAGCACTTTGAATATTTTTTCTTTCTACAACATGAGATCAAACATCTCTTTTTTTTCAAACCCAATTTTTCTAAATACACGGAGGCAGATCAGAATTTTAGAAAGCTAAATAATATAAAAATTCCCAGTGAAGAACAGTGTCAAACATTTTGAGATTTAATGTAAAAATGATAGGTAAAATAGTGAAGCAAATTACCTTAAAAACAGTAAAAAAGAAACACTAAAGTAAAAGGACAGTTTGCTGATTTTTTATTGCACAAAGATATATTTTTACAGCAGTAAACAGTGGAAATATAAGTCAAAAGTGTATCATCATTAAAGAGTATCAGATGAAAGAGTATCAGCTAAGGCAACTCAAATGAAGATATCTTCTAGCAGCCAGCAAAGCAGGACAACTAATCACTCAAAAACTCTTTGTTAGATAAAGTAGTTCTCTTTATTTTGGATAAGAGGACAGCTTGCTGATTTGTTAAGAAGCTATCCCTCTTATTTTGTAAAGATATTTTCTATTTCCTAAAGATATTCCTAGATGTCTCCTAGGATATTTGTAACTACATTTTGTATAAATACTTCTACATTAGAAGTATTCAATGTGGAATAAAATTGCTAGACTTTACTATAGAATTTTTTGTTGAACATTGGAGGCTATTGTGTGTTGATTTCGAAGTAGTAGACTGGACAAAGCTAAACCGGAATCATAATTCAGGATCCCTGTGATAAGATGATGAGTGAAGTACTCCCTTCTTGTCATTGTTTTCTTTTCTAAGTTTCATGCAATTCATTATATGTTTGTTCTATCTGAATGTGTAACTAGGAATATTACTACAGGTTAGTCTAGTGCTCCGTGTTTTTAACTAGTTACCATTTTAATGTTTTCTATTGATTTCTAGTGTTAGGAATCCTTGATTGCTCCTACTCCCATTTGACCCCTGCCTCCTTCTTCCATTTTCCGGATCAAAGGATCCTTCATTGCCTTTTATCTCGATCATACAATTTCACCAAAAAACACTTTCCCAAATCTTTGAGGGTTATCTATCTTGCCCTGAATACATTTGTACCTTTTTGGCCTTGAATTCTAGTGCTGCTAGCTAGATTTAGACTCCATAGCCCAATGACAAGTTGATTTCTCTCTAGTTTACCTCTAAGTGATTTTTTCCCACCAAAACCTTTCAAAACAAAACCAATTGTTCTATCATAACTAGCCTAAAAAACATAAATAAAAAACAAAGATAAATCTTAAAGAGAGAGCCTTCTTTGAATTCTAGGAAGGCTAGATCCTAGAATTTGAAGTAGGTTTGTGGTTACCTCTAGTTTTCTTAGACTAAAAACTCAAATCCCACAACTTAAGAAATTACTAGAGTGTTAACAGGTTACGCAGAACACTCTGAACCTGGGTCAGGACCCATCAAGCCAACAATTACTTCATTCAAACAGTTCTGCAAGTGCTCCAACTCTTCATCATAATCAGAAAAGCACGAACTATCACACTCCAAACATATTCTTCTGTCTATGGTGGGATTGATCCAATATTCACCCTGCATGGTGAGTTGATAAATTTGATCAATCGTAGCATTTCCATCCTCACGCTGGACAGGTTCTGTGTATCACGCAACTTCTGAGGGATCCAGTGGCACAAAAAATCGAGTGCCATCCTTTTCAAATACCATTTGCCTATTATTAAGGTTTATTATAGCATCCATGTTGTAAGCCCAGTAAAATCCCAATAACGTGGGGTAAGGATTACTATCATCAACGATATCGATGACCTCAAAGTCAACCAACACACTTGCACCATCAATATCTATGCTAACACTATGTAAGAGCCCCATAGGGATTATCTGCTACTGATTTTCCATCCTCAACTAATTAGGCGACCATTGCAACTTCGACTTTCCCATGCACTCCCATGTCTGTTTTTGAAAAATGTTAGCATCTGATCCTAGATCCAAAGTGAAATGATCCATCTCATAGTCTCCCATATACATAATGAATTTCATCTCCTGACCAATTCTCTTCTTATTATTGTACACTTTATTTGCTGCGAGTTGTTCCATCTGCTGCTCTTCTTTACCAGCGGAGTTTTCAATCATCTCCTACAATCCTTTTACAACCTTTTGGTCCCTTAACAACTAATGCACATCTATAAGAAAGGTGGTAGGATAGAAAGATCAAATCCCTTTACTTCAACATTCTCTTCAGGCTTCTTTTCTACTGGGAACAATTGTCTCTGCACAGTCAATGTCACAGCCTGAGGAGTCATAAATGATTTCATCTCTTCCATGAATGTCTCTTTTTTTCACTGTACATTAAACCAGATAATGTTATATTTAGCCTTCCTTACCCTTGTCTTCGGTACAAACCTCTTCCCATATGTGTGGTTTCCTCCAGTCTTCATATGACTGGCGTGACTATGTTAACACTTGGATCTCCTTGGCATAGTTCAACCCTCATCATCTGTATGTTCTGTGTTGACTACTGGTTGCACTTCTCCTGCATTTTAGCTAAAAAAATGGGAAAATATTATATTTCATGATCAAATTCTTAACAATACTTACAGGACACAGTAGTAGCATTCTGGAAATCTCAAGCAAAGTGTCCAGGCTATCCGCAGTTATAACAAATGATATGTTCTCGTCCTCCACCAACGCTTCTTCCTCGGTTGTGGCCTTGACCTTGAAAACCTCCTTGTGCAGTTAGTGAACCCATAGCTTCAAAACCTTCTACTTTCATTCAATACGCACCCAGACTGTTCAACAACATTAGATCATAGTTCCTACAATGTTGTTCATCGTGCCCTACCGAAATATAGAAGTTGCAGAATAGTTTCTTCGAGGATTTGACCAATTTTTGTAATAAGTGACAAAAAACTGTGGAATGCTGGCCTGCAACTTTGTAGATACTACACCATACATTAGGCCCTGTATTTGGACCTCCGCTCGATCTAGGTTTTAATGGAACCGGCATCCCAGCACCCAAATAGTCTCTAAAAACATGACATTGTTCCTTGTAGTGACACTTATCTTTGCACTTGATACACCAGAACTTCGTTTTAATTTATGGGTGAACCTCATTTCCCTTCTTTAGATCCTGGAGCTCCATGTGAAAAATTTCCAACTGAGTCTAAATATGTTGCACCCATATGCTTGCACTAGCTACTGGCGAAGCCTCCAACTTCATCGCAATTTCCAGTGCTTCATCCTGAGTTGCAATATTTTGTTGTGACAATGGAAATCCAAGATGCAACAACAACGCAACAATAAACCACTCTTTATGTTGTTCATCCAAGATCTTAAAACTAATCTGGCTCAACAATGTCTTGAATCACTGATCTACCTCCCATACGGTCTTGGCAGGCAACTTCTTAATTTCTTTGATCTCCACATTGGGACTGCAACTTTGGTTTCTTGAATTCATCATTCACTGTTGTCTTTGTTTCAGCTAATGAAGAATTTTCATTCATTGTAACATATTTCATGTACCAGGACGATGCTCGATCTTGTAGCGCAGTAACCAACTGTGCTTTATTCATATCTTCACCTGTAACATTCTGCGAACTCCATATTGCTTCTACTACAAACCAGAACTTTCCAAGGTGATTTGTTCCCTTGAATACATGCATATTTGGTGGTTAGGCCATGGTGAATGGGGGAGGTGGAAGGTTGGTGAATTTCCTCAACACTTTTTTTACTTTTAGATCTCAATGACAGAGATTGCAGAGTAGCGGGGTTGCTTTCTCTTCCTCTAGTCTAAAACAACGATCTATATTCCCTTTCAACATATGTTCCCCAACTAATCCTAAACCTTTTTATACTTCACGTAGTAGCAGGTTCTTTATCTTCAAACATCAATTTGAGTGCAATCGTAGTATACCCTTTTCACACAATAGTATTTTAATCCATAACTTCAATGAATTTAGGTACTTATCTTGCAGGCCTTTGAAAAAGTTGCACTCAGCTTCACTATAGGACACAAATGTCTTGGTCATGAAATCAATAATGAATCCCACAAGGATGCTATCAATCCAGTAATCAACAACTCTCACGATCTCGTTATGAATATTTTTCTGTTTCCAAATTAGATTTGGGTACCACACAGTAGGTATATTATTAAAATACCACATTTGCATATCTATCTTTGAGATGCACTCATGAAAATCACTAGAAAATGATGTAAAGAGGATCTCGCACTGATATGTATAGATATACTTCTGTAATCAGTATTCAATAGAGATATGTGAATTTATGTTTCCTTGTGCAACAAAATCACGTTATTTCAAATATATCTAATCTTCAATCTCCTTTTTAGACGGATGCCACATCCAGTTATCCCTCAGTTAGATCCTGTTTCCAAAAGCAGAACCATTTTTTGGCTTTATGGGGCCCTAACCCATGTTTAGATAGTCTACACAGTACAACAAAACCCACTATTACCAACCCTTTCGAAAACGATCTGTTTGTGTAGACTGAAGTATCACGTGAGGAAATATAAGGGGATGCTAGAATGAGGTTTATATATCTAGAGGGATAGAGGACAATGGATTTAGTGCTTTTCCTTATTATCAGAGCCTCGCGGATCAGATCTACCAGTAACACAAGCACTGTTCAACACAACTGTTGAAATTACCCACAAACTGCATGATCTTAATTATTCATACATTAAACACAATAATTAACCATAAAACACACTGGCTATTCAGTTATAGGACAAAACCCTTATTAAGAATAAACATTCATAAATAATAAGGAAAAATAAAACACATCAATATAACTCATATTTTCTCAAAAATTCATTCATTAACATCCAGATATATCTCATACATGCAATTTCCACCTTGCACACACAACTGCAAGGGTCTATGCACACAACTACAGTCTTTCCTAAGGTCTCCGCATACAAAGATGCATGAGGCTTTTCCTCTAACCCGAAACAAAAACTATAACTCAGTATTGCATCCAAATGTATTCCATATCATCAATAATAACCTACCTATGACTTCTATCTAGACTCCTTATATATATTTTTCTTTTACAATACCATGGTTACAAACCATGGGAGGAGTCCAACGTTAAAAAAAATCCCATCCTGTTACACAATATGGGGATTTGACCCACCCCAAAGCCCTAAGACCAAAAATATACTTCACACTGCGCGATTCATGCCTCGATCTGCAGAGTCCTTACTTCACGGGGGATCCCAACTCCAACAGGTAGGTGCTCCCTTCTGGTAAGAGCTTTTAAATGAGTTCAGGGTGTCAGAACTTTGTTCCAATGGGTGTTGGAGAACAATAGAAGGTTGTAGCCTTTTGCAGGTGAGTGCCTCTGTATTGGTATGAGTTTGCACCAGTACAAGATTGTAAGATGTTTTCCTTTATAATAAAAGAAGAAGACAAAGACAATGACATTGACAGTTTTCTTCCACATTGGGTTTCCATCTAAAATCCTGGTGTTCATGTGTGTTGATATGTTTCTTGTGTTAATGATATATATGTTCTTTACTGCTTATGATTTATTCTTAATGAATGAATAATAAAGTAATGATGCACTGATTAAAGATTAACAAATAATGAAATATATGAAAATCTAGTTAACTTGATATACACAGTTTGTATTCATCACAGTTGCATACTTCACGAGTGATCCTAGTTCCAACAGGTAGGTGCTCCCTTCTGGTAGGACGTGGTAAACAAGATCAGGGTGTTGGAACTCCCTTGTAGTGGGTGCTGGATAACAAGAGAAGGTTGTAGCCTTTTGTAGGTGAGTGCCTATGTACTAGTATGAGTCTACGCCAGTACAATATTGTAATATGTTTTCATTTATAATAAAAGAATAAGATAAAGACGACGATATCGATGGTTTTCTTCCACATTGGGTTTCCACCTAAAATCCTGGTGTTCATGTGTGTTGACGATCTATATGTTCTTTACTTCTTATGGTTTCTTCTTAATGAATGAATAATGAAGTAATGATGCATTGATTAAATATAAACAAATAATGAAATATATGAAAATATATTTAAATGGATATACACAGTTTTTATTCATCATAGTTGCATACATACGTTGGTTTCCTGAATGACAATAGCATAAAAAATTCAGAATAAGAAAATGAAAAGTTGAATTGACTTTAAAATACTAATTCACCCCTACCCCCCTCTCAGTATTTTTCCCAGCAATTGGAATTAGAGCATGTCACTTCAATTGAAGCTTATCCACTTGGAGTGGATCAGAGACGATGGGAAAGAAGAAGATAGCTCAAACGGGGGAGTAAGAAAAGTATGGTAGTGCCAATGATATATCATATGCAGTGACTGTTATATATGTCAACAAATATTGAAATTGTGGAGCACCCTACTTTTTATTGATCAAGAATGAAGAAGACAATAACAAAGAATTAGTAGGTACATGATTTTGTTCTAAATGTGGTCTGTTTCCTTGTATGTAATAATGATGATAGTAAATATGACAGTGAATCAACTGAAATTTCTCTCATGGGTAAAATTGAAAGTAAGCATTCTAAAGAGAAAACATAATAAAAAATGATGGCCCTAGAAGCAGAAAAAAAGGCAATTCAGAAACAATGGACAAGAAAGGTATGCCTATAATAAGTAATGATAATTATCAAGAATGTAAATAAAATATGAAGTCTAATATAATGAATCTTGGTTATGATGTTTTGTATTTAGTATGCAACGGTTTCACTAAAATTCCCCTATTAGGCAAAAAATTGAAAAAGAACAGTAATAAATTAAGTGACCGTCATTAATAACATATTTGATTCAAGATTAAAAATGGTTATGCATTATGTAAATGAAAATGAAGTATGGGATAAGCTACATACAATCCATGAAGCAAAATCAAATTAAGATGTTTCATCAGAAGAACCAATAGGTATTCATGTTTCTAAAGAAAATAATGATGTATCAAAAGATGAGTACGCTATGTCAAATGGGGTCACTGATTTAGAAGAAGACAAGCTAGAGGAAGTTCTTAATATTAGGAGAACATTTGATTTTTCCTTGAAAATGATGAAGAATATTAAGGATAATTTGTAGGCATATGATAACAAGGATCATGTTACATTGGTAAATGTTGTTGTAGTATCTAATAAATATTATGAAGGACTTGAAGTTGATATCGTTTCTCTAAAATATGATCATAAAAATTCAAATAAGAAAAATGAAGAGCTACTTCAATAATTTGAAGAACAAAAGAATAAAATGAAAGAAGAGATTATAGAATTAAAGGAGCAATTGGAAGAAGGAAGAAAGGTTGAAGAAGGAATGAGGAAGCAATATCTGGAAAAGGAAAACAGTGTCAAAAACTGGAAGTTGAGGTAAACATTCTAAAAGGTAAATTAGAAGAAAAGGATAAACACTTGAGATTTCAACATAGTACTAATATTTTTGATAACATTATTAGTATTCAAAGGTATCCTTCCATTAAATATGGTATTGATTTTCATGAAACTACAAAAGGATAATCTAGTTCATAGGTTTGTGCAAGGATCTTGAAGGATAACAGTACGAAATCTGAAACTCATTTTAAAGAGATAAGAAGTCAACTAGATCAGAATACAAGAAAGATGAATTTTCAAAAGAAATTATTTTCTCTCAATAATAGAAAATTTAATTGATACTCTCATTTGATCAATAGTTTTGAATGCTTTATATGGCATAATTATGGACATGTTGCAGCCAATTGTAGAAGCAGATTGTTTCAATATCAAGCAAGTAATCATTTCATAAGAAGATCATTAGCTCCTAGGTACTCAAGTTTATGTAAGGGATATTTTTTTTCTTGCAACATATTTGGTCACAAAGCTTTTGATTGAAATAGAAGGAATATGAAACTAAAATATTTTGATTCCTCTGCACCATTTTCTGGTCATATAAGATATTATGCTTGTAACAAGTATGGGCATGTATAAAAAGAATGTAGGAACAAGTCAATGAATCTCCATGGACAACAAGGAAAGCAACCAAATGATAATATTGTTACCAAAATACCTGAGAAATATGGATCTGCCAACACTTCTCATAATGAGCAGAAAGAAGAAGAACATACAAGGTGTGGTATTTCTCTTTTCTCATTTGAAGATGAATATGAATGGTACATAAACATCGGATGCTCTCATCACATGACTAGAGATAAGAACAAGTTTGAGTCTCTCAGGAAAAACAAAGATGGTAATGTTATTCTTGGAAATAATTCTCCAACAAAAGTTCTGGGAAAAGGTAGAGCCAAATTTAATAAGTATAGAAGAACAAATGATACATTATAATTTCAAGGTCTAAAGAAAAATATTCTAAGTGTAGGTCAAATGGCATATAAAGGAAATATATTTATGTTTACATAAACCAAATGAAAGGTTATAGATGAATAAAATGGAAAGGTCATAGCAAGAGGATATAGAAATCCAAAAAAATTATATGTGTTTATAGAGAATAATTCAGGCATAAATGAGAGAGATAGTTCCTTTTCTTCATATTAAGAATAAAAGAAGATGGTATCTACTACAGTCCATTGTTCTTAAAGAAATACTTCTAACAATGAATACAAAAGTAATGTTAGGTATATAATATCATGGACAGCATGTGATTATTAGCAGGTCCACATGATCAATGAGGAGTGATCTCTCAGGGAGCTATGCATGAGGATCTTGGTGATGTTCTCTATTTTGGTTTGATATTCTTTTTGATGTTTTGGTATTACTGACATTACATCTGATGTAGTAACAATAAAAATAACATACAATACAGGCTTAGGGGGAGTTGTGGTTATGAAAGCTCAACATTTTAATTTATGTAGGAGGATTACATGAAATAAAGTCACATATATATGCGAGTTTTGATTTAGACAGTCATGCATGTTTCTATGAGATGAAGAAACATTCAGACAGACTCAAGGAGAGTTTCTAAATACTTCAATCAATTATTATTTTAATTTCTTGTTTTGACATTGATTGGTTACAGTCTGTTGATAATACTCAAAATTTTACTTAGAAATGATGTTGGTTTATGATGGTTCATCAGTTTATGAAAAGTTTCATTGTTGTTTTGATCCTTTGATGAATTTGTTGTTTGTTGAAGTTGAGATAATAAAATTTGACAGTGAATAGTTGGCACAGGTTCAAGGGGAGCATATGTTATGCTTCCAAATGGTTCATTCTTGAACACTCATTGTTGCATGATGGTGTTTAGGAGATTGTTGGCATTAATAAGGAGATATATGTTGACTGGCCTAAAAATGTTGATGATATGCATTGATTGCATGGAGGATATTTATTACTTGAGTTGCACTTAGTGAAGTTTTTGATATTGATTAATGATGATAAGTTGATATGCTATTGTCATTAGTTCATCATTGATGCATGGGTTTCATATGGTGAAGTTATGGATGATTCTTATATGTTTCTTAAGATATGCATACGACATTAGTCAATAATGATGCTGACCATATTTCTAATGAAAAAATATTCTCTATGTTTGCACACCTGGTGATGGTGCATGTATATGTTATCTATATGCTACATATTATATGTTGCTTCAGGATTAAGGCTCTTCATATGCAGAGCATATTGATCTTGATAATATGAGATCAAGGAGATGAGTTGCTAACAGAGATTGATTGAAAAATATCATGCTACAATTCGTTGATTGTTGTCACTATTCCTTGCAGATAGGGATCTTATGGATGATTACTTGAGTTGAATTTTGGTGAAGTTTTTTATGATGTGACAATTCTAATTAATACACTTGATGAAGAATATGTGAGTGCTATGGCTGATGATTCAATCACTACTTGTTGATATTTATATGTTGCTATCATTATGTCTTCTATGATGCATAATTTGCATATGGTAAAGTTATAAATGATTCCTATAGGTTGCTTGAGCTACATGATGTTGTTGCACAATCCTATGTGATATTCTTGGTTCTCACATATTTTTTTGATACATGTAAAGATATGCTGCTTATGGTATTGTGCTACAAGAGATCAATATGTCTTTGATGTTCATGGATTGTGGATACTCCTACAAATGGAAAGAACATGTTGACCTAGATGATATAAGGTCAAAGGAATGAGTTTCTAACAGGTATATATATTGCATTATCTTAAGCTTATATTACAATTTCCTAGTGATGCTTGAAAGCGTTACATATTTGGTCATATGTTGATGATGTTGAATATTGATGCTACATTTTCCTATATTACTTCATTATGATGATGATGTTCATGTTTCATTTTACTATATGGTGTTTAATGGTTGATGGTGACTATCATGGTCTTGTTACCTCACCATTGAAGTCTCTGGTTTGGGTCATAAATGTCATATATGTCTATTGATGCAAAGATCATGTAAAGATCCATGTTGAAAAATATTGTAAAATTAGTCATGTATATAATAATGGGGTCAAGTCATTTATGTATGTAACCCCATTATTTTTGGAATTTGATGTAATTGTGAGTCAAAAATGTAAACCCACTATGTTGGGTAATTTATGCAAGCATGAGTCATTGGTGATAGGAAATTTCATTTTTGGTTGAGTCATAGAGTCATGTACTTCATTGACTATCTTCCAAAATATTCAACATATCCTTAGGGGGAGCAATATCACTATACAATTCTCATATTAAACGAATCATATCTAGAATGATATGCTCTATAGAGGGGAGAGAAGTCTTCATTCAACATTGGTCAACCCTTTTCCCTTGATATCAAAGGGGGAGGGAAGCTTGGTGTTTGGAGTAGAATGCTTGGTGAGAAGTATTGAGAAAGAAGCTTGGTGTTTTTATTGTTATGGCTACATATGCATTTACATGTATTTACAAGTGGTGGTGACCAAACACCAAAGTGGTTTCCATCAAGTTCAAAGGGGGATATTGTTGGCATTATGGATAATGTGTTGTCCTTGATGGAAACCTACTTGACAAATATGTCAACATTATGGTAACAATATAATTATGCAGGCTGATGTAAATGTGACAAAGATGATGGAAAAAGGAATGTCAAGTTTAGAGATAGAGGAATGATAAAGGTGAAGTTTGGGATTTATCCAGAATTCACCATATGTTTGAGATTTAAATGTATAAAACTATAAAATTAAAACAATCTGAGTTATGGAAGTTGTTATATCTTAGAGAAAACCCTGGATGCGAGAAAAAATATGAGGTAAACTCAAACTTCTTTGAGGTTGAAATATGTCCCTTCACCCTCAAGAGGGATCTCTCCTTAAACTCAACTACTCAAGGTAACTGTAGTAGAATGTTTACAAATTTAGTTCTATGGCCAGATTTATCTAAGAATGATGAAATTTTCTTGGGATATGTGGAATATACACCATTGGGCATAGAGCGTAACCCTACCAGGTGATGTTACAGATTGGATGAGCAAAACACAAAAGCAGGGTAGAAATAATTCCTTTGACAATTTAAGGAATTTAGAGGGAAAATGAAATAGATCAGTATTAAAGTTAAATGAACAATAATTAATAATGTATGAGAAATAAGGAATCAAGAGCATAAAATATGAATCCCAATCTCACATTCTCAGCTTTCCAGACATGAAGAAAGTTTAAAACATAGAAAACAAACTGGGAACTATGACACAATAATTTCTGTAAGTGCTCATTAAAACTGTATCTATTTAAGATCTCCTCAAACAATACACAAGGATGTTATGTTTCAAATAAACACCAACCCTTTTTCCTTCTACATTTCTTGCTTATATAAACATTACAATAACTAACATAGGATTGAACTTCAAACTTAATTACATTAATCCAAAATAGTAATGAAAATATTCTAAGTACATGCATCTGAAAAACATCTTCTAAATACATCAAGTCTTTCCAATAAAAACAAACATTCATTCTAAATTGATCAGCTAAATGAGATAAGAAATGGAAATGGTAAAGGTTTACCTAGTTGAAACGACCTTCATAGGTGATATAAGATTGGGTTATCCTCATCAACCAATTCCACTTATCCTCCAACCAAGCTCACTGAACCTTGTCTTCCAGTTTTAGCCTTTAAACTCTGCTTTTAGAAAAAAATGGACGTCGATCCCTGCTAGAACATGGCTCCTGAAAAGCCTTTCTCCGTCTGAAGGCAGAGCCAAAGCCTTTGTTGATTGGAACAGAAATTAGTCCTACCTCCACCTGGTGACCATCAAACCCATTAGCGAATGCTCGAGCCATAACATCATGGTAATCAGTGCATCGATGGAAAAATTCCTTCCACCTAGCTCACTGGAATTGTTGTTGAATGTTAGGGTAAATCTCCAGGAGGTCAAGCGCTTTTGGGTCTGCTAGGTTAGCTTTCCCGCTCTTCCTCGTTAGCGGTATAATCTAGTGGAAACATAGAAGGATTTATCGAGATTTGATCCTGGATTCCTGTCAAAAAACTATGATGCAAACGACTTTTCGAGGAATTAACAAACTTGAAAGTGATAAAAAAAACTAACCATACAGGATAATTGATAAACATTTGGGTAAATGATTAAAGATAACTGCATACCTGGTGGCTGTGGAAAAAAATCATTTAACATGTACTTACTACCTTCAAACTAAATGTGGCATGATCAATACCCGTCACTAACGTGGTCAACACATTTCAAAAAATCAAAATTTGAAATTCATTTGGTGCTGATACACTATTTATCAACTATACCCAAAGTGCTGACAACCCTATTGTCAACATATTGTTCTGAAAAAACAATAAAACCTTAAAAAGGTTGATAATCCCACTATCAACGTTTTCTTGTTTATTACAAATAAAATGTTGACAGTGAAACTGTTAGTATTTTCTTAAAAAATTTCAAAAAAGAGTAAAATGTGATAACAAAAGTTGGGTAACTCTAATATATTTAAGCCACGAAAGAAGTAATTCTAAATTCATTTGGAAGTCAATAGGAAAGCCAAATGCAGCATTCAAAACCACACAAGTTCACGTGGTTTCTGTAAATGGTTTTCATGTCATCATTCTGCCATGTTTTACCATAGGCCACGGTATCCATCACCCATATGCCACCAACTCCATGTTCCAGGTATAATCTCTACACCCAGGCTACACTAGTCTCCAAACTTGAAATTTGTGCCATCCTATCATGCACATGCAAGTAAGAAAAACACCAAAATGTTTTAGCGTGTGATTTAAGAGATTTAGCGCACAATTATTTTATGACAAAGAAAAAAAAAAGTCATTAATTTTCACGGAAATGACCTTTCCATGTAATAGTTAAACATTAAATGGAGTTCTACATTGATTAACCAATCCCAGATAACTGACACGTGGAGATTGCTATAATATGCCCTAGAGAAACTGCTCTATGTCGTAATAAAAATATGGATTAGCATGAAGTTGGTTCGAATGTAATTGTTGGTCTCATGTCACCATTCAAATTTTTCATATCCAAAATGAAAAAGGCACTTACATACAGAAATTGCTGGGATATATTTAAATTCCAAGATTCATTGGTATAGGTTTATACAATGCTATGGACTTTTACCACAGATTTTGCAATGGGTAATCAAATCTCGAGCTCTATGTGGAAGATCGACTGTTTATTTTCTTTCTTAGTGCACTTTCTCTATGATCATCCATTGATTCAACACTCCAAAAGTTCCGAAGCACTGTTTCGATCAAACAACGTTGAATTTTATCTAATAAACACTGCTAATCCTACGGATTTCTAACAACTTAGCCTTCGTCCCTTACCACGGCTCATGCAATTCATCATCACCACGAATATAATAGAATATCCATGATATCATTGAAACCTTATGATTCGAGTGATTTGCTAGATGAACGAAAACATATGAGGAGATCACGTATCAAAATCATCGCTCATTTTGCCACAATATGTGGGTGTTTACTTATGAATTTAAATGACAAATCTGTCCTATTTTGCAACCTAATTTTGAGTTCTATCATAATAGCATATTTGTTATTACAGATAGAAGAAGTCAAGGAGAATCCATGAAGCATTCTACATCATCAAATCTCGTGGTAGAACTGTTATTTGATTTCAAAAGGTGTAACTCTAGTAGCATATCATCATTCTCAATTGTGCTATATTTAATGAATTGTGAATATTTCTATCTTTTAGTATGTTTGTTATGTTGTTACTGATTTTACCATCAAACAAAGAATCAATGAAATGGACTGATTATGTTGGGCATACATAAAATGACTGTCTTAATTCTATAGTTGTTCAAAAAATCAAAATAGGACTCATAGATCAACTCTATCATTGTAAGGATTGCATTCACATTGACCATTTTCATCATGGAAATCTTATATTGATTTGAAATCTCTCAATATTATTGACTCTATTGAATCTATACTAAATATGACAAACATAAACAATCAAGAGACCATTCATTCAAAACTGTTATATCCTTTTTTAATTTGGGAGATTCAATTCAGATTTGTTCGGAACATGCATTTAATGATGGGGTGATTTTTATTATTATATAAGATGAGAAGCTAAATGAAGAAAGGGAATCAATCAATAGTTTTGAAAAATGACAAGAAGTTTAGCATGTTGTTGTAGTAGGAAGGGATCTCTAAAACAAAGGAAATGATTATCATCTTTCCTTTATTATTTTATTCTTTGTAAACTATTTATTTTCATAGGAGGAGAAAATGAGATTTTACCTACAATTACAACTATTATTTTGTTGCTATTGCAGTCATTTTTCACATGTTCAAATTATGTATGTTAGATGTCTCTATACGTATGCAGTTTTAATATTAGTCAAATTAATATTTTGTGCATGTTTGCAGCTTAAATATTACTTTGATTGTGTTGAATGTTTGGAGATTAGATCTAATGCTTAAGTGTTATCAAGGAAAATAAAGAGAATGGCTTGTCTTATTTTCTTGAAATGTTGATGTGCTTATACATTTTTATAATTTAAATGTTTTTACATTATTAACGATGGTATCATTACTTTAATCATTAGATCCCCTGGTTAGTTTATTCCTAGGATTAAATTAGACTGGATTTTATTAGATTGGTTATGAATTATTTACCTTTATATACATATAGTTGTTAAAACCATTTCTTATATTTCATTGCATTTAGATCAATTTGTTCATCATTGAGATCTACACTTCATTTAGGTCATAGATTAATTTGAGCTTCAATGATTTATTTCTTGAAAGAGAAGGAAATTCTTGGCTTAGGTCATAGAATAATTTGAGCTTCAAAGATTTATTTCTTGAAAGAGAAGGAAATAATTGGCTAACATAGTCATAAAAACCATCAGGAACAACTACTCCAAATGGATTGGATTATTTAAAGAACCCTCGTCCAAGCTATCAACTCCTATTGACGAGTGTTCATTTATTCCTGTCAAAACCAGCTTAAGATATGACCTTATTGCATTTCTTAGCATAGATAAATAAATGGAAGTAGGTAGAGATCCCTCTGGTGCACTATATAGTTGTCTGCCCAAAGTAATAATAACACTATGAGGTCTAGACTCATATATAACATGAAAAATCAATAAGTATGGTTGTCCTAAAATAACATCACAAACTTAAAGCAACATCACACAATAACTTGTCCTTGAAGGGATTAATGTTGTAGGGAAATTAAGATTGTTGGCTAACGCATATATCTCACCTTTGGTGGATACACTTAATGACATATGGATGTGGATGTGGCATTGTTGGAAATCCCAACCACTTAATGACCTATTCTGAGATGATGTTGTTTCGAATCCCACTATAAACAATAAAACATAGAGGAGAACCCTTCACCCACATTTGTGAGTGAAAGAGGTGCTCACCTTCATTTGGATATTCGAGCTCATTTTTTTGGGACTTAGTGGTGGAAATGATGGAATTTGGTTCTACACCAATGATCTATTTCATCTTGTATAGGTCTGCTTTAGAGTAAAAAACTACATATGACTCTGAGTATTTTAGGTCAATCACCAATAATTTCCTTGCATGACATTCATCGGTTTTATGAGAGGGATTCTTGTGGAACACACACCACTTTATCATTTATTTTTGTCTTCCCATTACTTCTCTTTATTTATGGATTATATGGGTTGTCGTGGGGTGGTCCATATCTCTATCATTTGTTCTGCCATTTGGGGATGCCCTTATCCTACTTCTACTATTAAGGATTCATAGATCTAAAGTACCGCTTCTTCTTTTTATACTTTTGCTTGATTTTGACATCATATTTTTGTGCTACGCTAAGAGTGGAGATGTCTAAGGACTCAATTTCTATCTGGATGTATTTATAAAGACAACCACATTACTTAATGTAATATTCCTAAATTAGCATGCAACTAATTGGAATATTAATTTTTTTTTTTTCTTCTTAGTTAGAAGAATAAGTGAGTAGAGAGACCCATAAATATATTTAGTAGTAATAAATCACACCAAATGTGAATGGAGGACATCAAAAGAGCTGAATAAAGCACCCTTATCTGTGAAAAAGGGATGAAGCATGTGGACTTGGTCAACTTTGACCAAATTAACAGCGCTGGTATGGAAGTAGTGGCTTTAATGAGTGGGGCCAAGGGTGAGGAAGCTCACAAAGCATATAAGGAAGGGGATGACAACCCTTGAGGATATGTTTTTGGATTATTATTTGTTTACGGTCTGATATGACATGTGGCTCTCTTCAGCTATTTAGCTAAGATTGCAATGCTACTTAGCACAAGGGTGTTCCCAAGCGGGAATCCCACCTTCATCCTCAGGGGAATTCGAGTGCCTACTCAGGAGAAGTTCTTGAAGATTATTTCCACATTCCAACATTTGGCCAAGATAAAAATTTCTTCTACAACACAGATTCTATTTAGATATGTGTGGAGTTGCAGGGTGCAGCAGTGGAGGGTTTCTTTAGGACATTTATGAGCTTGTCTTCAGTGGAGGAAGCTTTTTTTCCATTGGGAGATCAGTGAGGAAGGTCCCTGGGCTTCATATCATATTTTTGCATCAGGCCAAGTCATCATAATATCCTATAGCACAATATTTCTCCCAAACTACGTTATTTTATTGAGCAGATCCAAAGGAGGGTTCAGTGACACATTTGGGAGGATATATATTCATTGGAGGGATGAGCCCTTCATTGAGAGAATCTTTTGGAGGAGTTCCATTCAGATCAAAATTAGTTTCAACCACCTCCTCTATGTGCTTCAGTTGCAGTGATTCTTCAGGCATAGGGCTTTAGATTCACCATTTGTATTTTGTGTATTTCTAGAAACCCTTCCTGGGTTATCTAGGAAAAGCGTTGAGGATCATAGATCTCCATTTTGAGCTGTGTTTGATAACTGTAATAATAGATCTATTCATTTACATTTTCCAACTGCAGTATTAGTCACTAAAACTATGTTGTATGTGCTTCAGTATTTTGTGTAGTAGTTATATCACATTTTTGGGTGCTTTTAGGCATTGGAGGCTTCCCTTGCCTAGCTTGAGGGACTTGATCCCCAAGATATTGTACTTATTTGTTGTTGTTATACATAATACCATATATCTATCTTTGGCTCATATGTAATGTGTGGATATTTACTGCTACTTTCCATTATTGTGTGCTATATTGCTGCTTTTCCTGTTTAGGAATATTAGAGTGGTATCAGAGCATGATCTTTGGCTCATCCTATGAATACATTGGATCTATGTTATTAGAAGAATAAGAAGCTTCTCACAAGAAGGAGAAGGCTTACATAAGAGACAAAGGAAAGACTCCATTATTTGGAGAAATGGAGGGAAAGAAGTTTTCAAAACTTCTTCTCCAAACTATGCATGAAATTAATAGATAAATCAAGGGAATGAGGAGGGAAAGACATGAAGATTCCTCTAAAATATTTTCACATGAAGAAAGCTCCAGTTATTCATATTATGGGTGTGAGAATTCAACCACACAATAAGATCCACAACACTCTACCATGCCTACACTCACAATAAGAGAGATGGAGGAAGGAGATGCACCAAAGGAGGAGACTCTTGGTGACTATCTTCAAGAGTATGAATCTCAATATCAGAGGTTAAAATATCATCTAAACTTCCAAGGGTTTTACACGATCAAGGAGGATAGAAGGCCTAGAAATCACAATAGAAGCAAGATGTGCAAGCAGCATGACTTGGGTAGATTCTTTCTACCTAATTTTTATGGGTCACCTAAATGTACAGTTAGGACTTGGTTGAAGGAGCTAGAAACCTATTTGCAGCAGCACCAAGTTTAAGAAGAAGAAGCCATTAGAGTAGAAGTGTTGCATCTTGAAGGTAAGGCTTATGCTTGGTGGTTTTATGAAAATTACTCCTTGAATCATGTAAATGTATCTACTTATGCAAATTTCAATAGGATGTTAGTGAAAAGATTTGATCTAAAACATTCTAAAACATCCTTGGTTGAGCTAGCCAATCCTAAACAAATAAAACCTCTTCATGAGCTAGAAGGATCCATAAACCCAACTCTATCACATAATGCTATTGACGGGGTTAGAAACTTGCAGAATAACTTGCTAGAGGCAAGATCCCCACTTCAGGAAGAGCTCTCCTCTCAAAAGGAAGACATGGAGATCTCCTTTTCAAAAGAGGATAAGGACAAATAGCCTCTTAATGATGATGAGGTAGCCTCCATTAATGATGAAGGGGAAGAGAAGGCAAGAGGTAATAACACTGTCACATTGGGAGTAGATATAGTACCTCATGGAGAGGGAGATGAAGCAATTGATCCAATTAGAGGAGCCCTTGTATGTTTGCAAGGAGTTCCAAAGAATCTCACATGTGGATCTCAGGGCACAATCCATAAGAAGCATGTGCCATCATTGATAGATTGTGATACCTTACAGATGAAAGGAGAAGATAGGGAGGATGGCTAACATTAGGTGATTAGGAGCATACACCCCTATCTATTTTAGAAGGTTGATTCACAAAAGAGGTAGACTGATTTGCATAGTGAGATCAGGGACCAAGCAGTCCACTCACATATACAGTCTACTCTAGACATTGATGTCTCATTGCATGAAGGCATTCCACTTGGGAAACCACTAGATTAGGAGTTAATGATAGATGCCTCACATCAGGTGGCACCACTCAAAGATCCTGGAGGGGATAGAACCTTGGGAGGACTTGAAATAGCACAAAGAGTCTAGGGTAAGCTCAAGGAGGAGGGAGAAATTCTCCCAATATCAGTATTACCCACTCTCAAGAAACATCTTGCGCTGCAAGAAGATGTTTCAGGGATGGATGGCCCCATCATGGTGCAAAGAGACCACTCCATGGCTTTGGAGAATCAGGAGATACCTCCACATAGGGAGGACTCTTCCATATTTGGTAGAAGTTGGTGGCCGCTCATGCTTACATTGGCCAAAATCAGAAATTTTTTGATGTGTGATAGCTTCCCATGGAAGGCTAGCCTCAAAAAACTTCCACCTTCACTAGAGCATGAGCAGCTGTAGGAGGAGCAGTAGAGGCAAGATTTCAACATCCCATTGTACGACTTTGGCATGGGAGATGTCAAAGAAGAAGGAAGCAACATGGCAGGTGCTTTACATGATAGATCATCAACGCTATCATTATTTATTATTGACCCTTATTGGAGATTCAAGTTATTGGTAGAATACTGCAAGGATCTCTTTTCATGTAGGATTCTTGATGGCCAGTTATCAGATGGGAGATATGCAGTGAGAGATGGGGTCATCTATTTTCAGAGTAGGATCTTCTTGACTAGAGCCTCTAAGCTTAAGGAGAAGCTACTACATGTAACATATGAGGGTTTTCTCTCCAACCCCACTGGTTTTATAAGAGAATATCGTACTATCCTTGAGGGATTCATTTGGGAAGGATTCAAAGGGGAGATGCACCATCATATGAGGAGATGCATGGATTGTTTGGAGGATGAGGAGAGACATAACTCTATGGTATAGTTAACAAAGCCACTTCCTTTCTCATTGGGAGTGAGAGGAGGCCCATCTATGAGCCACATTACTAGCTTGAACCAAGTACATGGTAAAGGTTGTATTTATGTACATCATGATTCATTTACTATGTATTTTTATGTCCTTACCATTCATGTCCAAGGAATTTATCCAAGAGGGGGCACTCTTTCTTATATAATTCATGATCTACTTGGGGCCATAAGTAGTATTGATGATGGCCACTCCCTGGGAGACACTGGGGAGATGATGTCTTATTCAGGGTGTTCTCAATTTGCACCATACATCATACACCTTCTCCAAGCATGTGAGAAGATTGGGGCAGCAAGAAAGTGGTTGGGAAACCACTCATCATGCCATATTATGATGCAGTTAGGAGTAAAAATGTGATGGTTGCACTTGAGGGACCATTGTCATTCTCCGGTATTACATATGGTAGCTAGTATGACTTTTATTATGATCCCACATGTTGATGATGTCTTTATCATTGTTGTAGGAATTATTGGAGAGATGACACATGGATTTGATGTTCCTATTAGAGATGAGATTCTCCACATTTCTTATGTTTCATACTTCAAGGACAACATTGGAAAATCCATGATTGCTACATTGGACCTCTTGTTTCCTTATGGGATGAGCCATTTGGGTAACTTGAGCATTTGGGAGATGCCTCTCATGAGCATGTGGGAGGAGTTTTTCTATGAATTACCATTCTGGAGGGTGATTCATTTTATATGGATGATAGCTTGGAGATTGGAGCTCCACATGGGAATTAAGGTTCCCTACACTTTTCAGTTCTATCCTTGTAGTTTCTTGGGGACAAGCAACATTTGGGAGGGGAGGATTGTAATATTCCTAAATTAGCATGCAGCTAATTGGAATATTAATTTTTGATTTTTCTTCTTAGTTAGAAGATTAAGTGGGTAGAGAGACCCATAAATATATTTAGTAGGAATAAATCATTCCAAATGTGAATGGAGGACATCAAAAGCGCTGAATAAAGAACCCTTATGTGTGAACAAGGGATGAAGCATGTGGATTGGGTCAAATTTGACCAAATCAACAATGCTGGTATGGAAGTAGTGGACATTCAATGAGGGACAATGCAGTTTTGGAGGGAGATCCTTTGCATGGAAGTAGTGGCTTTAATGAGTGGGGAAAAGGGTGAGGAAGCTCACCAAGCATATAAGGAAGGGGATGGAGCCCTTGAGGGTATGTTTTTGGATTATTAATTGTTTATGGTCTGATATGACTTGTGTCTCTCTTCAGTTGTTTAGCTAAGATTGCAGTGCTGCTTAGCACAAGGGTGTTCCCGAGCAGGAATCCCACCTACATCCTCGGGGGACTTCGATTTCCTACTTAGGAGAAGTTCTTGAGTGTTATTTCCACATTCGAGAATTTGGCCAAGCTACAACTTTCTTCTACAGTGCAGATTCTATTTAGATATGTGCCGAGTTGCAGGGTGCAACAATGGAGGGTTTCTTTGGGTCATTTATGAGATTGTCTTCAATGGAGGAAGCTTTATTTCCATTGGGAGATCAGTAAGGAAGGTCCCTGGGCTTCATATCATATTTTGGCATTAGGCCAAGTTATCATCATCTCCTACAACATGGTATTAATCCCAAACTGCGTTATTTTATTGAGAAGATCCAAAGGAGGGTTCAGTGCCACATTTGGGAGGATATATCTTCATTGGAGGGATGAGCCCTTCATTGAGAGAATATTTTGGAGGAGTGCCATTCAGATCGACATCAGTTTCAGCCACCTCCTCTATGTGCTTCAGTTGCAGTGATTCTTCAGCCCTAGGGCTTTAGATTCACCATTTGTATTTTGTGTATTTCTAGAAACCCTTCCTGGGTTATCTAGGAAAAGCATTGAGGATCATAGATCTCAATTTTGAGCTGTGTTTGAGAATTGCAATAATATATCTATTCATTTACATTTTCCAGCTACAGTATTAGTCACTAAAACTGCGTTGTATGTGCTTCAGTATTTTGTGTAGCAGTTATATCACATGTTTGGGTGCTTTTAGGCATTGGAGACTTCCCTTGCCTAGCTTGAGGGACTTGATCCCCAAGATATTGTACTTATTTGTTGCTGTTATACATAATACCATAGATATATCTTTGGCTCATATGTAATGTGTGGATATTTACTGCTGCTTTCTATTATTGTGTGCTATATTGCTGCTTTTCTTGTTTAGGAATATTACAGTGGTATCAAAGCATGATCTTTGGATCATCCTATGAAGACATTGCATCTATTTTATCAGAAGAAGAAGAAGCTTCTCACAGGAAGGAGAAGGCTTACATAAGAGACAAAGGAAAGACTCCATTATTTGGAGAAATGGAGGGAAGGAAGTTTTCAAAACTTCTTCTCCAAACTATGCATGAAATTAATAGAGAAATCAAGGGAATGAGGAGGGAAAGACATGAAGATTCCTCTAAAATATTTTCACATGAAGAAAGCTACAGTTCTTCATATTATGGGTGTGAGAATTCAACCACACAATAAGATCCACAACGCTCTACCATGCCTACACTCACAACAAGAGAGATGGAGGAAGGAGATGCACCAAAGGAGGAGACTCTTGGTGACTATCTTCAAGAGTATGAATCTCAATCTCAGAGGTTAAAATATCATCTAAAATTCCAAGGGTTTTACAAGATCAAGGAGGATAGAAGGCCTAGAAATCACAGTAGAAGCAAGATGTGCAAGCAGCATGACTTGGGTAGATTATTTCTAACTAATTTTTATGGGTCACCTAAATGTACAGCTAGGGCTTGGGTGAAGGAGCTAGAAACCTATTTGCAGCAGCACCAAGTTTAAGAAGAAGAAGCCATTAGTGTAGCAGCAATGCATCTTGAAGGTAAGGCTTATGCTTGGTGGTTTTATGAAACTTATTCCTTGAATCATGTAAATGTATCTACTTATGCAAATTTCACTAGGATGTTAGTGAAAATATTTGATCTAAAACATTCTGAAACATCCTTGGTTGAGCTAGCCAATCCTAAATAAATAAAACCTTTGCATGAGCTAGAAGGATCCATGAACCCAACTTTATCACAGAATGCTATTGAGGGGGTTAGAAACTTGCAGAATAACTTGCTAGAGGCAAGATCCCCACTTTAGGAAGAGCTCTCCTCTCAAAAGGAAGACATGGAGATCTCCTTTTCAAAAGAGGATAAGGACAAATAGCCTCTTAATGATGATGAGGTAGCCTCCATTAATGATGAAGGGGAAGAGAAGGAAAGAGGTAGCAACACTGTCACATCAGTAGTAGATATAGTACCTCATGGAGAGGGAGATGGAGCAATTGATCCAATTATAGGAGCCCTTGTATGTTTGCAAGGATTTCCAAAGAATCTCACATGTAGAGCTCAGGGCACAATCCATAAGCAGCATGTGCCATCATTGATAGATTGTGATACCTTATAGATGAAAGAAGAAGATAAGGAGGATGGCCAACATTAGGTGATTAGGAGCATACACCCCTATCTATTTCAGAAGGTTGACGTACAAAAGAGGTAGACTGATTTGCATAGTGAGATCAGGGACCAAGTAGTCCACTCACATATACAGTCTACTCTAGACATTGATGTCTCATTGCATGAAGGCATTCCACCTAGGAAACCACTAGATCTGGAGGTAATGAGAGATGCCTCACATCAGGTGGCACCACTCAAATATTCTAGAGGGGTTAGAACCTTGGGAGGACTTGAAACAACACAGAGAGTCTAGGGTAAGCTCAAGGAGGAGGGAGACATTCTCCCAATATCAGTGTTGCCCACTCTCACAAAACATCTTGCGCTGTGAGAAGATGTTTAAGGGATGGATGGCACCATCATGGTGCAAAGAGACCACTCCATGGATTTGGAGAATCAGGAGATACCTCCACATAGGGAGGACTCTTCCATATTTGGTAGAGGTTGGTGGCTGCTCATGCTTACATTGGGCAAAATCAGAAATTTTTTGATGGGTGATAGCTTCCCATGGAAGGCTAGCCTCCAAAAACTTCCACCTTCACTAGAGCATGAGCATCTACAGAAGGAGCAGTAGAGGCAAGATTGCAACATCTTGGTGTACGAATTTGGCATGGGAGATGTCAAAGAAGAAGGCAGCATCATGGCAAGTGCTTTACATGATAGATCATCAACGCTGTCATTATTGATTATTGACCCTTATTGGAGATTCGAGTTATTGGTGGAATACTCCAAGGATATCTTTTCATGCAGGATTCTTGATGTCCAGTTATCAGATGGGAGATATCCAGTGAGAGATGGGGTCATCTATTTTCAGAGTAGGATCTTCGTGACTAGAGCCTCTAAGCTCAAGGAGAAGCTACTACATGCAGCATATGAGAGTTTTCTCTCCAACCCCACTGGTTTGATAAGAGAATACCGTACTATCCTTGAGGGATTCATTTGGGAAGGATTCAAAGGGGAGATGCACCATCATATGAGGAGATGCATGGATTGTTTGGAGGATGAGGAGAGACATAACTCTATGGTAGAGTTAACAAAGCCACTTCCTTTCTCATTGGAAGTGAGAGGAGGCCCATCTCTTAGCCACAATAGTAGCTCGAACCAAGCACATGGTAAAGGTTTTATTTATGTACATCATGATTCCTTTACTATGTATTTGTATGTCCTTACCATTCATGTGCAGGGCATTTATCCAAGAGGGGGCACTCTTGCTTATAGACTTCATGATCTACTTGGGGCCATAAGTAGTATTGATGATGGCCACTCCCTGGGAGACATTGAGGAGATGATTTCTTATTCAGGGTGTTCTCAATTTGCACCATACATCATACACCTTCTCCAAGCATGTGAGAAGATTGGGGCATCAAGAAAGTGGTTGGGAAACCACTCATCATGCCATATTATGATGCATTTAGGAGTAAAAATGCGATGGTTTCACTTGAGGGACAATTTTCATTCTCCGATATTACATATGGCAGCTAGTATGCCTTTTATTATGATCCCATATGTTGATGATGTCTTTATCATTGTTGTAGGCATTATTGGAGAGATGACACATGGATTGGATGTTCCTATTAGAGATGAGATTCTCCACATTTCTTATGTTTCATACTCCAGGGAGAACATTGGAAAATCCATGATTGCTACATTGGACCTCTTGTTTCCTTATGGGATGAGCCATTTGGGTAACTTGAGCATTTAGGAGATGCCTCTCATGAGCATGTGGGAGGAGTTTTTCTATGAATTACCATTTTGGAGGGTTATTCATTTTATATGGATGATAGCTTGGAGATTGGAGCTCCACATGGGAATTAAGGTTCCCTACACTTTTCAGTTCTATCCTTGCAGTTGCTTGGGGACAAGCAACATTTGGGAGGGGCGGATTGTAATATTCCTAAATTAGCATGCAGCTAATTGGAATATTAATTTTTTATTTTTCTTCTTAGTTAGAAGAATAAGTGGGTAGAGAGACTCATAAATCTCTTTAGTAGGAATAAATCACTCCAAATGTGAATGGAGGACATCAAAAGAGCTGAATAAAGAACCCTTATGTGTGAACAAGGGATGAAGCATGTGGATTGGGTCAACTTTAACCAAATCAACAACGCTGGTATGGAAGTAGTGGACATTCAATGAGGGACAATGCAGTTTTGGAGGGAGATCCTTTGCATGGAAGTAGTGGCTTTAATGAGTGGGGCCAAGGGTGAGGAAGCTCACCAAGCATATAAGGAAGTGGATGGAGCCCTTGAGGGTATGTTTTTGGATTATTAATTGTTTATGGTCTGATATGACTTGTGGCTCTCTTCATTTGTTTAGCTAAGATTATAGTGATGCTTAGCACAAGGGTGTTCCCGAGCGGGAATCCCACCTTCATCCTCGGGGGACTTAGAGTTCCTACTCAAGAGAAGTTCTTGAGCATTATTTCCACATTATGGAATTTTTCCAAGCTACAAATTTCTTCTACAACACAGATTCTGTTTAGATATGTGCTGAGTTGTAGGGTGCAACAGTGGAGGGTTTCTTTGGGTCATTTATGAGCTTGTCTTCAATAGAGGAAGCTTTATTTCCATTGGGAGATCAGTAAGGAAGGTCCCTGGGCTTCATATCATATTTTGGCATCAGGCCAAGTTATCATCATCTCCTACAACGTGGTATTAATCCCAAATTGCGTTATTTTATTGAGAAGATCCAAAGGAGGGTTTAGTGCCACATTTGGGAGGATATATCTTCATTGGAGGGATGAGCCCTTCATTGAGAGAATCTATTGGAGGAGTTCCATTCAGATCTACATAAGTTTCAACCACCTCCTCTATGTTCTTCAGTTGTAGTGATTCTTCAGCCCTAGGGCTTTAGATTCACCATTTTTATTTTGTGTATTTCCAAAAACCCTTCCTGGGTTATATAGGAAAAGTGTTGAGGAGCATAGATCTCCTTTTTGAGCCTTGTTTGAGAATTGTAATAAGAGGTATATTCATTTACATTTTTCATCTGCAGTATTAGTCATTAAAACCGTGTTTTATGTGTTTCAGTATTTTGTGTAGCAATTATATCACATGTTTGGGTGCTTTTAGGCATTGGAGGCTTCCCTTGCCTAGCTTGAGGAACTTGATCCCCAAGATATTGTACTTATTTGTTGCTGTTATACATAATACAATAGATCTATCTTTGGCTCATATGTAATGTGTGGATATTTACTGATGGTTTCCATTATTGTGTGTTATATTTCTACTTTTCCTGTTTAGGAATATTATAGTGGTATGAGAGCATGATCTTTGGCTCAGCCTATGAAGACATTGCATCTATTTTATCAGAAGAAGAAGAAGCTTCTCACAGGAAGGAGAAGGCTTACATAAGAGACAAAGGAAAGACTCCATTATTTGGAGAAATGGAGGGAAGGAAGTTTTCAAAAATTCTTCTCCAAACTATGCATGAAATTAATATAGAAATCAAGGGAATGAGGAGGGAAAGACATGAAGATTCCTCTAAAATATTTTCACATGAAGAAAGCTCCAGTTCTTCATATTATGGGTGTGATAATTCAACCACACAATAAGATCCACAACGCTCTACCATGCCTACACTCACAACAAGAGAGATGGAGGAAGGAGATGCACCAAAGGAGGAGACTCTTGGTGACTATCTTCAAGAGTATGAATCTCAATCTCAGAGGTTAAAATATAATCTAAAATTCCAAGGGTTTTACAAGATCAAGGAGGATAGAAGGCCTAGAAATCACAATAGAAGCAAGATGTGCAAGCAGCATGACTAGGGTATATTATTTCTACCTACTTTTTATGGGTCACCTAAATGTACATCTAGGGCTTGGGTGAAGGAGCTAGAAACCTATTTGCAGTAGCACCAAGTTTAAGAAGAAGAAGCTATTAGAGTAGCAGCGTTGCATCTTGAAGGTAAGGCTTATGCTTGGTGGTTTTATGAAACTTATTCCTTGAATCATGTAAATGTATCTACTTATGCACATTTCACTAGGATGTTAGTGAAAAGATTTGATCTAAAACATTCTGAAACATCCTTGGTTGAGCTAGCCAATCCTAAACAAATAAAACCTTTGCATGAGCTATAAGGATCCATAAACCCAATTCTATCATAGAATGCTATTGAGGGGCTTAGAAACTTGCAGAATAACTTGCTAGAGGAAAGATCCCCACTTTAGGAAGAGCTCTCTTCTCAAAAGGAAGACATGGATATCTCCTTTTCAAAAGAGGATAAGGACAAATAGCCTCTTAATGATGATGAGGTAGCCTCCATTAATGATGAAGGGGAAGAGAAGGCAAGAGGTAACAACAATGTCACATCAGGAGTAGATATAGTACCTCATGGAGAGGGAGATGGAGAAATTGATCCAATTAGAGGAGCCCTTGTATGTTTGCAAGGAGTTCCAAAGAATCTCATAAGCAACATGTGCCATCATTGATAGATTGTGATACCTTATAGATGAAAGGAGAAGATAGGGAGGATGGCCAACATTAGGTGATTAGGAGCATACACCCCTATCTATTTCAAAAGGTTGATGTACAAAAGAGGTAGACTGATTTGCATAGTGAGATCAGGGACCAAGCAGTCCACTCACATATACAGTCTACTCTAGACGTTGATGTCTCATTGCATGAAGGCATTCCACCTGGGAAACCACTAGATCAGGAGTTAATGAGAGATGCCTCACATCAGGTGGCACCACTCAAAGATCCCGGAGGGGTTAGAACCTTGGGAGGACTTGAAACAACATAGAGAGTCTAGGGTAAGCTTAAGGAGGAGGGAGACATTCTCCCAATATCAGTATTACCCACTCTCACGAAACATCTTGCACTGCGAGAAGATGTTTTAGGGATGGATGGCACCATCATGGTGAAAAGAGACCACTCCATTGCTTTGGAGAATCAGGAGATACGTCCACATAGGGAGGACTCTTCCATATTTGGTAGAGGTTGGTGGCCTCTCATGCTTACGTTGGCCAAAATCAGAAATTTTTTGATGGGTGATAGCTTCCCATGGAAGGCTAGCCTCCAAAAACTTCCACCTTCACTAGAGCATGAGCAGTTGCAGGAGGAGCAGTAGAGGAAATATTGCAACATCTTGGTGTATGACTTTGGCATGGGAGATGTCAAAGAAGAAGGCATCAACATTGTCATTATTGATTATTGACCCTTATTGGAGATTCAAGTTATTGGTGGAATACTCCAAGGATCTCTTTTCATGTAGGATTCTTGATGTCCAGTTATCAAATGGGAGATATGCAGTGAGAGATGGGGTACTCTATTTTTAGAGTAGGATCTTCTTGACTAGAGCCTCTAAGCTCAAGGAGAAGCTACTACATGCAGCAAATGAGGGTTTTCTCTCCAACCCCACCGTTTTTATAAGAGAATACCGTACTATCCTTGAGGGATTCATTTGGGAAGGATTCAAAGGGGAGATGCACCATCATATGAGGAGATGCATGGATTGTTTGGAGGATGAGGAGAGACATAACTCTATGGTAGAGTTAAAAAACCCACTTCCTTTCTCATTGGGAGTGACAGGAAGCCCATCTATGAGCCACATTACTAGCTTGAACCAAGTACATGGTAAAGTTTGTATTTATGTACATCATGATTCATTTAATATGTATTTGTATGTCATTACCATTCATGTGCAGGGCATTTATCCAAGAGGGGGCACTCTTTTTTATAGACTTCATGATATACTTGGGGACATAAGTAGTATTGATGATGGCCACTCCCTGGGAGACATTGGGGAGATGATGTCTTATTCAGGGTGCTCTCAATTTGCACCATACATCATACACCTTCTCCAAGCATGTGAGAATATTGGGGCAGCAAGCAAGTGGTTGGGAAACCACTCATCATGCCATATTATGATGCAGTTAGGAGTAAAAATGCGATGGTTGCACTTTGGGGACCATTGTCATTCTCCGGTATTACATATGGCAGCTAGTATGACTTTTATTACGATCCCATATGTTGATGATGTCTTTATCATTGTTGTACGAATTATTGGAGAGATGACACATGGATTGGATGTTCCTATTAGAGATGGGATTCTCCACATTTCTTATGTTTCATACTTCGGGGAGAACATTGGAAAATCCATGATTGCTACATTGGACCTCTTGTTTCCTTATGGGATGAGCCATTTGGGTAACTTGAGCATTTGGGAGATGCCTCTCATGAGCACGTGGGAGGATTTTTTCTATGAATTACCATTCTGGAGGGTGATTCATTTTATATGGATGATAGCTTGGAGATTGGAGCTCCACATGGTAATTAAGGTTCCCTAAACTTTTCAGTTCTATCCTTGTATTTTCTTGGGGACAAGCAACATTTGGGAGGGGAGGATTGTAATATTCCTAAATTAGCATGCATCTAATTGGAATATTAATTTTTGATTTTGCTTCTTAGTTAGAAGAATAAGTGGGTAGAGAGACCCATAAATCTCTTTAGTAGGAATAAATCACTCCAAATGTGAATGGAGGACATCAAAAGAGCTGAATAAAGAACCCTTATGTGTGAACAAGGGATGAAGCATGTGGATTGGGTCAACTTTGACCAAATCACTAATGCTGGTATGGAAGTAGTGGAAATTCAATGAGGGACAATGCAATTTTGGAGGGAGATCCTTTGCATGGAAGTAGTGGCTTTAATGAGTGGGGCCAAGGGTGAGGAAGCTCACCAAGCATATAAGGAAGGGGATGGAGCCCTTGAGGGTATGTTTTTGGATTATTAATTTTTTATGGTCTGATATGACTTGTGGCTCTCTTCAGCTGTTTAGGTAAGATTGCAGTGCTGCTGAGCACAAGGGTGTTCCCGAGCGGGAATCCCACCTTCATCCTTGTGGGACTTCGAGTTCTTACTCAGGAGAAGTTCTTGAGCATTATTTCCACATTTTGGAATTTGGCCAGGCTACAAATTTCTTCTACAGTGCAGATTCTGTTTAGATATGTGTTGAGTTGCAGGGTGCAACAGTGGATGTTTTCTTTGGGTCATTTATGAGTTTGTCTTCAATGGAGGAAGCTTTATTTCCATTGGGATATCAGTAAGGAAGGTCCCTGGGCTTCATATCATATTTTGGCATCAGTCCAAGTTATCATCATCTCCTACAACGTGGTATTAATCCCAAACTGAATTATTTTATTGAGAAGATCCAAAGGAGGGTTCAGTGCCACATTTGGGAGGATATATCTTCATTGGAGGGATGAGCCCTTCATTGAGAGAATATATTGGAGGAGTTCCATTTAGATCTACATCATTTTCAACCACCTCCTCTATGTTCTTCAGTTGCAGTGATTCTTCATCCCTAGGGCTTTAGATTCACTATTTTTATTTTGTGTATTTCCAAAAACCCTTCCTGGGTTATATAGGAGAAGTGTTGAGGAGCATAGATCTCCATTTTGAGCCTTGTTTGAGAATTGTAATAACAGGTCTATTCATTTACATTTTCCATCTACAATATTAGTCATTAAAACTGTGCTATATGTGCTTCAGTATTTTGTGTAGCAATTATATCACATGTTTGGGTGCTTTTTGGCATTTGAGGCTTCCCTTGCCTAGCTTGAGGAACTTGATCCCCAAGATATTGTACTTATTTGTTGCTGTAATACATAATACAGTAGATCTATCTTTGGCTCATATGTAATGTGTGGATATTTACTGCTGCTTTCCATTATTGTGTGCTATATTTTTGCTTCACTTATTTAGGAATATTACACTTAAACACCAAAATTTTCTCAGAGTCTTTAATACCTATCTTGGTGCACAAGGTATGAAATATATTTGTGAAATTTTACACTTCTTGGTCCCTTTCATGTCGTAGTGTGGTCCATCTCATGCACTAGTCTTCGTAGCTTCCAATAGGGCGCTATTGTTCCTTAATAACATCCCTAAAAGAGTCCCAAGTGGGTGAGACTAGAAATAATTGGGATTCCACCAAGTCTTTTTTCTCACCGTAAGTTTCCCACCAATCCTTGACATCGAGGGAAACCTTAAGGAGTGCAAAGGAAATATTTTCTCTATCAAAAAAATTATAGACCAAAAAAATTCTTCTAGAAAATTTTACCATTTTTCTAGAACATTCGGGTTTATCTCTCCTTCAAATATAGGAGAGATAGTTAATAAATAATAAAATCAAAGAGTGTGAACATTAATGAATCATTATTAATAATTATTAATTTTAAGATTAACTTAAGAATGTACTCATCCCCCTATGGGGGTGATCGAACCTTAATGAAGGGGTATTGGGATCCCCACCACCAACTATCTGTCACCCATGTAGTACATAATGAAGGGAAGTACCAAGCTCTGGGAATCACAGATGAAATGCCTAGAGGTTGTGGGAATCATTATAAGGCCATTGTTGAGGAGTGCGACCCATTTTGTGTCTTGGGCGATGAGAAGGGATGCCAAGGAAGCTGGTCATGATTACGGTTTTCATGTAGGGCAGCGGCAAGAGTCGAACGATCATTGCTACAAGGGGGAAGTGAGGTTATTGGCTACTCTATATTATATTGTTTTCAGGTTTTTATTTGGGACCTAGGCACTCATTTCAGCACCAATGTTGCCTCTTAGTGTGGTTTCCTCTCTTTTTGGCAAGCGAGATTTCAATTCTTGGTAATCACCTCCCCCTGTTGGTGGTTTACTCATATGATTCGTGAGAGGAATATTGGTTTTATACTTTGGAAGTCCTTGTATGCTTTAGTAACATCTCCCTTCGTCAGTTCTTAATTTGAAATTCTAAGAGAGGAAGAGCTTCTGCTCATCCCCTCTCTGGATTGTTGTCTAGTTTCCATGGTTGTGTCATGGTATGGAATTGTCAAAATACCCTTGAGGTATGTTATTTTTTTTTTAATTATTCGGGTATGTAGTGTAATTTCAAGCCTCTATCTAGGTTTAACTTCTTGTGTCTCGGTTCAATTGTGGTGTTGCCACCTTTCCGTGTTTCAGGTTTGTCTTGGAAAAGTTCTCGAGTGGGTAAATTTTTCTAGTTGGGTTCTTGTTAGTTGATTTTTGGAAGCCCCATTTATCCAAGTCCTCAGGCCTGCATCGGGTCGAGGGTTCAACCACCCTGTTTTGTGTTTGTATTATTTAGGGTTCATGGGGTTTTTCTTCCTTCTCTAGGTTGGCTCCCTACTGCTGTGTTTGGTAGATGTGGGAAGTTTGGTATATTAGTCAAGTCATTGGTTTTGTGGGAGCCTCTTCTTATGTCTTTGCTCAAGCTTTCATGTCTTATTTGTCTGCAGAGATGTCACGTTAATGCGAGCGACCCCATAGAGGGGGTAGCCAGCATGGGAATCGAGGCGCGTATGTGGAAGGGAAGCCTCCCCTAGTGAGGAGAACTTTTGTAGCTTGGAGAAGGTGGAGGAAATTGCGCAGGACCTGACTCACTCACCTAGTCATGTAGTTCAGCCTATTTCTCTTGACTCAATCAATTATGGGGAATCCAGGCCAACCTAGACATCCTCTCGGAGCACCGATATGAATGGCATCAAATATAGTTATTCTGAGATTTATAAACAACTGAATAATATACTTAGAAGTGAGAGGAGAAATAATGAACACATGCATGAGATAGAGGCATGCTTGGAGCACGTTGACTTCCATATGCATGAGAGGTAGGAAACTTCCCCACCTGCCACCTTGAGATATAGTTGATTGGTTGTTTGCTTATTTTTCTCATTTTTTGGTATGTATGGATTCGTAGCTAACTGCAAATAAAGAACCAATTGCAAGATATTATGTATTACTTTCTGGGTCTCCTCGCCAACAAATCCGGTCAGAGTGAGAGAGGAAGAGCAGTTGAAAATTAACATATACTCAGTTTTTTCATATTAAAAAAAACTTAAAAATACACTCATAAAATAATTAGAATAAGTAAAAATATTAAAAAGATAAGAGGAATAATTGTAAATATAGGTCAAGTTATAGTTAAAATTAAATATTTCTAATAAATATTAAATAAAAATAAAAATATTAGAAAAAATATTAAATAAAAATATTACATTATTAAAATAGAATTAAATTAGAAATAAGATTTGAATTTACTAATAAAAGATAATATTGGTTAAATTGTATTAAGGAAAGAACTAAATACATATGTTAAATACCAGCCTAGATCCACCTTAACTCTGGATCTATCAAGGGCCGAGAGGGATCAAATCTGTCAATGTGAAAACCTCTTTTCTGAGGGAAAAAATTGAAGAAAGGTATGCAGAGAAATTTTATCCTTCTTAGAACTTGATAGATCCGAAGTTAAGATGGATCTAGGTTGGTTTAATTATTAATTACGCTGTAAAGCGTTCTTATTTGAAAAAAACCCACCTAAAGTGCCACGTACCATTATGTACCGTTAATGTTCATGTTAGACGATTGAAACACTATGGACCATAGGATTAAATATGGTTATTAATTAGTTAGGTAAGTAAACTGAATACACCATTTATCTATCCATATTCGATTCAGAGCACAAGAAGAAACAACCACAAGCTAAGAACACACCAGTGAGGGCTTTAGGCCAAGAAACTGAGAAAGCGAGGGAAACCTGGATGATTCAATGTACACACGCACTTCCAGATTACCAGATCGGTTTGACCCCCGAGGGGATGAAGCAGGTGGAAGAATGTGGTAGAAAGATTCGAAGAATAATAGAGCAGGGAAATGGACATGCAGTCGCAGCGCCAGATTGAAGGGTTTATTTCTATGTTTTCCCTTACCAGAGAACTCTGTGTACTCTGAAGGGCATCGACAGGGCATTTGAAAGGGAGCGCATTATTGGAGTGCGGGAAGAGGTTCGTCTCAGGGAACAGCACTTCGGAAATTTTCAAGAAGAAAAGCGGATGAAGATCATTAAGTAGACCAGAGCAAGATTCGACCGCTTTTTCTATCGATTTCTAGAGGGTGAATCCGCCGTCGATGTCTTTGACCATGTCTCAAGTAGGTAGTGCTAACAAAAATTTTGGGGGAAAATGGTCTGAAAAAGGATAACTTTGTCTATTAATGGATATTCTTCTTTCACATTTGTAATTTACTGCGATCGATTATGATACAGATTATTTGCAGGTATTCTTCTTTCATATCTGTAATTTACTGTGATTGATTCTGATTGCAGGTTTTCTAGAATCTTTATGGAGAGACATCGACATAAGTAGGATCAAGAACCACTGCGATAATGGAAACAGTGAGCTGAACCTAATTATTGTGTTGCATGGATTGACATCCAGAATATTTTTGATGAAATGGTTCAAGTGGACTACACATCAGTTCGAGCTTCTGAATAATCCTCAGAACTGGGACATAAGAGTAATGCAGCTTGGATCTGGTGGTGAGTACAGTCTCATTGTTCATCACGGTAAGGAGGAGCTAAGCTAAGAACGCACTAGCAAGGGCTTCCTTAGGCCAAGAAACTGAGAAAGCGAGGGAAACCTGGACGATTCAATGTACACGCGCACTCCGGATCACCAGATCGGTTTGACCCCCGAGGGGATGAAGCAGGCGGAAGAACGTGGTAGAAATATTTGAAGAATAATAGAGCAGGGGAATGGAGATGCAGTCACAGCGCCAGATTGGCATGGGCATCTTTGTTTGGTTGAGGATGAAGAAGAGAATGGAAAAAAAAATGGACTAAAGAGACCGGAAAACATAGGATGCAAGCCAGGAATCCAGAATGCATTAACAAGACTAAATTCACAGAACAAAAAAGTGGCTCCTCGTTTCCCAAATCCAACCACAACGCTATACTCTTGAGCCTCTATGTGGCTCCCTTTTATGTTCTAGAGCCTTAACTTCGTTATTGAAATAATCATCAGGTATTTATCACTCGACCAATAGAGGAGAGTGAACCCAACCCCATTTATACTATATAAATCCTCCAACTGAGTTTCCACACTTACTAAGTACTGATCACCTTTTATCCTCTTTTTGTTTGGCCATTCAACTGATAAATTTCTTGATGTGTTTTTTACATTCGAGAAAGCATGATACTCTACCTCGACAACTCCAGGAAATCTTCTCAAGCTGTTGCAAGCCTTCAAGTAGCTGAGGAGGCACGAGGGTAGCGTTCTTGGAATATACTCCACAAATGAGAAGTAACTTAAATATTTATAGATTGATAAAACTTTTCAAAGGATTTATGTCCGTTGTCTTGGTAATTTCCAGTCTTATTGTTGCAAATTGTAGAACTATGACATAAGAGTAATGCAGCTTGGATCTGGTGGTGAGTATAGTTTGCCTGTTCATCACAGTAAGGAGGAGCTTGATGAATGGGGTCTGTTGGCGGAGATGATTGCAGACCAGGAATCTCGAGCGAAAGGTAACAGAGGGCAGTGGAATGGGCATTGTCCTTGGTTCTTCTCTCAATTCTTCGACCATTTTGCCCCTGATGATGTTAAAGAGGAGTAGGAACCCACATGCCCTAACAATGGCTCAACCAGTTCATCTTCCTCCTCCAGGATTCTTAACAGCTGAAACCCATAAAGATTTTACAGCCTGAATTGGGCAAAGCCCATAAAACATCTTTCTGATACAATTGCACTTGGATAACTTTAGCTGTTTGCTTCTATATATTCATTTTCACAGCAACTCCTAACCATGCTGAGGATAAGATTTGCATCACAAGTTGAGATGATTTACAGATTTAGTTTGATTTCATCTTTTCTCATGGTCGTTTCAAGCACTGTCATTAAAAGCTTAAATTTAATAAAAAACAAGGAGAGCTGCGAGCAGCAAGTCCCGCAAGTCCCTGGTCCCTGCCTTAAGGGGAGCAGCTGCTCAAGCAGAACATGTTTAGCCTTGTATTTGCTGGAGCATCGACCAAGGTAATTATTGGAGCAGGATGACTGGTGTGTGAATTGCTGGCTATGCTAAGCAACAAACCACACAAGTATAACTGCTATTACGAGAAAGGCAAGCAGGCTAATCATAGGGAGATATTATAGGGTAAACATGAGGCTTAGAGATTACAGGAGTTGGCTGATACTTAAGGTGTGATAGCTATGACCCTTGTAATTAAGTGTATCACTGCTTATAATATTATGAAATTAAGTGTATCACTACTTATGATATAATGCAAGATAAGTATTAGAAGTGTAAATATGTCTATTTCATTTAAAGGCTGAAGCAATTTCCAATTTATGATATACTTTGACCTTTTGTTGTTTATCTGGCAAAGTTACAGGAGGGTTTGCCCAGATAGGTGAACTGTCACGAGAATTACCAAACAGATTGTTAATATCGCCAGTATCTCACTCCTCGTCGTAATATCTAGGTCAACCATCTTTTCAAAAGTATAATCAAAGTCTATAAAGAAAGGAAATCAATGAAACTTATCAAAATTATGTAGAGATTCAAACCAGTACGATGGCATATCTGTTGACGGTTCCATGGGGTTTTATACGCACTAAATACTCTCTCTGTTGGCATGGGCATCTTTGTTTGGTTGAGGATGAAGAAGAGAATGGAAAAAAAAATGGACTAAAGAGACTGGAAAACATAGGATGCAAGCCAGGAATCCAGAATGCATTAACAAGACTAAATCACAGAACAAAAAAGTGGCTCCTCGTTTCCCAAATCCAACCACAACGCTCTACTCTTAAGCCTCTATGTGGCTCCCTTTTATGTTCTAGAGCCTTAACTTCGTTATTGAAATAATCATCAGGTATTTATCACTCGACCAATAGAGGAGAGTGAACCCAACCCCATTTATACTATATAAATCCTCCAACTAAGTTTCCACACTTACTAAGTCCTAATCACCTTTTATCCTCTTTTTGTTTGGCCATTCAACTGATAAATTTCTTGATGTGTTTTTTACATTCGAGAAAGCATGATACTCTACCTCTGCAACTCCGGGAAATATTCTCAAGCTATTGCAAGCCTTCAAGTAGTCGAGGAGGCACGAGGGTAGCGTTCTTGGAATATACTCCACAAATGAGAAGTAACTTAAATATTTATAGATTGATCAAACGTTTCAAAGGATTTATGTCCGTTGTCTTGGTAATTTCCAGTCGTATTGTTGCAAATTGCAGAACTGTAACATAAGAGTAATGCAGCTTGGATCTGGTGGTGAGTATAGTCTGGCTGTTCATCACAGTAAGGAGGAGCTTGATGAATGGGGTCTGTCGGCGAAGATGATTGCAGACCAGGAATCTCAAGTGAAAGGTAACAAAGGGCAGTGGAATGGGCATTGTTCTTGGTTCTGCTCTCAATTCTTCGACCATTTTTCCCCTGATGATGTTAAAGAGGAGCAGGAACCACATGCCCTAACAATGGCTCAACCAGTTCATCTTCATCCTCCAGGATTCTTAACAGCTGAAACCCATAAAGATTTTACAGCCTGAATTGGGCAAAGCCCATAAAACATCTTTCTAATACAATTTCACTTGGATAACTTTAGCTATTTTCTTCTATATATTCATTTTCACAGTAACTCCTAACCATGCTGAGGATAAGATTTGCATCACAAGTTGAGATGATTTACAGATTTAGTTTTATTTCATCTTTTCTCATGGTCGTTTCAATCATTGTCATTAAAAGCTTAAATTTAATAAAAAACAAGGAGAGCTGCGAGCAGCAAGTCCCGCAAGTCCCTGGTCCCTGCCTTAAGGGGAGCAGCTGCTCAAGCAGAACATGTTTAGCCTTGTATTTGCTGGAGCATCGACCAAGGTAATTGTTGGAGCAGGATGACTGGTGTGTGAATTGCTGTCTATGCTAAGCAAAAAACCACACCAGTATAACTGCTATTATGAGAAAGGCAAGCAGGCTAATCATAGGGAGATATTGTAGGGTAAACATGAGGCTTAGAGATTACAGGAGTTGGCTGATACTTAAGGTGTGATAGCTATGACCCTTGTAATTAAGTGTATCACTGCTTATAATATTATGAAATTAAGTGTATCACTGCTTATGATATAATGCAAGATAAGTATTAGCAGTGTAAATATGTCTATTTCATTTAAATGCTGAAGCAATTTCCAATTTATGATATACTTTGACCTTTTGTTGTCCATCTGGCAAAGTTACAGGAGGGTTTTCCCAGATAGGTGAACTGTCACGAGAATTACCAAACAGATTGTTAATCTTGCCAGTATCTCACTCCTCGTCGTAATATCTAGGTCAACCATCATTGCAAAAGTATAATCAAAGTCTATAAAGAAAGGAAATCAATGAAACTTATCAAAATTATGTAGAGATTCAAACCAGTACGATGGCATATCTGTTGAAGGTTCCATGGGGTTTTATACGCACTAAATACTCTCTCTGTTGGCATGGGAATATTTGTTTGGTTGAGGATGAAGAAGAGAATGGAAAAAAAAATGGACTAAAGAGACCAGAAAACATAGGATGCAAGTCAGGAATCCAGAATGCATTAATAAGACTAAATTCACAGAACAAAAAAGTGGCTCCTCGTTTCCCAAATCCAACCACAACGCTCTACTCTTAAGCCTCTATGTGGCTCCCTTTTACGTTCTAGAGCCTTAACTTCATTATTGAAATAATCATCAGGTATTTATCGCTCGACCAATAGAGGAGAGTGAACCCAACCCCATTTATACTATATAAATCCTCCAACTGAGTTTCCACACTTACTAAGTCCTGATCACCTTTTATCCTCTTTTTGTTTGGCCATTCAACTGATAAATTTATTGATGTGTTTTTTACATTCGAGAAAGCATGATACTCTACCTCTGCAACTTCAGGAAAGCTTCTCAAGCTGTTGCAAGCCTTCAAGTAGCCGAGGAGGCACGAGGGTAGCGTTCTTGGAATATACTCCACAAATGAGAAGTAACTTAAATATTTATAGATTGATCAAACTTTTCAAAGGATTTATGTCCGTTGTCTTGGTAATTTCCAGTCTTATTGTTGCAAATTGCAAAACTGTGACATAAGAGTAATGCAACTTGGATATGGTGGTGAGTACATTCTGGTTGTTCATCACAGTAAGGAGGAGCTTGATGAATGGGGTCTGTCGGCGGAGATGATTGCAGACCAGGAATTTCAAGCGAAAGGTAACAGAGGTCAATGGAATGGGCATTGTCCTTGGTTCTGCTCTCAATTCTTCGACCATTTTGCCCCTGATGATGTTAAAGAGGAGTAGGAACCCACATGCCCTAACAATGGCTCAACCAGTTCATCTTCCTCCTCCAGGATTCTTAACAACTGAAACCCATAAAGATTTTATAGCCTGAATTGGGCAAAGCCCATAAAACATCTTTTTGATACAATTGCACTTGGATAACTTTAGCTGTTTGCTTCTATATATTCATTTTCACAGCAACTCCTAACCATGCTGAGGATAAGATTTGCATCACAAGTTGAGATGGTTTACAGATTTAGTTTGATTTCATCTTTTCTCATGGTCGTTTCAAGCACTGTCATTAAAAGCTTAAATTTAATAAGAAACAAGGAGAGCTGCGAGCAGCAAGTCCCGCAAGTCCCTGGTCCCTGCCTTAAGGGGAGCAGCTGCTCAAGCAGAACATGTTTAGCCTTGTATTTGCTGGAGCATCGACCAAGGTAATTGTTGGAGCAGGATGACTGGTGTGTGAATTGCTGGCTATGCTAAGCAAAAAACCACACAAGTATAACTGCTATTATGAGAAAGGCAAGCAGGCTAATCATAGGGAGATATTGTAGGGTAAACATGAGGCTTAGAGATTACAGGAGTTGGCTGATACTTAAGGTGTGATAGTTATGACCTTGTAATTAAGTTCTGGATACCGCTATAATATTATGAAATTAAGTGTATCACTACTTATGATATAATGCAAGATAAGTATTAAGTGTAAATATGTCTATTTCATTTAAAGGCCGGCTTACCTTCAATTTATGATATACTTTGGACCTTTTGTTGTCCATCTCGGCAAAGTTGGTTGTGGAGGGTTTGCCTGTATAGGGTGAACTGCCTCATGAATGACAAACAGATTGTTAATCTCACCAGTATCTCACTCCTCGTCGTAATATCTAGGTCAACCATCTTTTCAAAAGTATAATCAAAGTCTATAAAGAAAGGAAATCAATGAAACTTATCAAAATTATGTAGAGATTCAAACCAGTACGATGGCATATCTGTTGAAGGTTCCATGGGGTTTTATATGCACTAAATATTCTCTCTGTTGGCACGGGCATCTTTGTTTGGTTGAGGATGAAGAAGAGAATGGAAAAAAAAATGGACTAAAGAGACCGGAAAACATAGGATGCAAGCCAGGAATCCAGAATGCATTAACAAGACTAAATTCATAGAACAAAAAAGTGGCTCCTCGTTTCCCAAATCCAACCACAACGCTCTACTCTTAAGCCTCTATGTGGCTCCCTTTTATGTTCTAGAGCCTTAACTTTGTTATTGAAATAATCATCAGGTATTTATCGCTCGACCAATAGAGGAGAGTGAACCCAACCCCATTTATACTATATAAATCCTCCAACTGAGCTTCCACACTTACTAAGTCCTGATCACCTTTTATCCTCTTTTTGTTTGGCCATTCAACTGATAAATTTCTTGATGTGTTTTTTACATTCGAGAAAGCATGATACTCTACCTCTGCAACTCCAAGAAAGCTTCTCAAGCTGTTGCAAGTCTTCAAGTAGCCAAGGAGGCACGAGGGTAGCATTCTTGGAATATACTCCACAAATGAGAAGTAACTTAAATATTTATAGATTGATAAAACTTTTCAAAGGATTTATGTCCGTTGTCTTGGTAATTTCCAGTCTTATTGTTGCAAATTGCCTTGTACAACAACATAATGCTCTAAAATGATTAGTTGTTCTAAGAAATTTACCTTGTGATAATGACTTTAAATTTTAAAGTCTCTGAACTAGTCAAAATTAAATCAAGCACAAAGTGCACAAAATAATTCAGAAATTCTGGTAAGATTTTGAAAATTTTTGGCAAAGATTTATCAGAATTTTGTTTACAGTTTGTGTGCCCTGAAAATTTACTTGATTTTTTAATTTTTGCAATTTGGTTAGTTTGATTAAATTTTGCAATTTGGTTGGTCACAGGCTATTGTTTAGTTGAATGTAATACCTTTTATCAGTGTTACAATGTCAGATATAGTGGTGATAATATTAGTTTTTCATTAATATTGGTTTCTCTTATATCTTTACTATTAGGTTCTGTTTTCAAATTGAAACAGAAGGAACTTATTATTATCAAATTGAAAGAGAAAAGGGAACTTGAGATAAGTTGAAAACATTGAAATGAATTGGAGAATGGCCTAAACATAGCTTCAAACTTATTAGCCAACCAAATTCTCATTGGCATTCCTCATCACCACAGGCATTATAGCTATCCCACATGATTCATGTGAGAGCGTTTCCTCTATACCACTCTTTCCTCCCTACATGATTCATGTGAGAGCATTTCCTCTATACTAATCTTTCCTATGTTACTGCTTTACAACGTTTCCTTTGCAACATATGGTGCAATTGCTAGTTTTATTTTTTTAGTTTATCTTTTTCTTTTATATAATTTCTTTTATATTTTGATTGTGAAATGAGAGATGAATTTTGAGCATGTGGTATTCATGAGTCATGGTATTGGTTCATGGTATGGTATGATTAATAATATCCATGGGTAAAGTGGGGTGAGTATCCATGGTTAAGTCTTGTTAGTTGTAAGTATTATTTTGATTATGAAATGAGAGATAGGTTTTGGGCATGTGGTATTGATTAGCCATTGTAATGGCCCATGGTATTGTATGGTCAATAATATCCATGGTAAAAGGGTAAAGTGGTGGTGAATATCCATGGTTAAAAATCTTGTTATAGTGTAAGAATTCATTTTTTTTTGCTTATTATTAAAATTTAAATATAGTTACAAAATTATTATTTTAATTTATATGGTGAAATAGATATTAATTTATAGATATTATTTATATATTATATTTTTTCATGTGATAGAGCTGTAGATATATCTCAAAAGTAAATATAATATTTTTTTTCTTTGAAACTTAATAAAAAAAGTTATAAAATTAAATTCAAATAAAATATTTATAAAATATTTTGAGTGTGAAATGAGAGATGGTTTTTGGGCACGTGGTATTGATGAGCCATGGTATTGGCCCATGGTATTCTAACAAATCCTATTTACAAGTTAACAATATGTAGATGATTAAACATATTGTTATATATTGTAAGTTTATGTGCTTGTTATTTAAATTTAAATATAGTTACATAATAATTATTCTATTTTAATAGGAAAAATGGATCTTAACTTATTGTTGCTAGTTATATATTTTAATGTAACATGTATATTATGATTTTTTTAATCTAAAAAATTATTCTTAAATTTATTAATAAAAATAAAATTACAATGTAACAAATTCTAATTTTATTACTTTTTAAACTTTTTACGGACTCTACAACATCTTTTGTGGGATATATATTAATTTTAACCAACATGTAAATGTTTACCAATTTACATATTATAAATTGTACATATTAATATAAATTCAACATATTAAGCCAAAATGTAAATGTTTACCAATTTACATATTATAAATTGGACATATTAATATAAATTCAACATATTAAGCTGACATGTAAAAATGTTTACAAACTTTCTTACATTATATCTACACATGTACCTATGTATTAAACCAACCTAGATCCATCTTAACTCTGGATATATCAAGAGCCGAGAGGGATCAACTCTCTAAAGGTGAAAACCTATTTTGTGAGTGCAAAACTTCAAGAAAAGTTTACACCTCTAGAAATTTGATCCAACTCTCTAAAGGTGAAAACCTATTTTGTGAGTGCAAAACTTGAAGAAAATTTTGCACCTCCAGAAATTTGATCCCTTTCAGAGCTTGATAGATCAGAAGTTAAGATGGATCTAGGCTGGTTTAATTATTAATTTTATTTTTTTAGTTTAATTTTTTCTTTTATATAATTTCACTGAGTCAAAATGTTTTAATTAATAAATTTATTTTTATGTAATTTGACTATGTCCAAATATCCACTTAACATAATATAAGTGGATATTACAACTCTTGACCCAAAAAGGTAATAAAATTAAATTAAAAAATAATATTTATAAAATATTTTGATTGTGAAATGAGAGATGAATTTTGAGCATGTGGTATTGGTGAGTCATGGTATTGGCCCACGGTATGATATGATTAATAATATCCATGGTAAAGTGGGGTGAATATTCATGCTTAGGTCTTGTTAATTGTAAGTATTATTTTGATTGTGAAATGAGAGATGGTTTTTGGGCATGTGGTATTGATTAGCCATGTGTTGGCCCATGGTATTGTATGGTTAATAATATCCAGGGTAAAGTGGTGGTGAATATCCATGGTTAAAAATCTTATTATAGTGTAAGTATTAATTTATTATTATTATTATTAATGAAATTTAAATATGTTTACAAAATTATTATTTTAATTTATATGGTGAAATATATCTTAATTTTTTTTTTTTTGCTAGTTTAGACTAATCCTACACCCACGGGTTTTGAACCGGTGACCTTGCAGAACGGAGTGCCTTAACAGTGCACCCCCCATCACCGACTGTTCTACGCCTCGTGGGCTGAAATATATCTTAATTTATAGATACTATTTATATTTTATATATTTTCATGTGATAAAGGTGTAGATATATATAAAAAATAATTATAATATTATTTCTTTTAAATTTAATAAATATATGTTATAAAATTAAATTTAAATAAAATATTTATAAAATATTTTGAGGGTGAAATGAGACATGGTTTTTGGGCATGTGGTATTGATGAGCCATGGTATTGGCCCATGGTATTGTAACAAATCCTATTTACAAAGTTAACAATATATGTGGATGAGTAAACATATTGTTATATATTGTAAGTTTATGTGCTTATTAATTAAATTTAAATATAGTTACATAATCATTATTCTATTTTAATAGGCAAAATGGATCTTAACTTATTGTTGCTACTTATACATTTTAATGTAACATGTATATTATGATTTTTTTAATCTAAAAAGTTATTCTTAAATTGATTAATAAAAACAAAATTACAATGTAACAAATTATAATTTTATTACTTTTAAAACTTTTTACGGACTCTACAACATCTTTTGTGGGATATATATTAATTTTAACCGACATGTAAATGTTTACCAATTTACATATTATAAATTGTACATATTAATATAAATTCAACATATTAAGCCAAAATGTAAATGTTTACCAATTTACATATTATAAATTGGACATATTAATATAAATTCAACATATTAAGCTGACATGTAAAAATGTTTACAAACTTTCTTACATTATATCTACACATGTACCCATGTATTAAACCAACCTAGATCCATCTGAACTCTGGATATATCAAGAGCCGAGAGGGATCAACTCTCTAAAGGTGAAAACCTATTTTGTGAGTGCAAAACTTCAAGAAAAGTTTACACCTCTAGAAATTTGATCCAACTCTCTAAAGGTGAAAACCTATTTTGTGAGTGCAAAACTTGAAGAAAAGTTTGCACCTCCAGAAATTTGATCCCTTTCAGAGCTTGATAGATCAGAAGTTAAGATGGATCTAGGCTGGTTTAATTATTAATTTTATTTTTTTAGTTTAATTTTTTCTTTTATATAATTTCACTGAGTCAAAATGTTTTAATTAATAAATTTATTTTTATGTAATTTGACTAGGTCCAAATATCCACTTAACATAATATAAGTGGATATTACAACTCTTGACCCAAAAAATTAAAAAATAATATTTATAAAATATTTTGATTGTGAAATGAGAGATGAATTTTGAGCATGTGGTATTGGTGAGTCATGGTATTGGCCCATGGTATGATATGATTAATAATATCCATGGTAAAGTGGGGTGAATATTCATGCTTAGGTCTTGTTAATTGTAAGTATTATTTTGATTGTGAAATGAGAGATGATTTTTGGGCATGTGGTATTGATTAGCCATGTGTTGGCCCATGATATTGTATGGTTAATAATATCCAGGGTAAAGTGGTGGTGAATATCCATGGTTAAAAATCTTGTTATAGTGTAAGTATTATTTTATTATTATTATTATTATTATTATTATTATTATTAATGAAATTTAAATATGTTTACAAAATTATTATTTTAATTTATATGGTGAAATATATCTTAATTTATAGATACTATTTATATTTTATATATTTTCATGTGATAAAGGTGTAGATATATCTAAAAAATAATTATAATATTTTTTCTTTTAAATTTAATAAATATATGTTATAAAATTAAATTTAAATAAAATATTTATATAATATTTTGAGGGTGAAATGAGACATGGTTTTTGGGCATGTGGTATTGATGAGCCATGGTATTGGCCCATGGTATTGTAACAAATCCTATTTACAAAGTTAACAATATATGTGGATGAGTAAACATATTGTTATATATTGTAAGTTTATGTGCTTATTAATTAAATTTAAATATAGTTACATAATCATTATTCTATTTTAATAGGTAAAATGGATCTTAACTTATTGTTGCTACTTATACATTTTAATGTAACATGTATATTATGATTTTTTTAATCTAAAAAGTTATTCTTAAATTGATTAATAAAAACAAAATTACAATGTAACAAATTCTAATTTTATTAATTTTATTATTTGTTTAACTTTTACGAACTCTACAACATCTTTCGTGGGCTCTATATTAATTTTAACCGACATGTAAATCTTTACCAATTTAGATATTATAAATTGGACATATTAATATAAATTCAACATGTTAAGCCGAGATGTAAATGTTTACCAATTTACATCTACATATGTACCCACATATGTACCCATGTATTAAACCAACCTAGATCCATCTTAACTCTGGATCTATCAAAGGCCGAAAGACATCAACTTTCTCAAGGTGAAAACCTATTTTATGAGTGCAAAAATTGAAGAAATGTTTGCACCTCCAAAAATTTGATCCCTCATGGATCTGGGCTGGTTTAATTATTAATTTTATTTTTTTAGTTTCATTTTTTCTTTTATATAATTTCACTGAGTCAAAATGTTTTAATTAATAATTTTATTTTTTATTTTTATATAATTTAATTTGGTACAAATATTTAGTTAAAAAAATATATGTGGACATTACAACTCTTCCATACTGGGATGACTCTTGACCCAAAAAGGTAATAAAATTAAATTAAAAAATAATATTTATAAAATATTTTGATTGTGAAATGAGAGATGAATTTTGAGCCTGTGGTATTGGTGAGTCATGGTATTGGCCCATTGTATGATATGATTAATAATATCCATGGTAAAGTGGAGTGAATATCCATGGTTAGGTCTTGTTAATTGTAAGTATTATTTTGATTGTGAAATGAGAGATGGTTTTTGTGCATGTGGTATTGATTAGCCATGTGTTGGCCCATGGTATTGTATGGTTAATAATACCATACAATACCATGATATTGTATGGTTAAGGACGCCACTACTTCAACCTCCGCTCATCCCTCAGAATGCGTAGACTATCTATCTGAGGCTTAGTTTTCTGCATCTGGAAGTGGGAGGTCAGTCTCGGGCGCACAACATTATGGAGAGTCATCAATGCTGCGTCCTTATTCCTCTGCTGCCATTAACTTGTCCTCATCACCATATTCTCTCTCCTTCAGCTTCCTGGTTGATAACACATGCTCCTCTCTGGGCTCATGGGATGCTCTCTCATCCACTGGTAAGATTGAGCCCTACACTGCTGCCAAGACGCTTGGATTCGTTGTTGCCGCTGAGAGACGAAACAACTAGGTTTAAATACTTCCGCGGGTTTTTCTGAGGTCACCTGCTCTATTTCATCATAACCTCCCACTTCTACAGCTGCCAAGATGCTGGAGCATTACATTGGATCGGGAGTTTTTGCCGCAAATTTGATCTACCACAGCATCGCAACATTTCTCTGATCTACTGCAGCACTTAACCATTCGGCATTTATGGGCATATGATTTACCGCAGCACTTCTCTGATCTACCACAACACCACACTTCTCTGATCTACCGCAACACTGCAGATCTGACTTATTGGATCGGGAGTTTATGCCGCAGATTTGACTTATCGGATTGCACAAGGTTCAATAGCATCTCTTCCGCAGTATGGCTCCCAGATTCACAAGTATAATTGCCGGCCTAGTTTCTTCCACCTTTGAAAGTCAAGCTCCTACCCATATTTTCAGTGAAGCCCCAGCTCCCACTGTGCAGGTGGTCAAGGCCTCACTGGATGAGGCCTTGAAGTTTTTTGAAAGTGCCTTAATCTACTGGTTTAATGGCTTTTGGCCATGGATGACAGCTCTCCACAGTTCGATCTCAGAGGTATGGAAGCCTATCATCTCTGATGAAATTAATATCTACCCTTGTGCTAAGGATTTCTTTATAGTATATTTTGAAAACTCTAAAAGCAGACAATGAAATTTAGATTCCAGCCCTTGGTTTTGGGAAAAATCGAGCCTATTCATGAAACCATGGAACCCATCATTCGATCCCTCAACAACAATCATAACCTCAGCACCAGTTTGGGTCATATTGCCAAGCCTACCTTTGCATCTCTAGAATCTCTCCTCGCTAAAAGCCATTGGAATTGCAATTGGGAAATTTTACTGCAGGTGCCCAGAAACAGAGGAATATGTCAGAACCACCTATGCATGCATTTGTGTAGAAATGGACTTTAGCATCGGATTACCAGCGGAAATAATCCTAACAAGAAAAGACTATGTATGGAACCAGAAACTTGACTATGAAAGTTTCCTCTTCAGATGTCGATCCTACTTTGAGACAGGCCATCTAGCCAAAAATTGCCCAAAAGTCTCCCAGAAAAATTCTGTTAGAAAGAATCACCATAGATCTACATGGTGGGAAGGAGCACAAAAGGAACATTATACTATCAAGGAGGAATACTCTCTAGAAAAATCTGAATCGCAAGAAACCAGGCAAGAAAGAAACAACCCTCAAGACAAGAAGGGGGAAAGCCCCGCCCAACAACAAAAAAATGAACTCGACAGCTCCTCAAACATCAACAATTATGAGGATTCGAATACCGCACAAAAGAAATCTTCATTTAGCAGCAAAGAAGATCTCCCAGATCCCGAAGATAAGACACTAGTGTCCCAAGGATCAGAAGAGATGAAGGAGTTGCAAGAAAAAAGAAGTTGGAAGACCGTAGAGAAGAAAAAGAAAGCTACAACACCGATCTCGCCAAGAAAGACGAGAAGCCAGACAATTAAGAATTAAGAAAATTATAGGTCCGGTAGACCAAATTTTGGTCTCAGTGGACGTTAACCATCATCATCATCATCATCATCATCAATATCCAGGGTAAAGTGGTGGTGAATATCCATGGTTAACAATCTTATTATTATTTTTTATTATTATTAATGAAATTTAGATATGTTTACAAAATTATTATTTTAATTTATATGGTGAAATATATCTTAATTTATAGATACTATTTATATCTTATATATTTTCATGTGATAAAGGTGTAGATATATCTCAAAAATAATTATAATATTTTTTTCTTTTAAATTTAATAAAAATATGTTATAAAATTAAATTTAAATAAAATATTTATAAAATATTTTGAGGGTGAAATGAGAGATGGTTTTTGGGCATGTGGTATTGATGAGCCATGGTATTGACCTATGGTATTGTAACAAATCCTATTTACAAAGTTAACAATATATGTGGATGAGTAAACACATTATTATATATTGTAAGTTTATGTGCTTATTAATTAAATTTAAATATGGTTACATAATCATTATTTTATTTTAATAGGTAAAATGAATCTTAACTTATTATTGCTACTTATATATTTTAATGTAACATGTATATTATGATTTTTTTAATCTAAAAAGTCATTCTTAAATTGATTAATAAAAACAAAATTACAATGCAACAAATTCTAATTTTATTATTTTTATTATTTGTTTAAATTTTTACGGACTCTACAACATCATTCGTGGGCTCTATATTAATTTTAACCAACATGTAAATCTTAACTCTGGTTCTATCAAAGGTCCAAAGGCATCAACATTTTCAAGGTGAAAACCTATTTTGTGAGTGCAAACTTGAAGAAAGGTTTGCACCTCCAGAAATTTGATCCCTCATGGATTTGGGCTGGTTTAATTATTAATTTTATTTTTTTAGTTTCATTTTTTCTTTTATATAATTTCATTGAGTCAAAATGTTTTAATTAATAATTTTAATTTTAATTTTTATGTAATTTGACTTGTTTAATTTTAATTTTTATGTAATTTGACTTGGTACAGATATTTAGTTAACAAAATATATGTGAACATTACAACGTTTCCATACTGGGATGACTCTTGACCCAAAAAGGTAATAAAATTAAGTTAAAAAATAATATTTATAAAATATTTTGATTGTGAAATGAGAGATGAATTTTGAGCCTGTGGTATTAGTGAGTCATGGTATTGGCCTATGGTATGATATGATTAATAATATCCATGGTAAAGTGGAGTGAATATCCATGGTTAGGTCTTGTTAATTGTAAGTATTATTTTGATTGTGAAATCAGAGATGGTTTTTGGGCATGTGGTATTGATTAGCCATGTGTTGGCCCATGGTATTGTATGGTTAATAATATCCTGTGTAAAGTGGTGGTGAATATCCATGGTTAAAAATCTTGTTACAGTGTTCGTATTAATTTTTTTTTTTTTTTTGCTTATTATTGAAATTTAAATATAGTTACAAAATTATTATTTTTTGGTTATTATTTTTTTTTAATTTATATGGTGAAATATATATTAATTTATAGATACTATTTATATCTTATATTTTTTCATGTGATAGAGGTGTATATATATCTCAAAAGTAATTATAATATTTTATCTTTTAAATTTAATAAAAAATGTTATAAAATTAAATTCAAATAAAATATTTATAAAATATTTTGAGTGTGAAATGAGAGATGGTTTTTTGGCATGTGGTATTGATAAGCCATGGAATTGGCCCATGGTATTATAACAAATCTTATTTACAAGTTGACAATATATGTGGATGATTAAACATATTGTTATATATTGTAAGTTTATGTGCTTATAAATTAAAGTTAAATATGGTTACATAATCATTATTATATTTTAATAGGTAAAATGGATGTTAATTTATTGTTGCTATGTTGGATATAAGACTTTTGTGATCCATAATGTGGTCCTTATTGTTGCTACTTTTATATTTTAGTGTAACATGTATATTATGATTTTTTTAATCTAAAAAGTTATTCTTAAATTTATTAATAAAAACAAAACTAGATAAAAACAAAATTACAATATAACAAATTCTAATTTTATTATTTTTATTACTTTTTAAACTTTTTACGGACTCTACAACATCTTTCCTAGACTCTAGGCTTTATATTAATTTTAACCTATATGTAAATGTTTACCAATTTACATATTATAAATTGAACATATTAAATAGACATGTAAATATTTACCAATATATATTATAAATTAGACATATTAATATAAATTCAACCTATTAAACTCACATGTAAAAATATTTATAAATTTTCTTATATTGCATATATATATATATATATATATAACCTCTAAACACAATTAAATTAAATCACTATTAAAATAAATTACAATTAAAATTTATATTAAAATAAAATTATAATTAGAAAATTTAATTAACAATGAAAAAAAATGACGTTGCCTTTCTTTTAAGGTCCACTGTACACGGACCTTCTAAATTTAAAATACCCAGGAGAAGAATTGCTGGAACACACATTAGAATATTTTATCTATTCCTTCCACATGCTGATTAGAAATTTTTTAATGAAGTGATTACTGGGATGCGGGGATCATTCCATTGACCAACTTTTGCATACGTGAGCTTTGATACCTGCTTCTACGCGTGCGAATACGAATATTTGTTCTTCCTTAGGTGTAATCGAAGTAATTTGTCTTTATAGTATATTTGATAAAATTTAAGGTTTTTGTAAATTTAGATTATGGTTATTAGATTTTAAGATTTTAAGTGTTTTAATTGTTTTTGTTTTTTAAGTTATGAGATTATTGGAAAGTTGGGTCAGATTATCATCCATTTAAATAAGAAAATTACTAAATTACAAAAGGCTGAAAACAGTAAACCACGTTAAAATTTCATTTCATTTCATTTTATTATTATCAAAAACATAATTCAAACATCTATTCAAACACAATTACTACAATTTTAAAAAATAAAAATTGGCCAAATCCCTTACCACTTCTGACCATGCAAACAATTCCTCCACCTTCATAAACAACTCCCTTATTTTCCTGGAGATCATTGATTGACTAACTACAAATACTTTCAACCTCTTCTAGTTCTTTGGTCCTTAGTTTCGTGAGAAAAAGGAGGAGGAGAAAGAGAATGATATTAGTGACTTAGTAGTAGAGAAGTGTGTGTATCATTAGTAACTTGGAAGGTTGGGCCAACTCATTATCAATTTGAATAAGAAAATGACTGAAATGCAAAGAGCGAAAAACAAGAATTCATAGTTCCATAGACTATTTTTAGTCTAATTAAATTTCATTTCATTTCATTTAGTTATTATAAAAAATAAAAAAAAACATGATTAAAATTTTATTTCATTTCATTTAGTTATTATAAAAAAAACACGACTCAAACACTATTATTGCAATTTTCTTTTTTAAATTTTGAATAGATTCTCGACAACTTTTGACTATCTAAATAATTCTTCCAACTCAATAAACAACTCCCTTATTTTTCAATTCCTCCACCTCTATAAACAACTCTTTTATTTTTATTTTTCCAGGAGATCATTGGATTGACCAACTACAAATACTTTCAATCTCTTCGAGTTCTTTCATCCTTAGTTTCCTACGCAGAAAAAGATGGAGAAGGAGAGCGATAATAGTGACTTAGTAATAGAGAAATGTGTATATCATTAGTAACTTGGAAGGTTGGGTCAACTCATCATCAATTTGAATAAGAAAATAACTGAAATACAAAAAGCGAAAAACAAGAACTCATAGTCCCATAGACTATTTTTAATCTAATTAAAATTTCATTTCATTTCATTTAGTTATTATATAAAAAAACATGATTAAAATTTTATTTTATTTCATATAGTTATTATAAAAAAAAACATGATTCAAACACTACTACTACAATTTTATTTATTTTTTTAATTTTGAGCAGATTCCCAACAACTTTTAACTATCTAAATAATTCTTCCAACTCAAGAAACAAATGCTTTCAACCTCTTCGAGTTTTTTGGTCCTTAGTTTCGTGAGCAAAAGGAAGAGGACAAGGAGAGCGATATTAGTGACTTAGTAGTAGAGAAGTGTGTGTATCATTAGTAACTTGGAAGGTTGGGCTATGACAAGAACTCATACTCCCATAGATTATTTTTAATCTAATTAAAATTTCATTTCATTTCATTTAGTTATTATATAAAAAAAAACACGATTAAAATTTTATTTCATTTCATTTAGTTGTTATAAAAAAAACATGATTCAAACACTATTACAACAATTTTTTTTTTTAGCAGATTCCCAACAACTTTTAATTATCTAAATAATTCTTCCAACTCAATAAACAACTCCCTTATTTTTCAATTCCTCCACCTCTATAAACAACTCCTTTATTTTTATTTTTCCAGGAGATCATTCGATTGACCAACTACAAATACTTTCAACCTCTTCGAGTTCTTTCATCTTTAGTTTCCTGAGCAAAAGGAGGAGAAGGAGAGTGATATTAGAGACATAGTAGTAGAGAAGTGTGTGTATCATTAGTGACTTGGAAGGTTGGGCCAACTCATTATCAATTTGAACAAGAAAATCACTGAAATGCAAAAAGCGAAAAACAGAAACTCATAGTCCCATAGACTATCTTTAGTCTAATTAAAATTTCATTTCATTTCATTTAGTTATTATAAAAAAATTAAAATTAAAATTTTATTTCATTTCATTTAGTTATTATAAAAAAAAACACGATTCAAACACTATTATTACAATTTTTTTTATTTTTTTAAATTTTGAGCAGATTCCCGACAACTTCTAACTATCTAAATAATTTTTCCAACTCAATAAACAACTCCCTTCTTTATTTTTATTTTTCTACGAGATCATTCGATTGACCAATTACAAATACTTTCAACCTCTTCGAGTTCTTTCGTCCCTAGTTTCCTGAGCAGAAGAAGAAGAAAGAGCGATATTAGTGACTTACTAGTAGAGAAATGTGTGTATCATTAGTAACTTGGAACGTTGGGCCAGATCATCATCAATTTAAATAAAAAAATAACTGAAATGCAAAAAGCGAAAAACAAGAACTCATAATTCCATAAACTATTTTTAGTCTAATTAAAATTTAATTTTATTTCATTTAGTTATTATTAAAAAAATTAGCTATTATTAAAAAAAACATGATTAAAATTTTATTTCATTTTATTTAGTTAATATAAAAAAAAGCATGATTCAAACACTACTACTACAATTTTTTATTATTATAATTTTGAGCAGATTTCGGACAACTTTTGACTATCAAAATAATTCTTCCAACTCAATAAACAACTCTCTTATTTTTCAATTCCTCCACCTCTATAAACAACTCCTTTATTTTTATTTTTCCCGGAGATCATTGATTGACCAACTACAAATTCTTTCGTCCTTAGTTTCCTGAGCAGAAGAAGAAAGAGAAGGAGAGCAATATTAGTGACTTAGTAGTAGAGAAATGTGTGTATCATTAGTAACTTGAAAGGTTGGGCCAGCTCATCATCAATTTGAATAAGAAAATAACTGAAATGCAAAAAGCTAAAAACAAAAACTCATAGTCCTATAGACTATTTTTAATCTAATTAAAATTTCATTTCATTTCATTTAATTATTATATTAAAAAAACATGAGTAAAATTTTATTTCATTTCATTTAGTTATTATAAAAAAAACATAATTCAAACACTACTATTACGAATTTTTTGAGCAGATTCCCAATAATTTTGAGCAGATTCCCAACAATTTTTGACTATCTAAATAATTCTTCTAACTCAATAAACAACTCCCTTATTTTTTTTCAATTCCTCGGCCAGAGTAAACAACTCCTACTACAAATACTTTCAAGCTATTCAGTACTTTTGTCCTTGGTTTCGTGTCCTGTGCTCTGAGCAGAAGGTGAAGGAGAGCGATATTTGTGAGTTAGTAGTAGAGAAGTGTGTGTATTATTAGTGAGTTGGCGCAATGATTCGATTAGTCGTGTTTCTCCTGCTGCTTGCTGTGGTGAGTGGTGAGACGTGTGTGTATCCTGGGTCATGGGAGCTTATGGTGCTGAAAGGAGGTGTTTCTGCGATGCATATGACCACCACTTATGAAAATACCATCGTCATGTATGATCGCACGGACGTCGGGGCTTCAAACCTGTCTCTACCAGATGGTCGTTGCAGAGACGATCCAAAGGAATTATCTGAAAAGCACGACTGCTGGGCTCACTCCATTGAATACAACATCGCTACTAACGTGGTGAGGCCGTTGATGATCATGACCGATAGTTGGTGTTCTTCTGGTGCATTTGTAGCAAACGGTACTTTGATTAGCACTGGTGGACACAACGATGGGAGCAATGCCGTCCGTTATTTCGTACCATCATGTACTGCAAATGCAAATTCTTCATGTGATTGGGACGATTCTCACCCAAATGGACTTCAGGGGAAAAGATGGTATGCTTCCAACCAGATTCTTCCGGACAATAGAATTATTGTTGTGGGAGGCAAGCAAATATACTCCTACGAGTTCGTGCCTGGAGGACAAACATTTGACTTGCCGTTTCTTAAACAGACAGATACTGATGGCAACGCGCACAACAATTGGTATCCTTTTCTTCATCTTTCCTCTGATGGAAATCTCTTCATTTTCGCCAACATGGATTCCATTTTATTTGATTACACTAACAATCGTGTTGTGAAGAAGTTTCCAAGAATACCAGATGGACCCAGAAATTACCCTTCCTCTGGTTCATCCGTAATGCTGCCATTATCGGCATCTGATGGATTTCAGAGGGTAGAAATTCTCATCTGTGGCGGTGCTCCAGAAAACAGTTACACCTCAGCTTTCATCAACGCTCTACAAAGCTGTGGAAGAATGGTCATCACAGATGCCAAGCCTGCTTGGGCGATGGAGACTATGCCTGCGCCTAGGGTTATGGGAGATATGCTCATTCTTCCCAACGGAGAAATTCTGATTATCAACGGAGCCCAGAACGGACTTGCAGGCTGGGGGAATGCAACGAATCCAGCTCTCGCTCCTTATTTATACACACCTAATGCATCCTCAGGGGAGCGGTTCACAGTTCTGGCAGCCTCCACCATTCCCAGAATGTATCATTCCAGTGCAAATGTATTGCCTGATGGTAGGGTTTTTGTGGGAGGCTCCAACCCCAATGAACGTTACGTTTTCCATGGAGTACCGTTTCTAACCGAGCTTCGTCTAGAAGCATACAGCCCTTATTATCTGGAACAATCCTACAGTGCCTTGAGACCTACCATCGTATCTACTACAGGTGGTAATTCTAATTCCATTAGTTACGGTAAAGCATTCAGCGTTAGCTTCCAAGTTTCAAACTATTCTTCCACCAACAACATTCAGTTCAATATTTACGCTCCATCCTTCACCACACACTCCACTTCCATGAATCAGAGACTGCTCAACCTGGCAGCAACAAGCTGCACAACAGTCAACGGAACATATGTTGCTAACGTAACAGCGCCTCCAAACTCCATTGCAGCACCGCCAGGATACTACATGCTATTCGTAGTCAACAGTGGAATTCCAAGCGTCGGAAAATGGATTAATTTTTCTTGATTCATTACTTTCCAGATTGAATCCATTTTCATTACTTTCCAGATTGTCGTTTGGGGGAATCCATTTTCATTACTTTCCAGATTGTCGTTTGGGGGTTAAAAATAGAAGATCCCAAAGCCCTCTGGTTCGCTCTACGGGAACACGTGCTCACGAGTCTTCTGATTGTCATCTCCTGTGTTTTCATCTTCTTCTAGTCGTACATTGTTTGTGGTAGGTTGCTGTTATGCTCCTTTGTGGTTTCCATTGTTGTCACCTTGTTGGTTTTGTCCATTTTAGTGTGGGGCAAAATATCTAGCTTTTCTCTCAATGTCAATGGATTGAAGTCAGATTTTTCTTATCGTGGGTTTAGTGTTTATCATTATATATTAGTAATGTAATTTGAAGAAGAAGAAGTTATTTTAAAGCTTACTAAGTCAAAGATAGTTTATGAAACATATTGCTTTTAGATAAAGTCCTTGCTTAATAGAATATCTCAAGAGTTAGTTATTCTTGATATATGATGTTAATATAAAATTTATGAATAAGTATAGTTAGTCATAATTAAAAACATTTTAAAGTGTTAACAATCTCAATTTAACTTTGCTAACTCGATTTTGTTAGATCTAAGACTTTTGTGATCCATAATGTAAATGAATGTCTTTGGCATTAATCAAATCATTAGTATTTGGTCTACTTTTAGATTTTGTTAGAACTAAGAATTTTGTGATCCATAATGTAGATGAATGTCTTTGGGATTAATCAAATCATTAGTATTTGGTCGACTTTTCGATTTTGTTAGATCTAAGAATTTTGTGATCCATAATGTAGATGAATGTCTTTGGGATTAATCAAATCATCAGTATTTGGTGGACTTTTCGATTTTGTTAGATCTAAGACTTTTGTGATCCATAATGTAGATGAATGTCTTTGACATTAATCAAATCATTAGTATTTGGTCCACTTTTCGAACCAACTAATGTGGTTCATCTAGTTGGTTCTAAACATCGACCAAATCCTAATGATGTGATTAATTCCAAAGACATTCATCTAAACTGGATTTGTTGTTGATATTACAATCCTATGTGTAAAAATATCTCACTTACTCTCAATGATAAATAAAATATTTAGAGTCAATAACTTAAAATAATTTCACATCAATTTTTTAAAGAAACAAATAATTAAAAAAAAGAAAAAATGTGAATAAATTCTTTGGACTTTATAATTTAAAAAAATATTTTAATATAAGATTTAAATAAAAACGGATTTATGTAAATATCAATTTTATATACAAAGAAAATGTTAAAAGAAAAAAATAAAATAATGTTTTATATAATAAAATATTGAATGTGCAAATAAAAAGTTAATTAAAAATAAAAATATAAAATATCAATTACTTCCTAATAAGGATACTAGTAGAGATGTGATCATCAATTCATTGAATTCTAAATATAAAATTAATGTCACAATTAAAAATATTCATAATAATAATAAAAATCAATGTACTGCATAAATAAAATATTTTAATATGGTGTTTAAATAATACTAACACAAAATTAAATATAAATTAATAACAAAAAACATTATAATGTGGACAGTGTAGTGCATAGATAAAATGCATATCTTATGTAAAATATTTTAATGCCAATTATATATATATATATATATATATATATATATATATATATATATATTGTATTGTTTATATACCAGCCTAGATCCATCTTAACTTTGGATCTATCAAGTGCCGAGAGGGATCAAATCTCTCGAGGTGCAAACTTATTTTTTTTAGTGCAAAACTTGAGGAAAGGTTTGCACCTCGAGAGATTTGATCCCTCTCGATGCTTGATAGATCCAAAGTTAAGATGGATCTAGGTTGGTTTCAGTCGTGTGCGTCCAAGGAAAATCTATCGAAAATATGATTAATTTTATCAATAATATGCAAATACAGATAATATAAATATAATAATTTTATATATGCCAAATATGTATTTATCTGGCCGTTTTAATTTTAAAATTTTCTTAGTTACCTCAGTTTTTTGAGATGATAAATAATTTTTTTGAATGCAAAGTGACAATGTAATAGTGTTGAATGATATAAATGTTGGAAATATTGTCATTGATGGCAAAGGAGGCAACGCTGAAGCAGAAACAGGCAAAGAAGGCAGCGCTGAAGCAGAGGAAGGCAAAGGAAGCACAGTGAAGGCAATGGAGGCACAGCAAAAGCACTAGAGGCAGCAAGAAGAATGTCAAAATGTAACAGTCATAGAAGCACAGTGAAGAACCATTATCGGAAGGTAGAGACAGAGGCAGAGTGACAGAAGCAGCGGAGGCAGAGACAGAGGCAGAGAGCCGTTATAAAATTTCGGGAATCGCACACTTCAAACGGTGTTATACATATAATATAAAACAAATATTATTCCGGGAATCGCATGACCCATTGGCAATGTATACATATTTATCTGTTATATATATGTGTGAAGCGCATCATATAAACAATAGTCAAGACATATACATTAATATATATATTTAAGTGGAGCGCGTTATGATCAATGGTAAGGAAGTAATATACGGTGGGACCCCTCCCCAATCGCAATCGGAGCATCGCAATATGAGCCAATCGGAACATCCAACCAAAAACTTGCGATTGCGATTGAAGCCCGGACCCGATGGGTGTATAAACGGTGGTTAATACATATTTGAAGTCCATCATAATCACATCGGAGATTATGAGAGCATCGGAACATGCAACAAAGAGTTGCGATTGCGATTGGAAGTCCGGACCCGATTGGTATATAAACTACAACTCATATATAGCTTGAGTTCCAGGTCTAATCGCATCGGCACTGGTCAATCGCATCGGAGAATATAAGAGTTGCGATTGCGATTGGAAGTCCGGACCCGATGGATATATAAACCACATTTCATATATAGCTTGAGTTCCAGTACTAATCACATCGGCAAATCTTATTGAACAGTGACCAATCGCATTGGATTTAAGCAGGGCATCGGAACATACAACAGAAAGTTTGCGATTGTGATTGGAAGTCCGGACCCGACAGGATTATGAACCGTATTTGATATGTGTCAGAAACATATATAAACTTAGAATTTGCGATTGCGACTAATCGCATCGCATCAGGACAATCACATCGGAGTTAAACAAAATATCGGAACATGCAACAAAGAGTTGCGATTGCGATTGGAAGGCCGGACCCGATGGGAAAATAAAATACAATTAATATATACCTTGAGTTCCGGTGAACAGTGATTCATCGCATCGGAGCATTGGAGTTGCGATTGCGATCAATCGCAATCGGAGCAGGAGTGGTCAATCGCACCGGAGCAAGGAAGTTTGCGATTGCGATCAATCGCAATCGAAACTTTATAGATGATATCAATCGCAATCGGAATTCGCTGGAGGAGTAGCATAGCGCATCAAAAAGCGTGGGAAGTGGGCCCGAAAGGAGTTTTTATATGTTTAAACAGGTTTTATTATATACGCCAAGAATTGATGTAAGTCGTATCAAAAGGGGCAGTTTGTACTTTAAACTTATTAAAATTTTGCAAAGAGCTGAAACTGGGTTATATATATTAAAAGGCGATGTCATATATATATATATATATATATATATATATATATATATATATATATATATATATATATATATATATATATATAACGCGTTGCTGCTATTGTATTAAAAGATGCCGTGTGGTCTATGAACCCACGAGCCTCGGCTTAAGGTGGAGGGTGATTTGTAACAGAATACAATTATGATATATGTATGTTCCGGCTTGCGGAACTCGCCACATCAACAAGACACTCGTGGCATGAAAAGGGTTGGAATTGCCCTGATTTAAAAATTAGCAATTGCATTTTATTTATTTAAAAGGCACAGTTACACGTATGCAGCAGTTACACCCCCACAAAGGACAAAAAAGCAAACAGAGCCGAAAGGAGATAAAACACAGTCACAGAAAAGATAAAGACAGCCAAAGAAAAGACAAATGCGTAGCGATTCAAAAGACTAAATGATTTGAGCTGGTGTTCACATTGTAATTCGAATGTAAATGTTTTAATTGTTTTTATTGTTTGTGATGCATTGGCAAGTCTCTGGATGAAAAAAAAATATCCCACTATAATATTAAAATAAGCATCTACAGTTACATTTTTTCTGAGTGAGCTGGAAAAGAAATGAAAAGGAAGAAAGCGAAGAGGTATGGCTGTCCATTCCAAATTCCTTGAGGAATGCTAACAGTCACCAGAAAATTCTTATAAATAATATCATCTAGATATGCAAGGGAGCGAGAGAGAGTAAATTTAGAGAAGGCAGAGTATAGAAGTGTAAGGCAGAGAAGACTTAAAGAAGAGCAGAACGAGAAGCTACAAAACAGAGCTGATATCTGAGGTAAATCAATAAACATTCAGTTTTGATCAATTGAGGAAGTTGGAGCTTCCCTATCAAGTTGCAGCTTGATAGCTGTCAGTTGTAGCTGACTGAGGTTGGAGCCTCCTGTAGGATGGTGTCTGCAGAAAATTGAAAGGGAGTTGGTGCTTCCTTGCAAGTTGTAGCTTGCAGAATTGAGGTAGGAGCCTCCTGTAGGTTGGTGCCTGCAGAAAAATAGTGGTGAGAGAGAGTTGGACATTGCCTTTGCATCACAACAATAACAAGATGTGGTTTTCTTCCTTTATGGGTTTCCACTTATATCTAGTGTCTTTGTGCATGTGTTGATGTGATTTATCTAATCTGCGTAATACTTGTTGCTCACATACTAAGACTGTTGTTACATTAACAAATCTGTTTGATACTTGCTGCTCACTAATAAATATTGCTCACATATTAAGTTGATTATGAAGTGAAGGTGTAAATAAGTTTTAAAGAGAAAAGTTTTAAAAGTCCATGTATGTGTTAAACTGATTCACCCCCCCCCCCCCCCCCTCTCAGTTTAACTAAGGGTTCAACAATTGGTATCAGAGCAGGTTCCTTTGTACAAGTCTAACAAGTGAAAGGAGATCCTAGGTTCCCAAGATGGCTAGTAAAGAAGGATGCTCAACCAATAAAGCCCCTTTCTTCACTGGTGAAAATTATGCTTTCTAGAAAATCAGAATGAGGACATACATAATGTCTCTAGGAATAGAAGTCTGGGCTACTGTGGAATTAGGATATGCCCCGAAGGCAAAAAAAGACTCAAAACAAGATTTTGTGGCTAATGCAAAAGCCATGAATGCCATCCTGAATGGATTATGTGAAGCAGAGTTTATTAAAGTAATGCACAAAGACACTGCCAAAAAAATATGGGATACTCTTGAGAACATACACGAGGGAGACCAGAAAGTAAAAACTTCCAAAATTCAAGTATATAGAGCCCAGTTTGAAAACTTAAAAATGAATGATGATGAAGAAATTTCCAGTTTCTTCCTAAAAGATGCAGAAATTATTAACAATATGAAAGCTCTTGGAGAAAAAATGCCAGAAAGTATAATTGTGCAAAAGATTCTAAGATCTCTTCCATCCAGGTTTAATCCAAAAGTGTCTGCAATAGAAGAAACAGCTGACTGGGAGACCTTGACCATGAACCAGCTACTTGGAAATCTAACAGCCTATGAAATGAGACTCCCATAGAAAAATCCAAGTACGAGGGAAGCCGCCTTTAAAGCAGAAAAGAAGAAAGGAGAAGAGGGAGACATATGCTCTTGCTCGGATGAAGAAGAGGCAAAGTTTGTCAAGAAATTGGATAGAGGCTTAGGTAAATACAAAGGTAAACTCCCCTTCAAATGCTTTAACTGTGGAAGAGTGGGACACTATGCTGCTAAGTGTCCTCACAAGAAAATAAGGAATCAGGCTCAAGAGTCAGAGAAAAATAAATCAAAGAACTGGAAGAAAGGAAAGAAAGTCAGCAGAAAATCCTTCTATGCTCAACAAGACAGCAGTACATCTGAAGATTTAGATGAATCCTCAAGTGAAGAAGGAACCTCCGAATTCTTATTGATGGCCATAGAAGATCTTTAAGGACTCCTGCTAGAAGATGAAGAAGAAGAAGGGGAAGTTGACCTTGAGAGGGAGCTAAGAAGTGCTCTGGAAGAGATTGACAGACTCAAACTGAAGTGCAGAAAACAAAAGGAAATTCTTCTTAAGTATGTAAGAGAAGAACAAAACTCAGAAGTCCTCATACAGCTAAAGGTAGAGCTTGAAGAAGCCAAGAAGATAGAAGACATGTTACTTCAGCAAATCAAGGATAAAACCCGAGAACAAGAGAAACTGGAAGAAGAAGTCGTATGTCTCAGGAAGAAACTAGAAAATGCTCAAAGGACAGTGCTTATAAACTCTTCTCAAACAAGCTCTAGTAAGTTGAATGAAATTCTGGTTGCTCAAAGATCCCCAATGATAAAAACAAGAATAGGCTATGAAGGAGAATCGAGTAAAGGCAAATAAAAGGAAAACAAAAATACTATTTTTGTAAAAGCAAAGAAGAATGATGAAGTAGCTCAAACAATTCCTATAAAAGAAGAAATCAGCAATAAGGAAGACAGAGATCAGAAGAAACCACTAGTAGCGAAGAATGTAATAAATACTAAGACCCCTGAATATGTAAAATTTGGAAACCATCAAAGAAGATTCTTCCCTCCAATGAAGAATGCCACCTGTTATGTCTGCCACAAGTTGGGACACATTGCTGCATATTGTCATGCAAGAAGGAGAAATTCAAACTAGCAAAAGATGCAAACATTGAAGAGACAACCTTACATCAGGTATGCAAATAGCTTCTATGGTTACTGCTTTTATTGTAAGGAATTTGGTCATAAAATCATTGAATTTAGAAAGTATGAACAAAGATTGATGTTTAACACCTCAAGGAGGTTTATGAATCAAAGAAATTATGCTCATACTCATAATTCTACAAAAACTATAATCAAATGTTGCATATGGAATCAAGTTGGACATATGCCCTCCAAATTTCCTCTGAAAGGATGTGATTCATCAACTCACAAAAGACACCAAACAAAAGGATGCCTCCAGTGGATAAAGAAGGAGAATAAGTGTGACTTGGCTCTAACTGCTCAAGACCTGAAAAGCCAGTGGTACCTGGATAGTGGCTACTCAAAACACATGACTGGAGATAGAAGCAAGTTTATAACTCTTGATGAAAAGAAATCTGGCAATGTTACTTTTGGCAATGATAAATCAGGTACGATAAAGGGAAAAGGCTCAGTCAGCATAGACAATGGCAGAGAAAGGCCCAAGATGTACTATATGTAGATGGGCTAAAAGAAAATTTGCTGAGTGTCAATCAGATGTGTGATAAAGGCTGTGAAGTTCTCTTCAGAGCACAAGACTGTGAAGTCAGATCAAGTAAAACTGGAAAGACTCTGCTCAAAGGTGTCCGAACAAAGAGTAATGTGTACATAGTGAAAGAGGAGGATGAAGCCTGCTATCTTAGCAAACTTGAGGAGTCATGGTTATGGCACAGGAGATTGGGACATCTCAGCTTCGACCATATCATCAGATTGAGTAAGAAGAAAGCTGTCAGAGATATGCCTGAAATAAAAAGGCCTTCAAATACCATATGCAAATCTTGTTAATTGGGGAAACAAACTCGCACATCCTTTAAATCTAAATATGAGCTATCAATAAGAAGACCACTCCAGCTTGTGCACATGGATCTGTGTGGACCTGCAAGAACTAGAACACCAAGTGGAGAATCCTACTTCATGTTGATAATAGATGATTTCTCCAGAATGACATGGGTTGCTTTTCTCAAGAATAAATCGGAATCTCTGGAAAAATTCAAAATATTTAAGGCATTAGCAGAAAATCAGACAGGATGCAAGCTGAAATGCATCAGATCAGACAGAGGAGGTGAATTCACTAATTATGACTTTGCAGACCTATGCAATGAACATGGCATAAAACAACAATTTACTATTGCAGGGACACCTCAGCAGAATGGAGTAGCAGAGAGACAAAACAGATCTGTTCAAAAAATTGCCAGAGCCATGATGCAAGAGAATAATATTGCTCAAACCTTCTGGGCAGAAGCAGTGCACACAGCAGTACATATCCTTAATAAAGCTCACTTAAGGCCAAGCAATGACAAGACTCCCTATGAACTATGGCATGGAAAGCCAGCTTCAATCAAACATTTCAGAATCTTTGGAAGCAAATGTTACATAAAGAATAATGATGAAAATCTTGGAAAATTTGATGCAAGAGCAGATGAAGGGATCTTTCTAGGATATTCTTCCAAAATTAAAGGGTACAGGTGCTACAACAAGACTCTTCGGAAAATAGTAGAAAGTATTGATGTGAGATTTGATGAAGAACTTCCAAACAATACACGAAATACAGACTGCTGCAGTCCATCAGACAACCATGAAGAAGAAATCCAAAATGATGAGGAAACAAGCAAGACAACAGAAGATACAGAGCTAAGTTCTAAAGCTACCTCAAAATATACTTAGAAGAACCATCCTGAAGATCAGATCATTGGAGACAAGAGAGTAGGGGTCCAAAGAAGAAGGCAGCTAACAGAACAAACTGAAGAGGTATACATAGCCATGCTATCACAAATAGAGCCAAAGAAGTTTGAAGAAGCCAGCAAGGACAAGTATTGGGTAAAAGCAATGAATGAAGAATTGGACCAAATTGAGAAGAACAATACCTGGGAACTAGTTCCTAGACCAATTGAAAAGAATATCATTGGTTCAAAATGGGTATTCAAAAATAGAATGAATGAGCAAGGACAAGTAATCAGGAATAAAGCCAGGCTGGTCTGCAAAGGATACTCACAAATTGAAGGACTTGATTATGAAGAAACATTTGCCCCAGTAGCCAGAATGGAAGCTATCATAATATTCCTGGCATTTGCATGCTACCAAAAATTCAAGGTATATCAAGTGGATGTAAAGTCTGCTTTTCTTAATGGAGATCTAGAAGAAGAAGTATACATGGAACAACCAGAAGGCTTCTCATTGACAGAAAAAGAAGACTATGTATGCAGACTGAAGAAGGCTCTATATGGACTGAAACAGGCTCCTCGTGCTTGGTACTCAAGATTGGATAAACATTTGCAAAAATAGGGTTTTAAGAGAGGTGGAGTAGACAACAATCTATACATAAAATCCCATGAGAATAAACTCCTGATTGTTGTAGTGTATGTCGATGACATTATGTTCGGAAGCAACAAAGATGAACTAGCAAAAGGGTTTGCTGATGAGATGAAAACAGAGTTTGAAATGTCTATGATTGGAGAGCTTATTTTCTACTTGGGACTGCAAATTCAACAAAAGAACACAGGCAACTTCATCTCTCAAGAAAAATACCTAAAAGAAATGCTGAAAAAATTCAAAATGGAGGATTGTAAACCTGTGTCAACTCCCATGACCACAGGTTGCAAGCTGTGTGATGATGATGGGTCTGCTAATATAGATCAAAAACTCTACAGATCCATGATTGGAAGTCTATTGTATCTGCCTGCATCAAGACCAGACATCATGCTAGCAGTAGGACTAGCGGCTAGATATCAAGCAGCACCTAAACAAAACCATCTTCTGGCAGTCAAAAGAATATTCAGATATCTACAAGGAACAACACAATATGGACTTTGGTATCCTAAAAGCAAAAAAATCACTTTATCAGCATACACAGATGCAGATTGGGCCAGCTGTGTGGATGACAGGAAGAGTACAAGTGGAGGTGCATTCTATCTAGGAGAAAGTCCGGTGGCATGGCTAAGCAAGAAACAAACATCCATCTCTCTGTCTACAGCTGAAGCAGAATATATAGCAGCAGCAGCATGTTGTACACAAGTCATGTGGATGAAGCAAACTCTTCAAGACATGAAGGTAAGCACTGATGAACCTATTTCAATCAAATGTGATAATACAAGTGCTATAAGTATATCTAAAAATCCTGTACTTCACTCAAAAACTAAACATATTCCAATTAAGTATCATTTCCTCCAAGAACAAGTGGCTCAGAAGATAGTAAAGCTGGAATATGTACCAACGAAAGAACAGACAACTGATATATTTACCAAACCTCTTGCTAGAGAACCATTTCAATACTTGAGAGATAAACTAGGGGTAGTATCTGCAGATGCTACTCTCTAATATAAAGAGAAAGCACAATTTCAGGGGGAGAACAAAACGAAAATATCATTCCAGGAGGAGAACAGCCAGCAAGGAAAGCATAAAAACAGGTCTATAGGATCAAAGAGCTATAAGAAAATATTCTCAGTATTATCAGCATTCAACATGAAAAAGCAACAAGGACCTTTCGAGTGTCAAATGAATCATCCCTGTCTGCAATCTATCACAGATTACAGGCACTTCAGATGAAACACAGCTATAAAAAATATACAGGCTCACTATATCAGACAACGACAAAATGTATATTCAAGTTCGATAACCCTCAAAGTGTTCTCTCAAAAAGTCTTATACATCACTCTGGAACAACATGGTAAAAAGTCAGCAGAAAAGGGCCTAATCTTAACTCAGAAAAAGGAAATACAAAAAGAAACCCTTTGCCATTGATGTCAAAGGGGGAGGAAGAACAAGCAGGAGGAAGAACAGGCAAACAGGAAGAGCAAGCACCAAGAAAAAGAGAAAGCAAACAGAGAAAGTGGATTACCATCAATGCCAAAGGGGGAGACTGTTGGAAATATTGTCATTGATGGCAAAGGAGGTAGCGCTGAAGCAAAAACAGGCAAAGAAGGCAGCGCTGAAGCAGAGGAAGGAAAAGGAATCATAGTGAAGGCAATGGAGGCACAACAAAAGCACTAGAGGCAGCAAGAAGAATGTCAAAATGTAACAGTCATAGAAGCACAGTGAAGAACCATTATTGGAAGGTAGAGACAGAGGCAGAGCGACAGAAGCAGCAGAGGTAGAGACAGAGGCAGAGAGCCATTATAAAATTCCGGGAATCGCACACTTCCAATGGCGTTATACATATAGTATAAAGCAAATATTATTCCAGGAATCGCATGACCCATTGGCAATGTATACATATTTATCTATTATATATATGTGTGAAGCACATCATATAAAAAATAGTCAAGGCATATACATTAATATATATATGTAAGTGGAGCGTGTTATGATCAATGGTAAGGAAGTAATATACGGTGGGAACCCTCCCCAATCACAATCGGAGCATCGCAATATGAGCCAATCGGAACATCCAACCAAAAACTTGCGATTGCGATTGAAGCCCGGACCTGATGGTGTATAAATGGTGGTTAATACATATTTGAAGTCCAGCATAATCGCATCAGAGATTATGAGAGCATCGGAACATGCAACAAAGAGTTGCGATTGCGATTGGAAGTCCGGACCCGATTGGTATATAAACTACAACTCATATATAGCTTGAGTTCCAGGTCTAATCGCATCGACACTATTCAATCGCATCGAAGAATATAAGAGTTGTGATTGCGATTGGAAGTCCGGACCCGATGGATATATAAACCACATTTCATATATAGCTTGAGTTCCAGTACTAATCGCATCGGCAAATCTTATTGAACAGTGACCAATCGCATCGGATTTAAGCAGGGCATTGGAACATACAACAGAAAGTTTGCGATTGCGATTGGAAGTCTGGACCCGACATGATTATGAACCGTATTTGATATGTGTCGGAAACATATATAAACTTAGAATTTGTGATTGCGATTAATCGCATCGCATCAGGACAATCACATCGGAGTTAAAAAAAATATCGGAACATGCAACAAAGAGTTGTGATTGCGATTGGAAGGCCGAACCCAATGTGAAAATAAACTACAATTAATATATACCTTGAGTTCCGGTGAACAGTGATTCATCGCATCGGAGCATTGGAGTTGCGATTGCGATCAATCGCAATCGGAGCAGGAGTGGTCAATCGCACCGGAGCAAGGCAGTTTGCGATTGCGATCAATCGCAATCCGAACTTTATAGATGATATCAATCGCAATCGGAATTCGCTGGAGGAGTAGCATAGCGCATCGAAAAGCGTGGGAAGTGGGCCCGAAAGGAGTTTTTATATGTTTAAATAGGTTTTATTATATACGCCAAGAATTGATTTAAGTCGTATCAAAAGGGGCAGTTTGTACTTTAAACTTATTAAAATTCTGCAAAGAGCTGAAACTGGGTTATATATATTAAAAGGCGCTGTCATATATATATATATATATATATATATAAAGCGTTGCTGCTATTGTATTAAAAGATGCCGTGTGGTCTGTGAACCCACGGGCCTCGGCTTAAGGTGGAGGGTGATTTGTAACAAAATACAATTGTGATATATGTATGTTCTGGCTTGCGGAACTCGCCACATCAACAAGACACTCGTGGCATGAAAAGGGTTGGAATTGCCCTGATTTAAAAATCAGCAATTGCATTTTATTTATTTAAAAGGCACAGTTACATGTATGCAGCAGTTACACCCCCACAAAGGACAAAAAAGAAAACAGAGCCGAAAGGAGATAAAACACAGTCACAGAAAAGACAAAGACAGCCAAAGAAAAGACAAATGCGTAGAGATTCAAAAGACTAAATGAGTTGAGATGGTGTTCACATTGTAATTCGAATGTAAATGTTTTAATTGTTTTTATTGTTTGTGATGCATTGGCAAGTCTCTGGATGAAAAACAAATATCCCACTATAATATTAAAATAAGCATCTACAGTTACATTTTTTCTGAGTGAGCTGGAAAAGAAATGAAAAGGAAGAAAGCGAAGAGGTATGGCTGTCCATTCCAAATTCCTTGAGGAATGCTAACAGTCACAAGAAAATTCTTATAAATAATATCATCTAGATATGCAAGGGAGTGAGAGAGAGTAAATCTAGAGAAGGCAGAGTATAGAAGTGTAAGGCAGAGAAGACTAAAAGAAGAGAAGAACGAGAAGCTACAAAACAGAGCTGATATCTGAGGTAAATCAACAAACATTCAGTTTTGATAAATTGAGGAAGTTGGATCTTCCCTATCAAGATGCAGCTTGATAGCTGTCAGTTGTAGCTGACTGAGGTTGGAGCCTCTTGTAGGTTGGTGCCTGCAGAAAATTGAAGGGAGTTGGTGCTTCCTTGCAAGTTGTAGCTTGCAGAATTGAGGTAGGAGCCTCCCGTAGGTTGGTGCCTGCAGAAAAACAGTGGTGAGAGGGAGTTGGAGCTTGCCTTTGCATCACAACAATAATAAGATGTGGTTTTCTCCCTTTATGGGTTTCCACTTATATCTGGTGTCTTTGTGCATGTGTTGATGTGATTTATCTAATCTGCTTAATACTTGTTGCTCACATATTAAGACTGTTGTTACATTAACAAATATGTTTGATACTTGCTGCTCACTAATAAATATTGCTCACATATTAAGTTGATCATGAAGTGAAGGTGTAAATAAGTTTTAAGAGAAAATTTTTAAAATTCCATGTATGTGTTAAACTGATTCACCCCCCCCCCCCCCCTCTCAGTTTAACTAAGGGTTCAACAATAAAATGAAAATAATAAGAGTGTATTCAATTACAAAAAGTCTTCATTGTGATCAATCTCAAATTATTTTCTTGTACTATTCTTATTGTCACTCTTGTTAGTTTTGTCATCTTTTCATATCAATTATATGAAAAGGAAAATTGAAATAATAAACCATTTAAATATTTAGCTTGAACTATTGTACTAAACATCATACATTGTCTCTCTTTCTCTTCAATATTAATAGGTTGATTTACTATAACACAAATATTAATGTACATTGTTAATAATTTTGTGTGCTTACACTGAAATCAATGCACCTAATGCAAACAATCAAATAAGATTACAAAACAACATCTACACTGAAATCAATGCATCTAATGCAAGTAATCAAATAAGATTAGAAATCAACATCTATATTGAAATCAATGGATCTAGTGCAAGTAATAAAATAAGATTAGAAACCAACATCTACACTAATATCAATGCATCTAGTGCAAGCAATCAAATAGGATTATAAATCACCATCTACTTCCCTATCTCCCCCCTCGAACTACATCTCTCTTTTCCTCCATATCTCCACTCTCTCACATCCTCCCTCTTCCTTTCTCTCTCTCCATTTCTTTCCCACATATATATCTCCCCCTCTCTTCACCCTCCAACTATGTTACTCTCTCTCTCTATCTCTCTCTCTCTCAACATATACACTAAAATCAATGCATATAGTGCAAGAAAAATAGGATTAGAAATCACCATCCACACTCAAATCAATGCATTGAGTGCAAGAAATCATCTTCCCTCTCTCCCCCCTCCAAATACATCTCTCTTTCCCTCCATATCTCCTCCTCTACACTGAAATCAACATCTACACTGAAATTAATGCATCTAGTGCAAGCAATCAAATAGGAGTATAAATCACCATCTACTTCCCTATCTCCCCCCTTGAACTACATCTCTCTTTCTCTCCATCTCTCCACTCTCTCACATCCTCCCTCTTCTTTCCTCTCTCTCCATTTATTTCCCACATATATATCTCCCTCTCTCTTCACCCTAAAACTATGTTACTATATCCCTCCCTCTCTCCTTCTCTCCATATCTCCTTCTTTATCTCTTTATCTCACCCGAAAACATATACACACTCTCTCCATATCTCCCTTGTCACTTCATCTCTCTCTCTCCACTTCTCACTCTCTATGTAATCCTCCTTTCCTCCCTCTGTTCCACTCCAACTTCATCTCTCCTTCTATCTCCCTCCCTCTCTCCTCCTCTCTCTCGTCCTTCCTCTCTCTCCCCCCCTCTCTCTTTCTTTGCCCTCCAATTTCCTCTCTTCCGCCATAACTCTCTTCCTCTCTCTCATGTCCTATCTCTTTTCCTTCCTCTCCTACCTTCCTATATCTTTTCCTCTCTCTCCGTCTCTTTTCAATCCAATTATCTCTCTCTCTCTCTCTCTCTCTCACTCTCTCTCTTTGCCTTCCAATCCTCTTTCCTCCCCCAATAAACACACACACACTCTATCTCTCTCTCAAAATATACACTAAAATCAATGCATATAGTGCAAGAAAAATAGGATTATAAATCACCATCCACACTGAAATCAATGCATCGAGTGCAAGAAATCATATTCCCTCTCTCCCCCCTCCAACTCCATCTCTCTTTCCCTCCCTCTCTCCACTCTCTCACATCCTCTCTCTCTTCCTTCCCCTCTATCGCTTTCTCTCCCACATCTATCTCTCTCTATATCTCCCTCTCTGTCCCACTCTTCACCCTCCAAATATGTTACTATATCCCTCCCTCTCTCATTCTCCCCCCATTCCCTCCATCTCTCCTTATTTAATGTCACAATTAAAAATATTCATAATAATAAAAAAAATCAATGTACTTCATAAATAAAATATTTTAATATGGTGTTTAAATAATACTAACACAAAATTAAATATAAATTAATAACAAAAAACATTATAATGTGGACAATGTAGTGCATAGATAAAATGCATATCTTCTGTAAAATATTTTAATGCCAATTATATATATATATATATATATATATATAGAGAGAGAGAGAGAGAGAGAGAGAGAGAGTATTGTTTATATAAAATATTTTAATGGCAATTATTTATATTGTATATTGTTTAAAAAAAACCCATCTATCATCTAAAGCAATTGAAAAAAAAAAATTATAATTGAAACCTTTTACTATTTTACACTTTGGTCAATTTTTAAGTATATTGTTTTTTTATGGACAACATTAGTTATGATATGTATTATGATTGCTATTTAGGTTGATGTTTAACATATATACACACCTATGTTAATATGTGATTGATGATATTGTTATATAAAGAAACAATTATATAATAATATGCATATACATTTATATTAATAAGTCACATTATTTAATACACTTAATAAGGTATTTTATATCATTAATGTCACCAATTATTCCTTAAGCATTATCCAATGAGTAACATTTAAATTATTCAAACATGGTTAATCCTTTTATCATGGTTATGCTCCAATCATCAAATGGGAGAGTGGTTTTGATTAAAAATTAAGATGTTAAGGCATAGATTAAATGTGATGGGTAAGTTAGGATAGAAAAAATGAGTTTTGAGAGATAAAACAGGGTTTCATGTGAGGAGGAACTTACAGAGGTATCCCAGTTTTGAAAGAGGTTTAGATTAAACTAAAACAAATAGATTGCAATTAGTGCATACAAATTAGATGAGTAGTCATGTAGCTTAAGTTACTTTCTCATTTTTGATAGCAAAGCTTCAAACTCCTCTCCTTTATTCTCCTCACCATTAAATGTGGGAGGATTGATTTTCTTGCGTTGTCCTTGCAAACTATCCAGATTAAGTCTCATTCTTAGTTTCCTCGCTACTGATATGCCTGGACTACTTCCTGATTCTAACAAAACATATCTCTCTTAATCAATCTCCTTGATGCATGATGATTATGCTCAATAACACTTCTAGAGTGCCTTGAATCTCTAACATATTTTCCCCTAACCCATGAGTCATGTTCCTCTACCACCCTAGAATTATATTTCTAGTCCATTATCATTTATAACTTAATCATATTTGTAAAATATGAGTGTTAATTTTTTTTTTTCTCTTGTCAGTATCTCACTATGAGGCTTATAGTTTAGCATTTCCATTTTAAGACTCCTCATGGTTTCCTCCATCTTTCATTGCCTAGCCTATCCCAAATCCAAACATCGAGTTTAAAGTTATTGCATTTGAAAAACTTGGCCCATTTAATCCAATTTACCTTGTTATGTTACGTAATTTTTTTTTTTTTTCCATTTTTTCGAACAATTATGTGTCTGAATATCTATTCCAGCTCCATTACTATGCTTTATTATCTCATTGTTTCCCATTGAGTAGTTCAATGCCACAATAGGGGTTGTATTTGTAGAGCTACATCCTTTCGAAGCAACTGCACACCCTTTTTATTTTACACTATTTTAGTGATAATTATTCATACATAATCTATTTCATGATTGTAATATGTCATTGGAAAGCTCTCTCTAAGGTATTCTATTTGAGTTGTAGATATTTCGTGTGCCACTGGTACAAGAAATTATCATTATTTTTTTCTATATAGAAATGTCATTTACGGCCTCAAACATACCTTATAAGCATATGACTAAAATAAATAGCAAAAAATCAAGAAGTTCACTAAAATTTTGGTTGTTTTACTCCCATGGACCAATTGTATCTTCTTTTAGCTCTAATTTTTAAATCCTTTTAGGAATACTAACCTTCTTTGTGTACTCTCGTTTCACTTGAAAATGACTACCTATGTATATTTTCTCCTCTAGTTCCCATTGGACATGAATTGATTTGAATATCTTTCCTTAAACGCTTGGTATACATGGGTAATTCCATTTTCCATGTTTATCTCCACTTAAGACCCACCATACACATCGAACCTTCCACATTGTAACACCCCCAAGGTTATGCTCTATTTTTGTAATGTTAGAATGATGACTGTATAATGCTAGTATGGATGGATGAGACATTTTGTGTAATCATAAAATGACTAAATGTGAAATTCTAGAATAAGAGGAGGGACACAAGGATCAAATTCTAGGGAGGAGAGAAGTGGAAGAGTGGTGTTTGGTGGAATAGAAAACCAAACCACCACATCACATATGGAAAGATGTGATTGGACAAGAGGAAGTGCCCACATTTCCTTGATTCCATGATCTTAAAGAAGGAAAAGTGAACGATCTCATAGGAGATGAAGATTGTCAATAAAAATAAGGGCTGGAAATGGACAAGTGAATGCAAAAGAGAGGAGAAAAGAAGGAAATAATTATCATGAAAATGTTAGATGGGAGACATGATTGAGCTCAATGCACTAAAAAATGGGGGTTTTCCCTCGGTGATTAATGTGTTGAGTTGTTGGACTATGGTGTCTAAGCTTAAATATACTATGGGAGGCTCAGGGGAGGATTGAACTACAGATGCTTGCTAAGTAAGTTGATAACCCACAAAGTGATTTCTAAACAACTTGATAAACCAATTAGTTCTTGCTAAAAAGGCTGATAAACCACTAAGGTGCTTTTTGTAAGTCTAATAAATCACTAGGAATTGTAGTTAAACCATTGTGGTGCTTGATGAAAAGAGGTAGTAAAGCACAAAGTGCTTGCTAAGGAAGTTGATAAACCACTTAGTTCTTTCTAAGGAAGTTGATAAACCACCTAGATGATAAGGTTAAACTCTTACAATGATTGCATTGAAAGTGAAACTGATTAACCACCTTTATGTTGGATTCAGAATCCTAAACCTCGGAAATACTCCAACTGAGGCTTGGGTGAATTCCCCAGGCAAAGATCCCCTCATACATTGGATCTGTCTTAAGCATGGTCAACTACAAGAAATTCATGGTGTATTTTGCCTATGGTTAGATGGAGAGTTGAAGTTCCTCCTTTAGTTGCAAACCATTTCCGGTAACTTAGAAAAGTATGATGATTTATGAATGAATAAACTATGAGTAATGAAATTATTTTAAATGTTATCAATAAGCTTTTGGAAAAAAATTTCTCATGAAAGGTTATTGAATTAATTGCATGTCTATGGTGGAAAGAATGTCCTATATGTCTTTATGGATATGATAGACCTTTGTGACTGAATGAATATTAATGTTTTCATGAATAAATGGTTATCATATAATTATATCTAATTGTATAAGGCCTCTCTACAAACCTATTAATAGAAATGTTTTCCACTTATCTAGTATATCTAGGAATTTGATGGTTCACAACCTTATTTGAGATTCTAGGCTATAATATTTATGATTTAAAGAATTAGGTAATGTTTATAAACTCTTATTTCAAAGAGCGATGTGAGGATTATATGGTTATGTGTGCACATAACTTATTCTTATATTTTGAGTTTCAAGGAGTAGGCAAGATCCATTTTTTCTAGTGAATTCATGCCTTTGGAGTCTTTTCTTTCTTTATCTTTGATGTGACGTTTTGGAAGCAACATAGATCGCATTTAAGACTGAATGGTCCTTTTTTTATAATGTGTATTTTGGCTAGATATCACTTTCATTATTCAAATATTTAATTTCATATAGATGAGCAAGGGGGTGGATTTCCCATTCAACTCACAGATGCATTGGTAATCCAAGTGTATAACGATTCTTGAGTTGTGCACATCTGAAATTTTTTGGATAAGGCTGAGACTAGACATTTGTTAATATGCACATGAGATATGCCCTAGACATGAAGGTGGGACTCCCTTCATGATGACTTGTTTGGATGATGAGGATGCCACATGACAACACCATTGTCCACCATCCGCCACTAGATATTTGTGTGCATAGTATGGCCATGATGTAGTGAAGGAGAGGCTAATCTAATGGCAGTTATGGTATGGGAATTTTCCACCACCCATTTCCCACCACTGGCCAACATAATCGATGTGTATTTTACCTAGTGTTACCACCTTGCATTAACACTTCCCAAATGGTGTCATATATATATATATATATATATATATATATATATATATATATATATATATATATATATATATATATATATATATATATATATATATATATATATATATATACATATACATATACATATATATATACATATATATATACATATACATTATACATACATATACATATACATATACATATACATATACATATACATATACATATACATATACATATACATATACATATATATATATATATATATATATATATATTAATATTAATTTTATTTTTCATCAAAAATACCTATTTTCTATTTATTTTCTCCATCTACATGAATTTAGTATTTTTACCGGAAAAAATTACTCATTAACTTGTTGATTCTAAGATTGTGACGATAAAATTAATCCATGTATCTTCTATTCTAGTGGTTATTCATACTAAACATGGGATTATATTCATCCACATTCCTTGGATTCTGCAAAACATTTGGCCAACAAATTGTGATTTTCCTTGTAATGGGTTTCAACCATATAGCCCAACTATTATATACCTAGGATCTAGTACTACTTTCTAACATTACTAACAACCTATTATTTTATTATACTACTTTTTAACATTACTAACAACCTATTATTTGATTATAGCGACTTATTGGGGTATATCAAACCCATGTGGCCCTCTACAACCTGGATTTCTAATGATTTTTCCTTTGTGTTACATCTAGTAACACCTTTAGCCACCTGCTGAGTCATATCACTATGCTTGTTACAATTGTACTCGTCTTTCTAGGAAAGTTACCTATCTATTTTATTTCCTTTATGAGCGTTATGCATGTATAAATGTATTATAATTTCAATAACTCATTTACAAGCATAAATTTTCACAAATAACAATTTTAAATTGAAATTCACATGTATTTCAAAAAAATACGTGGAGTATGGTAGTAGAAATTAAATAATAATAACAAATAAATAATTATCATTTAATGCCAACAACTAGTCGTTTACCTTAGAAGTTAATCCTAGACATAGATCACATTTCTAATTTCCTCTTAAGAGTGAGACACACTAGAGCTAAACCTCTGACTTCATGAGGAAATAACTCACACACAACCAGACACATGTTTAGTACTATAAATAAATGAGGCCAAGGTAGTAAACCATAATAAGCTAAAATCTATAGCGTCACATACCCTATCAACCCCACACCCAAGTATTGCACCTTCTCCTCTTCACATGTAGTCCCTCGAGTTGTGCCACTACCTCTAGGGTGTCTCACTTGGTCGTCTAATAATTTCAAGAGAATTTTCATTCTAATTTTTCTTGCTTCCCTAAGGGGTGTTTAAGTAAACTCTGGGCACTCATACCCAACCTTGATAGGCTTCTACCTATAGGGTTGCATCACCCATAATACCTATACCTAAGTAGTGCAAACCCTTCTCTGCACTCATAGTCCCTCGGGTTGTGCTGCTACCTAGAAAGGGTCTAACATGCCCTGTTAGGGATTTCCATAACATTGTGGCTCCAGGAGTTCCCACTACACTATACTGAGTAATATCTCCCTCCATAGTATGAACATTGTTATTTCTATGAGAATGTTATTCCTTTGAAAATTGGCACCCTATAAAGTGACTATATTGAATTTTTTTATACAGTCAAGAAATGTAAATCCCCCCTTCAATGCACATGAAATATCATATTTACAACACCAGGATCTCTGGCCTCAAAAAAAATAAAAACATATCAATATGGTCACATCAACTGCAAAACATGTGCAGACACATGCACATGAGCACATTGGTTCCAAAAATGTAATCCTCAACTCACTAGACTAATTGATATGAATGTCTCTCTAGCCTATGTTTTGTATGTACATGTTATTTCACTAAAAAAGATCCATGTGATTAGCTTCCTATTTAGCTCCCTTATTTGTGTCCATTAACTGTTTTAATGTATTTTTCTCCACCTTTTTGAAAAAAATGACGTTATTTATCGGGATGGCATAATTTTGGTGGTTTTTCTCACTGATCACAGACAATCATGGCTAGAGTTGGTGCTATTTAGCATTGAATTTAGCGTTGTCTACCATGCCCAATTTAACCACTTCCTTAGCTCTTGATGTAGCTTCATGTATAAATTCCTATGTAATGCCCTATTTTTCTCCTAGTTATGGAATTGTTTTTAGCGCCCATTTTAGCTTCCTTTTTGGATTCCTCTTTAGCTTCCTCTGTAACATCTTATTTTTCTCATCATTATGGCATTGGATATGACATTTTCTGTTACACATGCTGAATATTAATTTTCTAATTAAGTTAGGGAGAGGAGTGTACAATATGTATCATATGATACATTATGACTATAGCTAAATTTGCTAATTACCATATGGCAGACACACAATACACTTATCCTAAATTAGCAATTATCCACTGCCACTGTTACTCATGCTAGAATTTCTCAACCATTTGTGGCACCATACCTTTATGTTGACTAGATTGTGTTTTGTGTAGTGTAACAACTCATGCTAGGAAGGAAGGGCCCTCCTTCTTAATAGGGATTATTGGTTAGGAAGATATTGTAGTTGTTTGTTTTATTTCCTCTCAGTTAAATTCATGTGTGATTGTTGTTACTATTATTATTAGTCTTATTCATGCTTTAATGTTTTCATAATTCTAACCTCTATATTGTGTAAAAAAATAGGTCTTCGACCAGTCCCTTTGTTATTGTGAAAATTCTTTAATAGCAGTCATAGTTTTATTGTGTGTGATCATTTCATTTGAATGTGTGTATCAACATTTGTAGAGAGCATGGTTTCAAGAAGTGATCTTATTTTCTGAATAAGAATGATAGTGTGACATGGTTGTTTTATTATGAATTGTTATTTATTTCTTGAGAGTGTGAAGCATGTTTGAGAGTGTAATAGGTAAAGTGTTGCTTTGTTGAGAGTGTGGTTGCAACGATTGATTTTGACATTCTCTAAAGCTAGTCATTATTTTCCCTTGCATATATTTTGTGTAATATCCTTGCAATAACAAAACCTTCCAGAATTGACAATTAATGTGAAGAGTTGGAACTATTGCTCTGAATTAAAAGGACAATTGTTCTTCCCAACAATAAGCTAAAGCAAATCCTATACACAACTTTGACATAATGCAAGTTGAAGAAAACTTGGAATGTTGTATGAAATCTGAAGAAGAATTATTTAAGGGTCAAAGTAAACATATAATAATTCAAAGTGTGTAAATTTAAAATTTGAATAAATCAAATTTGTCAATAAATGAAGCCTTGTTGTGCATTTTAGTGAAGCAAGGCAATTTTGGGCTACTTCACAAAAATGCATGCCCAACCTTCATTACAAGGCCAAATTGAATGGTTAATATTGGAGAGTAAGTTTTTACTCATAATTAAAACTAATTTTTCACATGGAAATTTATGTTGTGCAAGAATATGCCAAATTTCATCGATTTGGTGGGTTAAAGTGATGGTTTGTGTGCCTCAAATAAATGCAAACCAAGACCTATACTTAATTGATTGTGCAATAATTATCATTCCATCCCAAATATAAAACCATTTTATTCAACATATAATAGTCATTCTCATAAAGGAAATGTTATACACTAAAATCCAAGTCTGTCGGAATAGAAATTCATGTCTACCAATGATCACAGTCAGAAGAAATATGCACTATTAGGCCAAACCAATTACACTCTTGGTAATGAAATTAAAAATGGGACATGATCGTAAAATTCCTAACCTTAAGATATACCTTGCATCATGTTTGACAAATATCATACATAACTATGTTTCACACTTGTACACAAGTTTCACATAAAGCAAGTCGAAGAAAAACTTAGAATGTTGTATGAAATATGAAAATATAAATATTTAAGATAAAAGTAAAGATATAACAATGCAAAAGTGTGTAAAATAATTGAATAAAAATCTACAATATGAATCAATTATATTATACAATAAATGAAGCTCGGGCATGCATTAAGTGAAGCAAGGAAATTTTGACTTGCTTCACAAAAATGCACACCCAACCTTCATTTCAAAGCCAAATTGAATTATTCAACTTGGAGAGTATTTCTTTACTCATAGGTAACATCAATAAAATTAAATATTTTTATTTTTTTTCACAATTCCACCGATATGGTGGGAAACATTCCACCATTTACCCTAGGAGGATGGAATTTATCCTATCATGTCCAACCATCTTGAAACCAATTTTACAATTAGAATGTACACCATTTTTCATTAGCTAAATATGGAAAACAAGTGTATGTTGCCACTACTCTATGTTGCAGGAAGTTTAAATTGACATATAAACAGAACCATATCCAACTAACTTACTGAAAGTCAACTATTAATACCTCGTTCTCCATATAGATAAAAAAGTTGGTCCACTTTTGTTTTGTAACATGTCCTTTTTGCAGTTTAAATGTTGACAAGTGAAATTAAATCATTCATTCAAATCAGGTGTATAGTGAAGTGGAAAACAATATAATACACCATTTGCAACTGAAATCACTCAGAAAGAAGGAAGGATGGGGGTAATACACCATTTTCAACTGAAATCATTGACAAAGAAGGAAGCATGGGGGTTATATTGTGGGAATTTTTCTGAGATGTTTACAGTTGGTTTAAAAAATGAGAAATTGTCATTTTCTTTCAAACCAATTGCAAGAAATGGATACATAATTTGAGGAATGTGAAAGAGGTTTTTGTCAAAAATTCACATGTCTTCATCCCCATGGGATTATTTCCAATTAATGACATATGTATGGCCTTCAACAAACATTTTTATAAGCCAATGTTTGTACATTTTCTCTCTGTTCTTGAAGAACAATTCAAGAAATTAAGTCACTGGTTTTTAATTTTGACGAAGAGAATTAAAAATTGTACACAAGCATAAATAAATCATTCATTTACGTTTTAAACTAAATGTCCATCATAGTAAAAAATTTTATAAGTGAGCGTTTCATACATTTGTTGTGAGCAAATGAGGTAAGGTTATAAAAATCCAATAGAGGAATTTTCTTTCCCAATATGTGTACCTATCTGATTCCCAAATCCATTTACTATTATCATTGCATAATAAGGTCTAGCTTGCATTTTTATTTAAAAAAGGGGACATGTCACGAATACATGACAAGCCTTACGTGTTTTTTCTCAACTGACTCCCTTTTAACCCAGATTGAAAAACTAGGTGTATAGTGAGGTGGAAAATAGTAGAACATAGAATTTCCAACTGAAATCAATATGAAAGAAGGAAGAATGAGGGTATGGCGAACATTTTTGTGAGTTAGGTAAAACTAGGTTAAAAACTGAAAATTGTCATTTCATCAAATCAATTGCAAGAAACAGACAGAATCTGAGGAATATGAAAGAGGGTTTTGTCACAAATACACCTTTCTTCAGTGCTATAGGATTATTTACAATTATTGACATCTATACAATCTTTGGTGGGAAATTTTCTAAGCTAATTTTTGTACATTTGCACTCTCTTGAGAGAACAATTCAAGTAATTAATTCATTAGTTTACTATTTTGAATAAAAGAGTTACAAATTGTGCACAAGTGTAAATAAATGATTAATTCAAATACGATCTTTCAATATCTACATGCATTTGTATCTTTATGGCTTGAATTTTGTAGCAAATGTCTACCATAGTAAAAATTATTAAAAGTGCACTCTTTATATATCAAATGTTGAATATAAAGCTTATTATATAAAAGTTTATATAATAAACTTTATTTATAAAAAAATTATTATTCATATAAATGTATAAAAACCTACTTTTTTGGCATCCTCGTCATGTATCTCAAACTTCTATTCTCAGCATGCATCCTACGCATGCATCCTCAACACATATCCTAAACTTCCATTTAGTCAATTACTTGAGACAAGGATGGGGAACTAAATGGACGTAGGGTTGGCATGCGCCATCCTTGCACTGTGTCTCTCCCATCATTCATGGCCATTAAATGGGGGGAGGATGTTTCATTTTATTCCTATGTTTCCAGCTACACCTGTATCTACCTATTTACTATCAACATTTCATCACAAGGGTTGTATTTCGTTTTTATTAAACTAAGGATACAACTCATAAATACAGGACAACCCTAAGGTTTTTTTTTTCAACAAACACATTTTTACCCCAAGTAGGGAAACCACATGTATAATTAGGTGGAAAATAGTAAAACACACCCTTTCCAAATGAAATTACCTAGAAAGAACCAATAATGAGGGTATGGCGGGCATTTTTACCAGTTGATAAAACTGGTTTAAAAACTAGGAAATTGGCTTCAAATCAATTGCAAGAAACAAACATAGAATTTGAGGAATGTGAAAGAGGATTTTGTTATAAATAAATTTTTCTTCAGTCCATAATCTTATTTTTAATTAATGACATATTTACAAATTTCGGTGAGCATTTTTCTAAGCCATGTTTTGTACATTTACAGTATGTTCTTGAAAAAAGAATTCAATAACTTAAGCCACTGGTTTTGAATTTGGACCATGATAATTACAAATTGTGCACAATTTTTAATAAATAATTCATTCAAATATTACCGTGTAATATCTGCATGCATATGTATGTTTATGGCTTGCATTTTATAACAAATGTTCATCACAATAAAAATTGTTAAAAGTGCACTTTTCATACATTCATTATGTCATGATGAGGGAAGGTTATAAATAATCAATAGAGTAATGTTATTTCCTAATATTTTTACCTATCCCATTCCCAAATCCATTTACTATAGTAATTCCATAGCAGTGGTTGGCTTGCTTTTTTATTAAACTAAGGGGACATCTCATTACTAGAAGACAACCCTTAGGTGTTTTTGCTCAGTGGGAACCTTTTTAGCCCAAATTGTAAACAAAGGTGTATAGTAAGGTGGAAAATATTAGAAAAAATCGTTTCCAACTAATGTCACTTAGAAAGAAGCAAGAATGAGGGTATGGCAGGCATTTTTTTGAGTTGGGTAAAACTGGTTTAAAAACTAATTTTTTTTTCATTTTGTCAAATCAATTGCAAGAATATGACATAGAAATTGAGGAATGTGAAAGAGGTTTTTGTCACAAATACATCTTTATTAAGCCCCAAAGGATTATTTCCTAATAATTATATATGTACAGTCTTCAAGGGGCATTTTCTAAGCCCAATTTTATACATTTGCACTCTGTTCTTGACATAACAATTCAAGAACTAGTTATTAGTTTTGAATTTTGACTGGGAGACGTACAAATTACGCACAAGTTTTAATAAATAATTCATTCAAATATGATCATGCAATATCTGTGTGCATTTGTATGTTTATGGCTTGCATTTTACACCAAATTTCCTTCATAGTAATTGTTAAAAGTGTGCTATTCATAGATTGAATGTTGATTATAAATCTTACTATATAAAAGTTTAAAACATAAAGTTTATTATATCTAAAATTTATACTATAATAATGATAATTATTATTTATATAAATTTATAATAACCTAGTTTTTTAGCATCCTTGATTTGCATCTTGAACTTCCATCCTCCACGTTCATCTCCCACATGTATCATCCACGCACATCCTCTGCGTGCATCCTCAACCTGCACCCTAAATTTCCATCCTCCACTTGAATGTTGAGAATGCATTCTCAACTTCCACTATCAACATTCACTCAACTTTGATTGAAAGAAATCGTCAGCCATGGAAATAGGGGCATGCTTTGCCATGCCCTTAGATGATAAACACGGTTTCCAAGTTGAGAGTTTCTTAGTGAAAAATTTCCAAGAGAGCGCTAATGAATGGAATGATAGAAGCAAGTGGCCAAAAGTTATGCTCGCTATAATCTTAAGAGCAAGAGTGCATAATTTTCTCTTTGGAGAGTTTAATTTTAGAACTGAGGAGATAGATGTAGCCATTTTTAATTATGAAAGTGAGTTGAAGGAATTGGTAATTTTTGGGCATAAGGTTTATCTAGACCCTAATTTGGTTTCCATTGAAACTAAAATACCACATAGGGGAGGATTAATGTTGGACTACTTAAAAACCCCTATGGTAGAAGAGACTGAGATGGCCAACAAAATCTATGGAAAAAAGTTTGGTTCCCAAAAATGGTTTAAAAATGGAAGATTTCCCCCCAAGATTATACATAACCTTGATTCATATTTTCCTCGGGACCATAATGAATCACCACAAGAAAGTTATTTTTGGTGAATGTATGAAGATGGTCATACAATGTATTGACGACTTGGCCATAGATGTATGTTTTCTATTTGTTCATAAATTGCACTAGGCATTGCAGACAATTAAACTTAAGAGGGTAAAATTTAGCTACTTGAGCACATTGCAAAAATTATTGACATATATCGACCCAGTGCAATGCGATCAAGTAGTCCTAAACAAATATATAATAGGAGGTGTAAAGTGCAGGAATACAATGAAAAAATACCTCAACATTTTCCAAAGAAGAATGTGAAAGAGGTTTCTCCTTCTACCACTTCTAAATTACATGAGTACTTTTTGGAGGAAATATGTAAAATGTGGGAAGTGACATAAATTGTGGGACCCTTGATCAAATTGTTTTTGTTGCAGCTTTGGCAGGCTTAAGCACATGCCAATATGAAAATATAATGCAGGGATTTTTCAACACTAATGAAGAAGATATTAATGATGGTATTTATGCTTCTTTCAAATGGTCAATATGATTCTTATATAAAGAGATGTGAACTATGAATGACTAAGGATAAGCATATTATTGAACTCACCCTGCATGTTTCAGATTTAGAGAAATCCTAAGAGTCATTATCTTCTCCACGGGTTCACCATGATTCTCAAAAAAGGAGTTGTGAAATATGCATGAATAAGGATTAACATGTTCTTCATGTAAAGGAGGAAGTTGCAAGCTTGTAGAAATGTCTAGTGGGTAGTGAATTGAGGAGAAAGGTATTTGGAGACAGGTACAAAAGATATATTGAAGAGTTGAAAGATAAAGGATGTAAAGCTATAAATGATGGAATTAAGGAACTTAAATGATTTAAATGAAAATTATAAGGTTGAAAATAATAAATATGAAACCAATATACTGGAGCTTAAAAATGACCTTAAAAACATGCCTGAGGTTCTGAACAAACCACCTCTATAGACCTACATTCCACCTGCAGTAAAAATTATGGAATAAGTGAAGGAGAAAGAACAATATATGCATACTTGGTTGGGTTTGAAAATATAATTAGTGAAATGGTTACTAAAAACAAGGAGGATTTCGAAAATTATGAATAAAGGGTTAAAATTATGAAGAGTGTGTTTGAAAAGAAAGATGAAGTTATGAAAGATACAAATAAATATGCATTCAAGACATTTGAGCTTGAAAATGAGCTTAAAAAAAATTCAATGGTTCTTAACATAGTGAATCCATAGAACTATATTCCATATGTTGTAAAAATTACGTAAGAAGTGAAGGAGAAATAATAATATATTCATACTTTAAAGGTTAAGTTTCAAAAGAAAATAAGTGAACTAATTATTAAATAGAGGGAGGAGATTGAAAATTATGAAGAAAGGGTTGAAAGGATGAAGAGTGAGATTGAAAAGAAAGTTGAAGCATTGAAATATGGTAAGAAATTGAAGTCCTTGTTAGAGTTTGAGATCTCAGTAAGAGCACGCAAGAATAACTTGAATCAATTTATTCAAGAAAAAGACACTAAAAAAAATAAACACAAAGGTGCCTTGCTTAACTATGATTGGGACTTGTGAGAGTGAGATATATCATTGTTTAAAGTTGTTGTAGTAATGGATGTTGGAGGTGATGTGTTTGAAACATCAAAAATAAAGGAATCACTCAAGAAAAAGTTAAATGAGAAGGAAGAGAAGATTAAGGATATTAAAAGAAATATTGGACAAGCAAGCAACAAAACATTTGGGATGCCAAGGCGAGACACAAGATTTTAAATCTCATTTTCACACTTTGCAGAATAATCCCATATATCTTGCATTTCCAATTTTGTAAATTTAAGACAATTGAAGGATCCTATTGAAGAAAAATAAAAATAATGCTCTGAAAATTAAAAGAAGCATTTGGAAATTTTGAAGAAGCACACTGTTGAAAATAAATAAATTGCAAAGAAACTTGATACAATATAAAAAAATAGTGAAGGAGTTGGAAGATAAATTACAAGAAGGTGTTGCAACTTCCAAAGTACCAGAGGCTTCTACACAAGGCAAGAGATATTGTACTGCATTAGATTCTTGTGAAGAGGAGGGCTTGAAAAAACATCCCACGCAACCTAGAGTTCCATAACAACATTCTATATATACGTTATTACTATAAATTTCAATGTTCAAGATAGATATAAATATATGTATATATATATAGATATATAGATATATATATATATATATATATATATATATATATATATATATATATATATATATATATATATATATATTTCCCGATAATGCTTTTGTTTATGCAAACAATGTATTTTTTATGTAATTAATTTCTTGTATTTCAAGAGGAGCATATGATTCTTTGTTACTCAGAGAATCAAAAGGAGTTACATAGTAAAATCAGAGAGGAATCATGTTTCCATACTAGTTATAACTTATAAGCAAAGAAAAATCAATTTTCCATAGTTTTTTTTCCCCGCAAGAAAAAAAAGCATATTTTTATAATCATAATATACAAAATTACACTTGGTCGATATATAATCTGAATATATCAATATTTTCGGACCAATAACCTTCTTGGAGAGAATATTTTCCTTGTAATTTAGCCCTATGTAGACAATTTCACATCTTTCACCATTCTGCATACAATGTTAAATTTTGATCATCCAGGGTATTTTTATTTTGTGTTTGTCTCATACTTCTTTTATGGGCATTGAGTTGTACAAGATTTTCAGTTTCCTTCCTTTGGATTTCAACTACTTACCCTGGAATTTCTCGGTTTCCCCCACTCTTCCTAACACCATTTATTAAGGATGGAACATCCATTTGTTTTTGAGTGATTGACTCCAAAATCGACATGTCAACAATAGTTTCTCCATACACTTCTTGTGTTTCACTATGTTTTGCAACTACAACAAAAACTTCCCCATTCATTTTATGTATATCATCGGTCTAATAGCACTAGCTTGGCACAATTCCTGAAATAAAAAACATTTACCATGTCGAATTGCATGTAAAATATGTACCTTATTAAAAGTACAATGATGTGTAACATAAGAAACAATTAAATTACAAATTCGGAAAATATACATAATTGCACTCTATTTTTACATATTTATACTCCGTTTTTTTAGCATGAAGGAAGCATGTGACTTTAGTTGCTTCATCTTAACTCCATATGTGAAACCAACAGTTCTTTCCAAACCAATATCAATATGCTCAATTTATTTTCTCTACTTTTTAATTTCATATGAAATTGAAGTATAATTAGCTCTTGTAATATTCTCAATTTTCCACAAGATAATTAGAATATTAGAGTTCTTAATTTTCATAATTAATTGAGTAAATAAGAGGGTGGAGGGACCCACAAACCCCATAGATGAATAAAATCCACTTTTGATGTGTGTATGTGGATATTTTAGATCTAGATCTACATTATGGAGTAGTGGAGCAACTTATTAAATGAAGGAAGAGTGGAGATCATGGATATTAAATGTAAAATCATGGAGATCTTGGAGGAGGTCAACTAAGATCATAGTGCATTCAAACTAAGATCATAAAGCACTCATGATGAGATAGTGGAGGAAGTGGTGCATCTAATGCAGACATGATGGAGAGAGTGGGAATTTAATGCAGAACATGATGGAGATCATGGAGAGACAACACAGTCTTCATGGAGGCTAGTGGCCACATAGGCAGCGCAATTATGAGGTGGGCCTAGGCTATGGAAGGCTCAAAATATATATAATGAAGGTGAAGGCATAATAGAAAGCAAATTTTAGATTATTATTTCTGATATGTTTAGATCTAGATTTGTTGGCTGACATTTCTATGCACGCTTATGTTGTTTAGATAAGTCTGTAGTGTTTTTTAGCATAGGGTGTTTCCGAGCGGAAATCCCACACTTACCCACAGGGGACTTTGAGTGCCTACTCTAGGAAGGTTTATATTAAGATACATTCCTCATCAGGCATTGGTGCCATCTTCAGGAGGTTGTTTCTAGCATTTCAGCTAGGAAACCGGTGGAGGATTCATCCTTTCACCTTATGCCTCATGTTTAGCCTTTCAGGAGCAATAGATCTATATGCGACATTCATGTCATTGTATTTTACCTCCATGTAGCAATATTCCTCTCAATGATTGTGCAGTTTAGTCCTGTAGATCTATTGGAGGAAAGAAATTTTCATCATTTCAGTTGGAAATCCTGTGAGGGATCACCTCCTCACCTTGGGCATAATGTTTCCATCATTTTTGAGTTGATTTTACATACCTAGCAACAGGCTATTGAGCCTCCCTCTCTGACAGCATAGTTTTCTGAAGTTGTTGAGTGATCAATAGCCATATTCAGTGGAGGAGATTGGAGGAGCTAGATCTTGAGCTTCTAGATTTAGGATCTAGTGAAGGGATCAACCCTTCTTGCATTGAGCTGATTGTATAAAATTGCAACCATCTATTCTTCAATTCATTAAGCAGATCTGCATACCCAACAATGTATATGTGCAAGCCCTAAGAGGGTGATTATCTTAGATTGATAGATCTGGAAAATACTTTCTGGACTTTCTTGGGTATCCATCATAGAGCCCAAATATACATTTTTAGCCTCATCGGAGCTCTAGAAATTCTTGGATCTAACTTTCTATTTTTCCAGCAGTTGTAGTCCCAACAGTTGTAGCAGGAACAACACAGTTTTCCTTCCAGCGGTCTAGCAGTCCAGCGGTCCCTCTTGTGGGATCATTTCAGGGTCATTCTAGGCCATCTCTTTGGCTTGAGTGTCTCATATTTTGAGCATTGTTGTACTATATATCCACCTCCCACATAATAAAATGGATTATATATTTTTGTGCATTCTGATGTGTATTTAGATTTATTGTTTACTTTAATTTAGTTCTTATATTGTGTTTTAGTATTATTGCATCCTCCCTTTTCAGATATTACAGTGGTAACAGAGCATAATCTTTGGCTCAACTTGTGGATACTTCATCTTTTGCATCAAAAGAAGAAGCAGATAGTAGAGATCTACCATGAAGGAGGATTGAAATTTTGCTACTCTTCTCTTTAGATATTTGCAATATATCTCCAAGGAGGTCAATCAAATGAATATAGAAAGGAAAAGGAAGGATCCTTGAATAATATTGGATGAGGAAGGTCCCAATACTTCCTATCAACATGAGAAGCAACCAGAGAAGCAAAGAGCTTCACATTATTCCACTGGATCCACTTTCTTTGATAAGAAAGAGGATTGCTCTGAATATGAAAGAGACTTGGGGCATGAGACCCTAAGTAAATATATGTTTGAGTAAAAAGAAAAACCTAGAGCTTTGAAGGAGAATCTATCTCTCCAATAGTTCTTGCAACTCAAAGAAGAAAGAAGATCCTGAAGCAGCAATAGAAGAAAGAGGCATATATTTTTCTTGTCTACATATGATGGATCTTCCACAAGCACATTAAGGGCTTGGAGGGAATAATTATCTACATTCTTTCTGTAGTATCCTATATCATAAAGAGAGGTTATGGAGATTGCAGCACTGCACCTAGAAGGTGAAGCAAGAGATTAGTGGTTCAATCACTTGTCCCATATGAAAGTGTTTGCTTATGCAGATTTCATTCAAAGACTGAAGAAGAGGTATGGTAGAAATAAACCAGAGACATCTCCCATCATAGAGGAGATAGTACATGAAGAGCCCAAGGAAGATGTCCTCATTATCACTTAGGAGGAGGAGCCTCTACTACCACCACCAGCTGCAGATGTACTTACATCAGGAGGAGGATCACTTGAATCTTTGCAATATGGTCTTGAGTTCTTGAAATTTGGAGTCCCATGCATGATTCATGATATGCATGAGGAGGAGTAGATACCAGCACTAGTACATTTGTAGAATAGCAGCATAATCATTACCAACATTTGGAGAGACTATTGCACCGGTTGGAGGAACTCTGGTAGATGTTCAAGATGTTCCAGAGATTCAACTTATCCATGGTTTGCATATACTTTCTTCTCATATATTTCAGTACCTCATATTAAGATATGTGAGACCATACCATCAGGGCAAGTGCATAACCAAGGATTAGAGCACCTTACTGATTTGGAGCAACAAATTATCACTACACAGAGGACCCTTGATTTGATCAAGGATAAGATGTATTTCTATCCCAGTTTTTCATGATTGAGCTATACCCAACACTTTGTGTTGAAGTGTGGAGTTGCAGAAGATGGGAGGAGCACAATCCTATTCAATACGATGCAAAACTATGAGTTTAGCATTGTATGTGGCCATGAGATGACACATGTATCACCATGCAGATCTACAATGTTGTCACTTAGCAGCAGTGATGATTAGGGGGTCTCATATTCTTGGAGCATTCTGAAGTTAACTTCACTCATGAAGCACTGGAGGGACAGATGATAGATGGTGGACATCTTGTGATGGAGAGCACTTTCAATTTTCAAGATTAAGTTTCCTTGATGAGAATCTCACACCTCAAAGAGGAATCTCTACCTACAACATGTATGGAGCCTTATGGATTCCAATGGTTCACTGATGAGAAGATATCATGGAGAGACCTCAATGGAGGTGCACTTCAACATTTCATGGAGTGCAAAGCTATTCAGTTGGAGGATGTTGGTGTTCTACATTGGGAGGACACCAAGATTGAGCTTGGCATGATTCATCATCCACATTGGGATGAATGGATTCGGATGAGGAGTAGGAGGTTTCCTACCTTCCTGCAGATCTATGATATCGAGCAACAAGAAGAAAGGTTGTGTTGGTTGCTTTTGGGTGAGTATGGATACTACCAAACATCTCACATTTCCAAGATCCATGCGATACATATCACTGATGACATGCAGTAGCAGGAGGCATGGCTACGTTCGTTATTAATGAGAGAGTTTGGACATCTCATGATATATCTTATGTCATTGTATTTATTTTTGTTTGGGATATGTCTCATGTCTTTACATGTATTTATGTTTGGGATATATCTCATGTTCATGTATTTACTTGGGTTTGGAGCATTGCATAACTCTCACATGATGTGGCATAAGGGAGCTTATTTATATTGTTCTGGTGAGACACTACACATGTCCATTAGTATGTTGTTGCTCCATGACTTGCATCATGATTATGTAAGGAAGCAGCAAGAATCCTTGTTTCTTTGGTTACTATTGGGAGAGTATGGGCTGATTTCTTCCCATACATTTCATGATGATGATAGAGGATGGAAAAAGGAGGCCTTACAACGTTGGCTTCTGTTGGGGTTTTATGGTCATTGTACTTGGTATGATGATGATGTGATGGGGAAACAAGATGCATTGCTCCGGTGGCTTCTCTTGAGAGAATATGGCCATTACATTTGGTAAAATGATGATGTGGTGTGGCAACAAGAGGCATTGCTGCGGTGGCTTCTTTTGAGAGAATATGGCTCTCACATTTATTTTGATGCAGATTGAGCATGGCAGCAAGAAGCATTGCTGCGGTGGCTTCCATTGAGAGAGTTTGGCTATCTTCCTTGTTTTCATGATGATCTAGCATGGCATCAGAAGGGTTTGATGCATTGGTTGTTATTGGAAGAATATGGTTTGACATTGTTCATGTTTATCCATATGTCTCTACTTCTTGTTTTTCCCTATGTTGATGTTATGTTTAGATCTACATGGCCAACATGGCTAATGATGAGACCATTGATAGATGCAATGCACTATACATATCATGGGTTGGAGAGATAGTTCATAAGTTGGGACTTTCCACTTTGGGAAGAAACCACTTCATTTCATGTATCTCATGTATAGAGAAGATCTTTGGATATCATATGGTTGCCACTTGGAGATTCATTGATGAGGATGGGTATCTAAATTTTCAGTTAGAGGTCATTCTAGACATTCTATAGAGGTAGCTTTGGAGATGGACATGCATGACACATTGTGACAGATGGGGAGTTCTTCCATATGAGGATGCCATTTGGAGGGAGGATATTTTCTGTAGCATCCACTTTTGCAGTTGCTTGAGGACAAGCAACATTTTGGCGGGGAGGACTATAATATTCCCGATTTTCCACAAGATAATTGGAATATTAGAGTTCTTAATTTTCATAAGTAATTAAGTAAATAATAGGGTGGAGGGAATAAATGAATAAAATCCACTTTTGATGTGTGTATGTGGATATTTTAGATCTAGATCTACATTATGGAGTAGTGGAGCAACTTCTTAAATGAAGAAAGAGTGGAGATCAACATCTTAAATGTAAAATCATGGAGATATTAGAGGAGGTCAACTAAGATCACAGTGCTTTAAAAGTAAGATCATAAAGCACTTATGATGCGATAGTGGAGGAAGTGGTGCATCTAATGCACACATGATGGAGAGAGTGGGAATTTAATGCAGAACATTATGGAGATCATGGAGAGACAACGCAGTCTTCATGGAGGCTAGTGGCCACATAGGCAGCGCAGTTATGAGGTGGGCCTAGGCTATGGAAGGCTCACAATATATATAATGAAGGTGAATGCACAATAGAAGGCAATATTTATATTATTATTTCTGATATGTTTAGATCTAGATTTTTTGGATGATATTTATATGCACACTTATGCTGTTTAGTTAAGTCCGCAGTTCTGTTTAGCATAGGGTGTTTCTGAGTGGAAATCCCAACCTTACCCATGAGGGACTTCGAGGACCTACTATGGGAAGGTTTCTATTGAGCTACATTCCTCATCAGGCATTGGTGTCATCTTCAGGTAGTTGTTTCTAGCATTCTAGCGAGGGAACCAATGGAGGATTCATCCTTTCACCTTGTGCTTCATGTTCATCCTTTCAGGAGCAGTAGATCTATATCTAGAATTCAGGACATTGTATTTTACCTCTATGCAGTAGGAGTCCCCTCAAGGATTGTACAGTTCAGTCTTGTAGATCTATTGGAGGAAGGAAGTTTTTAGCATTTTAGTTGGAAATCCTATGAGGGATCATCTCGTCACCTTAGGCATAATGTTTCCATAATTGTTGAGCTAATTTGACATATCTAGCAGCAGGGTATTGAGCCTCCCTCTCTGAAAACACAGTTTTATGAAGCTGTTGAGTGATCAACAACCATATTCAGTGGAGGAGATTGGAGGAGCTAGATCTTGAGCTTCTAGTTTGAGGATCTAGTGAAGGGATCATCCCTTTTTGCATTGAGTTGATTGTATAACATTGCAGCCATATCTTCTTCAGTTCATGCAGCAGATCTACATACCCAGAAATGTTTATGTGCAAGACCTAAGAGGGTGATTTTCTTATATTGATAGATCTGGAAAATCCTTTTTGTGTTATCTTGGGTATCCATCATAGAGCCTAGATCTACATTTTTAGCCTCATCGGAGCTCCAGAACGGCCTAGATCTAACTTTCTATTTTGCTGGAAATTATAGTCCCAACAATTGTAGTAGGGACAACACATTTTTCCTTCCAGTAGTTACGCAGTCCCCCTTGTGGGATCATTTCAGGGTCATTCTAGGTCATCTCTTTGGTAATAGTGTCTAATATTTTGAGCATTATTGTACTATTTATCCACCTCCCACATAATAAAATGGCTCAGCTATTTCTGTGCATTTTGATGTGTATTTAGATTTATTTTTTACTTTGCTGCGGTTCTTATATTGTGTTTTAGTATTATTGCATTCTCCCTTTTGGGATATTACAGCTCCCTTGAACACACCATGACAGTCAATCAATTGCAAGAAACTAACATAGAATTTGAGGAATGTGTAAGAGGTTTTTGTCACAAATGCATCTATATTCAATACCATAGGATTATTTCCAATTAATAACATTTGTACAGTCTTGTGTGGGCATTTTTATAATCCCATTTTTTTACATTTTCACTCTATTCTTGACAGAACAATTCAAGAACTTAATTCATTATCTTTTAATTTTGACCAAGAGGCTTACAATTTGTGCACAAGTTTAAATAAATAATTCATTCAAATAAAGTGTATAGTGAGGTGGAAAATAGTATAGAACACCATTGACAACTAAAACCACTTAGAAATAAGGAATAATGAGGCTATGTTAGCCTTTTTAATGAGATGGGTAAAAATAGTTTAAAACTGGAAAATTGTCATTTTGTCGTATCAATTACAAGAAAATGACACAAAATTTTAGAAATGTGAAAGATGATTTTGTCACAAATAAATATGTCTTCAGCCCCACAGGATTATTTCCAATTAATGACATATTTACAGTCTTGGGAAAGAATTTTTCTAAGCTCGGTTTTGTACATTTTCACTTTATTCTTGACAGAAGAATTCAAGAAATTAAGTCATTAGTTTCAAATTTTGACCAAGAGACATACAGATTGTGCACACATGTAAATAAACCATTCATTCAAACCAGGTGTATAATAAGGTGGAAAATAGTATAACACACCATTTTCAACTGAAATCACTTAGAAAGAGGGAAGAATGAGGGTATGGCTGAAATTTTTCTAAGCTAGGAAAAACTGCTTTAAAAACTGAGAAATTATCGTTTTGTCAATTCAATTGCAAGAAATTGAAACAGAACTTGAGGAATGTGAAGGAGGATTATGTCAGAAATAAATATGTCTTCAGCCCCATAGTCTTATTTCCAATTAATGACATCTATACGATCTTGGGAGGGCATTTTTCTAAGCTTTGTTTTGTACATTTTCACTCTATTATTGAAAGAACAATTCAAGAACTTAAGTCATTAGTTTTAAATTTCAACTAAGAAACATAAAAAATTGTTCACAATTCTAAATAAATCATTCATTCAAACCAGGTGTACAGTGAGGTAAAAAATATTAGAACACACCATTTGCAACTAAAATCACTCAGAAATGGGGAAGAATGAGGGTATGTCAGGCATTTTTTGAGCTGGGGAAAACTTGTTTACGACAGAGTGTTGGATCTAAATTTGCAAGGAGTTGTTGCTCCGTGATCTCGTGTCCAAATAAAATCACCAAATAGAGAACGCAATATTATTATAAAAATAAGAAAGTACCAATCTCAAATGATCAATCATGCAACAAAAAATTGGTTCTAAACTATAAGCAAATAAGTTCACACCTAGAATCCTTGCAAATTGGAAAAGGATTTTGATTTTGATGCAGATCTTGCACTCCACTCGAGCGATCCACCACATATGCACCTGATATCTTATCCCTACACACAATCATGAAAAAACAAAGACCACATGTGATCTTCCTTGGAATATCATTAGATCAAAAGAAATAGAATCAACCATATAACATGCATAATACAAATTCATACTGGGAAGGAACATATGTTTCCATTAATCATGAAAAAGATTAAAATTATTATACCTTCACCCCAAATATTCCTCTCCGCAATCCAGAAAAGTTTCCCCACTATATCCGGGAAATGAGCATGAATAGAATCAAATAAATGGTAAGGATATCACAAGCTCTATCACAAATGGAAAGATAGCAGCATGGACACAAGATGGCTCTCCAAAAACTAGTATAGTACTCCAAACTAGTTTGGCCCTCTCAAATGATCTAGTATAAATAGGAAGAAGAGAGGTCCCAAGAGGATGTATGTATATTCTTAGGATGACAAGAAGTCATAGAAAATTATAACTGATAAGTCTTGGACAACTAGAATAGGTGAAAAATCGAACTGATCTCTGAGGGAGTAAGGCACTCTATAAGTCATCCCTATAAATTGGCATAGAAAGGTGTGAAAAGTCCTTAGATGCTCCCATAAGGAAGGCCTAAGAGCATCTGGAAGGCTCTAGACGCACCCATAGGCTATCATGCATGCGTTCAGGGGTCAAATTGGAGAAAAATGAGTCTCATGTCTGGAAAAAGTCAAAAATTTATGAGGACTAAGGATCACTGGTCCAAGCAGAGTAAAATAGGTTGATAATATATTCCCCCTAATATATGAGGTTAGAAGAGAAGTTGATGGCCGAAATACATTATGATCGAGCTTAGAGGTCAAAACAAGAGTGAGGAAACAAAACTAGGGATTCATATCAAAAGAATCTAGAGCTGAAGTCTCATATGAGCTGATAACATCCCCAAGGAAAGCATACCCATGCTCGGTCATAAGATGATACTGAAAATGGTCGCCAAAACATACACTGCGGATCCATGATATGAAATTCTAGAACATGGCCATGAAAGACATCCACAATGGATCCATGTGACTCAATGAATATAGTATAGCCACTAACAAATACAATTGTGGATATATGTCATTGTATACATCAGTAGGAATATGGACGCATGACAAATAGAGAAGTTTCTCAGGATAGCCCTCAAAGTACATGTGTGATACATAACTCCAATGTAACTGTTACAGGTCAATTTGGGCATCATCCCCCATGACTTGGTCAAAATGGACATCATCCCCAGGACCAATGAATTAATAGGGTCTATCATCCCCTTATATTTTAGTTGTTATATGCCCTAAGACAAGAACAATTCATTCATGGCTCCTATTGCGATATTTCCAAGGTTTTAATTATATGTTATATCACTTATTACCCACCAACGCAACCTCTAAAGGGACTAATTGTGTTGCAATGCCAAATTCTCCATTCAAGGGTGCACTGCAGTACACTTACCGACATTCAAGAGTGTGTTGGTCACCTGGGAGAAGAATTCTCATTGTTCATGGAATATCCACATGGCCAATGCCCTCTAGAAGAGTCCATATGTGTCAAAATTCGAATCCAAGTTTCCATCTAACACCTCTAAACTTGGGAACATGTCTTGCCTATTATTAGAAAGTCATTCATTGACAAACTACCATTAGTTTCCCTATAAATTGAGCACTCATTCTAGTGCTAAGGGAGGGAAGAAATTTGGTAAATTTATGATGTTGGATTCTCATTTGATAGAGTGAAAGTACTAATATGCTGCTGGTATGATTTTGGATGTGATGAGGCTGCAATGAAGCTGGAGTTGGTTGGCAACAAATCGATCCATTGGTGGCAACCTCCCCCTTCTACTCTTTAATAAGCATTACTGTTCATTTTCCCATATATATGTCCCTATATCCTATGCAATGTATTCTTGAATGATATATGTATTTCATGTCTAATCAATTTGATTGAGTAAGATAAGTAGATATATGTATATTTCATGTTGTTTGTTTTTATCTGTTTGTGTTTGCAGGAATCGATCTGGTGTTTTGAGTTGGATTGAAAGTGACGACAACAAATAGAAGGAGAAGGAGAAGCGATTGAATCACAAGTAGGCTCATTTAACATTCTGTATATCTTATTTTTTTAGAGAAATTGATAGTAATTCTTTCCTCTGTTGTTCTAAGTGACTAGCACCACACTTAGGGAATTTGGTTTATTTGTAGATCACAATTTTGCATAACAAATTAGCAACTCCGCTATGGAGTATCCTATCATTCTTGGTGTTTTTTCCTCTATTTATCCTCATGAGTAGCATCTAATTTCAGTTAGTAGACATTTGAATGAAAGAATTGCATTAGAGGTGTGTTCTGTTTCTTGGTTTTTCAATCCTTGCTGCACCCAACGCACTGTTGGTCAAGACAAAGTGCACTTCAGTGCACTGTATCCCACTCAGGGGTGCTCTACAACACACTGTCTCCCCTTAGATATTGCGTTGGCCCCTCAACCAACCAAATTCCATCTAAATTTTTCATTGATATCATTCTCAGCCACTTGTTTGTTGTATTCTCGAATGTCTGATACCTCTTAGAGACCAGTGAACTTTCCTAATTCTTCCTCCTTTGAAAAGTAAATTTTTTCAATGTCTCTTTAGTGTTTTTATTTATCATTGGAAAATCAAATTCAAAGTATTTTATTTTTGCATTAGATCAATTTTTTTTCGAAAAAGGAAATTTTTGTTTCATTCCTTGTTTCCTGTAGGAAAAATTGTGGTTTCATTCTTCATTTTTCCTAAAAGATAAATTGTTGTTTCATTCCTCATTTCTCAAAGAAGAAAACACTTATTTTATTAATTTATGCATATAGTTCCCTTTCTTGCATTCACATTAAAGGAGATGGAAATAAAAACATGCATGTGCATATACTAAATTGTGTGTGTTGGATAGGAACAAGTTAGGAAAGTTGCATTTTTAGTTTGTGCTCTTTGTTGTTTGCTCAAAAATTGATTGCTTTTTCCCTTAGTAGCTAGAATTTTCATTGAAAAAGCTAAATTGAAAAGTTTTTTTATCATTTGGTTTTCATTTTTAGGAATTTCCATCACATCACATGGTGAACCTCAAAGAAATGTTCTTAAACAAGATCAACATAAAATTTACATCAATTTACCTAAGAAAGCATTGGAACATTAACGATACCATTTAGAAGTTCTAGGCTAGAGACGTGTTTTGGCATCGTTAAACATTGTTAAACATATGAGTTGTTGCCAAATTGTATGCGATACATTCCGAGTGTGATACCTCACTCCACGTGCGTAAGTATATCATAGCTTGTCCAAGTACCTTCGGGTATATAGGGCAGTGTTCTAGAACGAAAAGTATAAAGGGGTGCTCTCATTGTGTGGTTTCGCATTAGACAACGCTAATACGGAATTGGGCCTCCACGTACCTTCGAGTGTATTTGGGAGGAAAAATTTAGGTTTCTATCCATACATAGGTAATCGAGTTGGTCAGCTTGTAACTTGTGATACACCAAAAAAATCATTCGGGGAGATTGCATGCCCGTACTTCTTGGTTCGCCAGGAGGTATTATTTAGTTCACAATTACTTGGTAAACCTTTTGCCTAGAATTACCCTTTTATTTTGTTTATTTTATTTTGGTCATAAAATAAATTAGTCATCATGGAAGAAGAACATCCCTTTCCCCGTCGTTCGTGTATAATAGCACTTAAACCACCTTTACCACTGGAAGCCATTTATGGTCGGCGAAGGCGATATCGTTCTACCAAAATTAGTACAATAAGTGCCTCTGGTGCGGCGTCATCCTCACATATACCAAAGTCATCTCGAGCTATTTCTACAAATCTTGGTTCATTTTCCATTGTCGAGATGGAGTCCTCACATCTACCTATGGTCACGATCCATCCAATCAGTGAGACCATACGATCCATCATGTTGTTATTTTACCAGAACATCTAGATCCTGAAGTCAAACAATCGGAATTTATTCATGTATTGGTCGCCCCACAATTAATTGTAGCCATTGAGTCTCCCATATCATGCAGTCAACCACCTGAAATATAATTCAGGCCTGACGACGAAATCCTTCCACCTGGTTTGATTTCGATTGAAGAAATTCCACAAGACGAAACAACTTTGACTCCAACCCATTTTGGATCGGAGCTTTATCTTTACGAGACTTTTCTTTAATCACCTCACACTGCTTTCTTTGATATTATGTCTATTTGAGTTCTTTTAGATCCTGTAGGGTATACATTTGGTCGTATAACCATGCCTAAGACAACATCTTTGGCTGTACCATCTATTCTAGTTGTGACAACACCTGCTCTTGCTATGCCATCGATGTTCACAACTTCACCAGAGTCACATCTATATGGTGGCCCTTCCATCCCACCTGGTTACCAATATTTATCTGGAACCTTCTCTGGTGCATCCTCAAACCCATGGAATTCACCAATTTCATCATTTGGTATCCTATCTGGTACATCTCTAACGAGTACTGAACGACTTGATCCTTTATATACATCATCATGGAAATACCAAGCTGGTCCATCTGGGTATTATCCATCCAGTACAATTTCAACTGGACTCCTAGCATTTGGAGAAAATTATTTTCCATCTTATTATACTCCTCATGCTGGGGGGCAACCTATGGTCACCCATTTTGACAGTACTTCGTCTTTATTTGGTCATCCTAATGTCGGAATGACTTTTTTTTCAGTGGTAGCCCACTCTACCCATCCAACCACAAATGGTTGTACAATCATATCAACCAGTTCAACCTGTTGCACACTCATCTACTCTGCTTGTTAATACATCTTTACCCCTGTTACAGGCTCAAAGTGTTGTAACTCAGCCATCTTAGGCGGGTCCTTCAACCCAATACCCTCAAGTATTAGGCCCTTAGAATCCAACTCCTTCGGCTGGTTTACAACAACCTCCTATATCTGAAATTATTTATTCACAAGTTGGATTACCATATTATGGGATGTTGCAGACACAACTAGGTTTTACCTATTCACAATTGAATCTAAGCTATTCTAGTTTGGGTTATAATCTTGGTGGATAGACACCTTGGAAGCCACAAGCGCAAATGAAACAATCCTCATTTCAACAAGTAGCGTACCCAGATTTTGGTCAACATAATCCTCAAGCGTTTTATTATCAAAAAAACCCCTATATGGGTTACCAACAAAAAATTCCTTATGATGGTGCTCAAAGGTCTATTTCCAAATAAATTTCATATTACCTTGGATATGCTCAACCCAACTTAAATCAACAATTACCTCTTGTTGCAACTTTAGAACTATCAAATTTAAACCGGCTTACCCATGATCCAATCAACTACGCTCCTTGGTGATCGGTGATACCACATAAATTTCCCTTGGATATTCCTAAGTTCAATGGAAACCCTGGGGAAGACCCATGCGACGCATGTTATGAATTATCATTTTTGGTTTTCATATAACTCCTTAAATGATGACTTCGTTCGACTACGTTCTTTCCAGCGTATGCTAACTGGTCCCACTGCGAAGTGGTACCTTGAGTTACCATGAGCTTCATTTGATAATTTCACTTCTTTAGCTACTACCTTTCTAACCCACTTCTAGTTACCCATAAGATATGAAACTGGAATGGAATTCTTGACTAATTTCAAACAGACTAATGCTACTCACATTTCTAATCATATTCATGAGTAGTGTCGTCGTCATAGAATGGTCAAGACATTTGTTCCTATTTAGCTCCTTGTTGAGTGGTTCATTAAGTCCCTGTTACCATCTATAAACGAGGATGTGCCTAAGGGTGGCGTTGTCACTGAAGAGCAGGTCATTTCTCATGCCCAGTACTTAGATTTGGTTTATACTCAATCTGGCATGCTCTACGAGAAAATTCCCAACGCGCCACGAACTAATTTTACTATTCTTGCTCCATCTAAGGACTCTCATGCCAGCGACGGTATGATCAGTACTACAAGAACACATCACTCTATTGCATCCGATCCTGCACCTTCTTCCGAAATTCATGTTGTGTCATTTGAAAAAGGAAAAAGTGACAAGCATCCCAGAAGTAAGAAAAAGGAGAAATCAAAGAAAAAGAAAACTTCAACCCCGCAGGAACAATCATCTGATCAACAAATTGGAAATCGGAAACCTTGTTACCCTTGCATAATATGTAATGAGGAGAAATTTTTTCAAGACTATCCTCACTGCGCCAAAGTCTCAAAATTGATTAAGACCTTGCATGCATCCGATGTGTTGACAAATCCTTTTCCGAATCTAGACACAAATTTGGTTGCTACAGATCCATCTTATAGTTCCCAAGATCTTATGCTATCTGTTACGAGGCCAAAAAATGATGTTTTGGTGTCAATGCGTAATAAATATTATGGTAGTTAGGCTACGGATCAACCTACTACCTTGACCCTGAATCTGTCTATGGAATATGTTCTGCCAACTACTATTCCTGAATTAACAATAAAGCCACCGAAGGGAGTCATCCATAAATCGACATTCAATCCTTGAGCCCGAGCTGCTCAAAATTATAATATAGTTGAAGATTTGGCTCAATCCCCTTCAGCTATGTTGACACTTAAGGTACCTAAAAATTGTCCCTCCCAGAGGCAGGCTTTGTTGTCAACAATTGGTGGAATCGATCTGAAAAATTCCATTCTTGTAGTCTTTAATCATACGGGCTATGTGTCGCAATCACCAGCATAATTGGCATTATCCATCCAAGTAAATGTTCTCAATCACCTCATTCATCATACTATTATTGATGAGGGAGAATCTACGTGCATTATGTCTCTAAATTTTTGGAAGTCACTTGGCTCTCCACGCTTATCTCAATCGCCTACCACGTTGAAAGATTTTGACAATCATACATATAAGCCTTTTGGTATCATCAATAACCTGCATGTTGAACTAGGGGAAAAACAGTAAATGTTGAAGTTGAGGTTGTTGATGAACCCCTTGATTACAACATTTTACTCGGAAGGCCATGGGTATATGCTATGACTATGATCGTCTCTACATATTTTATAATGATCACCTTTCCACATAAAGGTGTTATCATAGTCATCAATCAAATCTCCTTCTTTTCCTCTAGTTCCTAGGTAACTGGAAGCATTCCATTAGTTCACACACCCCAACTAACACTTTAGAACATTGGTGTGGGACTCTTAAAGGATTCTTCCCTCATGGTAACCTTTGCATTACCATCGCCTGTGACGTTAGCAAAAATTGCAAACATAGAGACTTGATACATGATATCTTCCACTCCATCTAGATTAAGGAAGATTATGGGTGATTCTGAAGTTGTTAAGTTGGATGAATTTCTACCACCCAGCCCAATTGAGTTAGCATAGCAATCAATCTACATGGCTTGGGTAGCAAATCTGAAATCATCATCATCGGTTGTTTGGGGTCATCGTTCATTAGATTTTGGTACTTCATCTGATCCTTTTTCATCCACTTTCTTGACAGATGAGAATATTGAAGAATCCATGATGCCAGAAGGAGAACCATGGGAAAATCATCATCATTGTTCTCGTCTTCACGATTACGAAGAAGATAATATTATTGAATTATATCACCCATCGACCAAAACATTATTTTAAAATTATTTTCCCATTAATGCAACCGAATCTGAGTGAAAAATTATCAAATATTGAAGAAACCATTTCTATCGATATTTCTACCAAACCCGATGTTGTAGAAAACATTCATGTCACCGTGTCTTGTTCTCCATCATAAATCAAAACTCATTGCTCTCTCTTTCGTGAATTCCATGATATATTAGCTTGGTATTACGAGGAAATGCCAGGCATAGATACTAGTATAGTTGAACACACCATTAACATGTACAATGATGTCAAACCGCTACATCAATGCCTTCATCCTGGTCATCCGAAGAAGGCCGCTGCCATTAAAGAAGAAGTTGAAAAATTTTGCGTACTGGTTTCATTTACCCTATTCCACTTACTGATTGGATTTCCAACATTGTTCCTATCATGAAGAAACAAGGGACAATCAGAGTGTGTGTTGATTATCAGGATGTCAATCTTGCTTGTCCAAAAGACAACTATCCTACTCCCTTTATAGACCAAATTATTGATGATTGTGTTGGATGTGAAATCTTTTCGTTCATGGATGGATTTTCTGGCTACAATCAAATCAATATCCACCCAGAGGACCAATAAAAGACATCATTCATCTGTCCCTGGGGCACATTCGCTTATCAAAAACTCTCATTTGGTTTAAAGAACGTTGGGGAAACATTTTAGAGATCAATCTATTATGCTTTCAATGACATCAAGCACATTGTTCAACCTTATCTAGAAGATTTACCTGCGCATTCACGAAACTAGACTGATCACCCAATGCATTTGAGAGCTATCTTTCTATGCTACCGACACTAAAAAAATATGCCCAGTCCACATAAATGTGTGTTTTGTGTTGGTTTTGGTCATTTTCTAGGATTCTTCGTCTCAAAAGAAGGAATTCAAATCGACCCACTGAAGGTCCAAGCCATTCTTGATTTTCCTGCACCATCAAATTTTCTTCAATTACAAGAACTTCAAGGAAAGGTTAACTTCCTAAGGAGGTTCATACCCAACTATGATGAAATGGCTAAAGGATTTACTCGGCTCTTGAAAAAGGGAATTCCATTCCATTGGGATAAGGTTGAGCAAGCTTCTTTTGATGCTGTCAAGGATACACTTGTCCGGGCATCATTAACGTATCCACCCAATTATCAAAGTGACTATTTCTTATATATCTTCATGGATGATATGACCATTGCTATGGTATTGGTCCAAGAATAAGATGGGACAGAAAATCCGATATATTATTTGAGTCGTAATCTCAATGATACAGAAGTGAAGTATTCATACGTTGAAAATCTCGCCTTTGCGGCCGCTCAAGTTTTCCAAATATTTCGCCACTATATCATGTTTGGGAAGACCATTGTCATTTTAGATTGCAACCCCATGACTTACATTCTGTCACGTCAATTTTTGGTGGGCAAGTATTCAAAATGGATTGTCATTTTATAGGAATTTGATTTGGAATTCATCAAATCCAAGTCAAAGAAGTCTCTAGTTTTGGTTGAGCTTCTTTATGACCTTCCCTTTGATAGTACTGATACCACATCGGAACCATCAATTTTTGATGAGTCTATGTTTCTGATCGGATCATCTGATCCTTGGTATGTGGATTTTATCATTTATCCCCAGACCCATAATTTTTGGCTAGATACCTCTCGCTTTGAACAACAACGTATTCGATACCAAGCCAAATATTATTTGATTGTCATCGATACACTTTATCTTCATTGTATTGATACGATTTTAAGAAGGTGCCTCACTCATGAGGAGGCCGAGAAGGTTTTAAATGATTTTGATGTTGGGGCATGTGGTGGACACTTGTTTGGATACGCTATCAGGCAGAAGATATTTTGTGCCAATTACTTTTGGCCTACCATATTTCATGAATACATCCTCGCTGTCAGGAAATTGTCATGCATGCCAGATATTTAAATTCCACAAACCTCCAACACCGATACATCATGTTATCGTTGTGGGACCATTTTCAAAATGGGGCATTGACTTCATGACCTGCAACCCTTTTTTGTCTAGGGGGCATGGTTATATTATTGTCACAATAGACTACTTTACAAAGTGGTCTGAAGCGATGCCTACATTCAACAACACATGTGAAACAACTAAATTATTATTTTTCAATCATGTCATCTCACGGTTTGGTCTTCCACAGGCTATAGTCACAGATCATGGAAAGAATTTCCGAAATCACATGATGAATGAATTGACTGCCAAATTAGGACTATGGCATGATAGTTCTACTCCTTATTATCTACAATCCAATGGACAATTTGATGCTATTAACAAGATTCTTAAATGAATGCTTCAACGAATTATAGGAGTTCATAAATTAAATTGGCATTTGATCTTTTACTCGGCCTTATGGGCATATCAAACCTTGGTTAGAAACGCAACCGGATTTACCCCCTTTCAATTGGTGTATGGTCTAGAGGTTATCTTGCCTATCCAATGTGAAATACTTTCGTTAAAACTCACAGTTGACTTGTTATCTGACACCTCTTCTGAAGAAGCGCATCTTTTTAACATCATCCATCTTGATGAAACGCATAATGAAGCCGCATTGGCTAATGAAGCACATAAGAGACATATAAAGGCACAATATGATAAGCATGTCCAACCTCACATATTCTCAGAGGGTGATCTGGTCCTTCTTTATGATCATGAAGCTGATGTAATAGGTATAGGGAAATTTTAGCTGTTATGTCATGGCCGCTATATTTTCAAAAGAGTTCTTGCTAAGGGTGCCTACGAGTTCGTCGATTATGATGTATTTACATTGGTGCAACCCTGAAATGGGTTGTATCTGAAATGTTACTATTCTTAAACACGAGCGTAGTAAATTGTTGTATTATATTGTATATGTGCTGTTGATTTGCATTTACTGTCTTAGTTTATTTTTCTAGAGTTTTCTTGAATTTAGTAATTTTCTTTACATTTCATCACAGATGTCTAAATATTTAGAACCATTCGTTGGATATGCTAATGGTGCTAGTCGTAGTATGAAAAATCTATCCTTTGTAGCATGGGCCATTTTTTATCCAAATGAAGATTTAGTGAGTTTTCAAGGGATTTGTATCGGTCGATCTAAAAAAAATATTTCCGAGTATAGCACGTTGATTGAAATTATCTCTGATGCCATTTCATTTGGTATTAACCACATCATCATTAGGTTAGAATCACAACTTGTGGTATTGCAACTTACTAGTGTTTATATTTTCAAAAATCTAATACTGCATCCTATGTTCCTAAGAGTTTGACTTTTGGAAAGACATTTTGATTTCATTCAATATCAACGCATTTCCAGAAAATTGAACACATTAACTGATTCCTTAGTGAATTATGTTATAAGTAGAAATTTTCAACACATGTAAGGATATAATTTCAATTCACATCACATAATCGAATAGGATTGCACAATAAACATAGGAAAACACTGAAAACAAATAGATATATAGTTATATGTTTTTACAAAATTTGTGCCCAAGACACATTGGTCATATGACCTCGAAATGTATGCCAAATTTCAAAACTAAAATATTGATGCTCGTGATAACATGCTACTGATATAGCTATCCTATGCAATAACCGCATCCAACGGTTAGGAACGCTAATAGTATGGCGACGTAGTCCCATGGGTAAATCTTCGATCCAGCAAACTGAAATCCTGAGAGTCAATCCCTCTATGTGTTGCTGTAGCTTAGCAAGAGTCTCGTCCATATCCAAATCCTGAAGGACTGCTCTCCCAAAAACCCTCTCTGCTGGCTCATCTGCTCTCTGCTCTGGCCGACCCACTAGTCGAACTCGACCTACATCTGCATACATTAAAACTTTAGTTTAGTCTTGGGAAACATCAAAATACAAAAACATGTATAAACCTTAGAAAAATAAAAATAAAAATGGTAAAAACATTCTTACCAATTTCACCCCATTGAGCGTCGTTTGGTAAAGCCAAGCCTGGATATCCTTGGAAGTCTACGCCTGCATATACATAATCATCAATGGTGACCATATATCATCTTGACCATCATGTTTAGCCATCAGTTCTACCCATCTCTGCATCCTTGGATCTCTAGGGCCAGATATACCCAGTGTAACATGTTGGGGTTGCATCAATGGAATCCACTCTAAGGCGAAGGAAATCAAGATTGAATCATAGTTGAAATTATTCTTCCTTCCTCCCTTTGCCTTGGTCAGTTGTTCATTCATTTGAAAGAGGACAACTTTAGCCCAATTAAAAAATTTTCGTTCCAAGCACTCTAGTGCATACTACATGTATGATCTGTTTTCCACATGTAATGTAGCAGTACCAACAAGCTTTGTGATAGTGAATAGAATGGTCCTCAATGGAAAATCACGTACATCGCAGATTTTTATTTTCACATCCTTACTAGGTTCAGTCCCTGGATTTCAATATTGCAATATATAATCTCTCATTGTCTCTCCTCCAAGAGAAGATCCTGAAAGAGAAATGGGCAGACGTCTCCTCGATAATCCTATGAGAAAATAAATATCCTCCACTAATATTGGGACCAATTTTTCCCCAATGTGAAAAACCTATATCGCTAGATCCCATGAATGAACAAGGAACTCCAATAGTTCCCTTTGTTTCCTCATACCTGACAGTCCGAAGTACTTTAGCAACCCGCAGTCTCTGAGGGCTCTTACCGTATCTGAATCATTTAGGGAAATCATGTTCTGTTTCTCATGTTCTCCTTCCCTCCATGTGATCGTCATTTTGGTTCTATGAATACCTGAAACACAATTATAAGACTCGTAAGGATCCATTTCATGCAAAAAACTAGGCAAAATTTGGGCACACATCAAGAAAAAAAATGAAAATTGTGCCCAACGCACCCCAGGTCATGGGAAAGTGCGTTGCATATGCACCTGGCCTTCATTTCCAGTGCACTATAATGCATATTTCGACATTAAAGGGTGTTTTTCCCTCTGAGAGAAATAAATTTACCCTAAGGGGCTCAAAACCCTAAAAATTTGCAATGAAATGAAACTTATTGCTACTAAAGGAAAGAGAAGGTTCATAGCTCTAACCTATATTGAACGACGAGGAAAATATTCCACAGAATCTGTCGCAATCAACTGCTAAAGTTCGGGGGAAAAAAATGGTTCAGAGCACCAAAATTCAAATGGTAAAAATGAATGGTAAAAACTCTTTTAATTAGTCATTTGACTATTCCAAATCATATTTAATGTCGTGACTATGGTTTTTATTCATTTGTTGCTATGAAAAGGGTATTTTTAATCCATTTGATGCTGTTCTGAAGAAGTTTTACAACTGATATAGTAGATTAGTCATGCACACTTATTCAAGAATGATTTGACCTCAAAGCATACTTTTATCCTTATTTTTCAAGCTTTGATAAAAATGAAAAAGGACTTGAAGCGCACTTTTATCTTTTTTTCGAGCTTCGATAATGGCGAAAAAGGAACCCCTGGAGTCTTCTTTTAGCTCTTTTCAGACTCCGATTATGTGAAAATATTATCGAGCACTTGTATTTACAATCTCATAAAAAGTAAATGAAATGACATCTACTCAGTATAACTTTAACCCTTTTCCGAACTGAGATAGATTATTTACGAAAAAGGAAAACTTTAGTCGAACATGGCTAGGAGGTTCTCTCAAGTATCATTTTACACTTTTTCGTACCTGAGCGACAAATTTATGAAAAAGGACTCATGGAGTTTTCTTTTTTCCTCTTTTTCAAACTCTCTAAATATGAAAAAGGATCGTGTTGTCACTGTCGTTAGGCTCGTTAAAACATAAAATAGCGACGAGCTTGTCGATCATGGAAAAAATCAAGTTTCATTTATCGCTAGACTCGTAAAATTATTAAATAGTGATGCATTCACCTGAAGGGTTGAATTATAGATCAAGCATATGTTATCCTCCTCAAGCTTGTTAAAAAATAAAGAGGTCTAGTTGAAAAATGACCGGGGAAAATTTGGGAAATTGAACATAACACTTTATGCTAGCAAGTCGCTCTTGAACATGACACTTTCACTCCATCATCGTGACTTTTGGGTTGGGCAATCTTCTTGACGGTTCATTCATAGCTATGTTTCATCATACCTTCACTTTGGTTTGGGTCAATGCTCCCAACTCATCTCAGTGTCGCCGATATGTTCAAGAGAAGTCATCCAATGAATACTCATCCTTTTGCAATACATAAACCTTCATTTTCATGGAAGTCATCCCTGAACATTGCTATATCAAGTCAAATTTTGTCTTTGAAATCAGTAACTCTCGTTTCGCGATAAACTGGCTTCCTGTCAAGATCATCTCATCATCCAGGTAGTTTACTTAGAAAAACCATCTTCTAGTACCCTAAGGCTTGTTGCATCATCGACAAGTTTCTTGGCTCCATACCTTTGACCGAATTTTTTTTTTTGGTGTTTGACATCAAATCATCTATTCACGCCTTACAAACTTTACTGCAATATCTTGAGAGCCATTAACATCAATGGTGGTTCTCTCGCATTTGTTAACAACTCACATCATTGGTTGGTAATCAAACGATATCTTACAATGTTCGACTATAAATCATATATTCGCATGGATAGACTTGTACCTAAACGATTGATTGAACGAGATAAGAAGACCCTAGATCTAGTTTCATCCATCTGGGCTGCGATTTTAGGATTGTTGTACACATCATCTGTACGATGACTTTACATAGAGATCGTCATCCGAACATGGGCCTATATCTGTAGGCATGTCTATATTGGGAAAAATTCGAATGTAGACAACTTTATGAACTATGTACATGTTATTAGATAGTTTATGTGCTGAGCATGGGAATGCCTCCCAAAGAAATTCGTGATCAAGATGAAAATATCATAATGTAATGTATTGTAATATTGATGTAGGTCATTGCTCCACTTCAGTTCCAGCTCATCACATCGTAAAGCATCTCATCCAAATACTATTATTATTATTATTTTGACTTCATGCTTTAAGGGGCAACTATTATGGGTCAATTTGGGCATCATCCCCCATGACCTGGTCAAACTAGACATCATCGCTAGGACCAATGAAATAGGGTCTATCATCCCCTTATATTTCAGTTGCTATATGCCTTGAGAGAAGAGAAATTCATTCATGGCTTCTATTTTGAGATTTCCAAGGTTTGAAGTATATTTAATATCACTTATTCACCCACCAACGCAGCCTCTAAAGGGACAAAGGGACTAACTGTGTTTTAGTGCCAAATCCTCCATTCAAGGGTGCATTGCAGTGCACTTCCCGATAGTGAAGAGTGCGTTGGTCACCTAGGAGTGGAATTCTCATTGTTCCGGGAATATCCACATGGGCAGTGCCTTCTAGAAGAGTCCATATGTGTCAAACTCCGAATCCAAGTGTCCATATAACACCTCTAAACTTGGGAACATGTATTGCATATTATTAGAAAGTCATTCATTGAGAAAATACCATCAGTTTCCATATAAATTGAGCACTTATTCTGGTGCTAAGGTAACTTTGACCCCCTTGTCTTAAAGGTAATGATCCATGATTGTTGATAATGTATCTCCAAGATATGTAATTCGAATTGGCCTTAAGGGCATATTCGAGTCTTAATCTAGAGAAATATGTCTTGATCCTGCTACTAGTCCTCAAGACTAGATATACTAATTCGATTCACTTGCACATAACAAAATCTTATTATTCTCTTCTAGAGTGATTCCTACTCTGATACCATGTATAAAATCCATGTATATTCAAAATTATACTTGTAATATGCTAAAACAAAATACTTGAATCTACTCTACAAATTGTGGAAACCAATTATAATCACAAAATCACATGAACAAGAAAGAGAAATAATTTCAATCACACAACAAAAGTATTTATCTGGGGAAAGCCTTAGAGAAAAACCATGCTATCTGTATATTGAATAAGTCAAAGAATATGAGAATAATACAATGATTCTCTCAGGATTGAGAGATCTTTGCACTATCTATGTCTGTCTCACTTATTCCTAGGTAAACTTGGTTCAATACTTAACAAATTTCTTGGCCTCAAGATTGTATTTTTCCTTGTGTAGTATCCTTGGGAATTAGGCCCCTATCAACAAGGAAATTAAAAAATAATTATTGCGAAATACATCAAGGCTCTTCCTATGACTCCATGCACCACATGTATAATTTTCTGATTATACAATTGATAATACAATTTCCATTAACTCCAATCTAAACTGGGTTTTTGTCAGAAATGACATGCATGAGTTATTTTTGAAAGAATTAACATTTATTTAAATGATCACTGCATGTGAAATAAATCTAATTTAATTCACTTGAACTCTCACTAATTCCTCCATCAGTCAGAACTAGTTAAACTGATTTTAACTCAAATAAATCAAGTTAATTAATTACAACTCAAAATAAACTCAACCAGGGATCCTAAAAAGTAGGAGACACTCTACATGCGTCTAGTTTGACCTTGAAATTGAACATACAAGCTATCATGTGATGTTGAATTACATTTTGATTCTAATTTAATTAAGGGAAAATTAAATTAGAAGCCTCTTCTTGTTGTCATTTTCAATACTTCTTGTTGCAAATTTCAACATTTTTCCCAATTGGAAAAGTCATGAACTGAAATTATCCTTCCAACATATTTAACCATCTGTTTATGATGTATGCATCTTTCTAGCCTTCAAGTATGGGAATTTCAAAATTAACTTGTACCTTAAAAGGGTTGGTGCCTCTAGAGTGGTTGTTGGATGCAGATGTGTCCCCTGTGGGTAGTCGTGAAAGGATCTGGGAAAAGTTGTTCATCATCGCGTTCCTTTGTTTCTTGAGGGCCTCCTCGAGCAATATTTTGAAAGGATATCCTACTCCCACATATTTCTTGTGTTATTGCATGGGAGTTCATCGGGGTAATCGAGGTTGATATTGCAATTTTTCAACTAGATCAAGCCCTAACTCCTTATACCCTGATCTCGTTGGGGACATGCAAAGAAAAAAAGAGAAAGAGAACACAACTTTGATACCACTAATCCAGAATCATGTAGGAACACAATAGAATACATATATAAATATAAACATAGATATTTTTTGGGCCTCGTATATGCCCATGTTTTTGTAATGAAATATCATTGTTTATACTCTAAAACCCTAGGTTTTTAGCCAGTGCTATACCCTAATTCTATCACTTTTGGCCAAATACTCTCTATGGTTGATTATCATCAATTTCTTCACTTCTCTATGATTAAAGATTATTTTTTCATGTTTTACTGATGAAATTTTTTTTGAAGTACATTTATCACAGGGTTCCATCGCTGAAATCACTCACAAGCCAGTTAAGGATGAGATGCCTAATTTAGGGCTTTGGTACTTTCGGTGCGCTTTCGAGGAAAAACAAGGGATGTTATGGTCTAAAATAATGTTTTAATACATTCCCGTGAATTTGATTGCACCCAGGTCGCACATGTGGGTCCTTAGGAGTTGATTAACAAATCTGCTCAAAATGTGCAAAGTTTCCAAACTGCCATGTTTGACCTCGATTTGTGTGCAGTTGGAGGCGAATCTATAAAATCTAATCAAATGGGTTTGTTAAAAATATAACCAATTATGTTTATCCAAAACGGTTTCTCAAGATTCGAATTCTTCTAAACTTTATACGGGGGTCTTGGAGGCAGTTTTGTAAAAAATCACTGTTTTTTCAGAGTTCTAGAACATTGGAAAAAAAGCCAAACAACCAACTTTGGGCACGATTTCTGAGGATCTGGATTTGAATGAGACAAATAGAAGAGAGGTTTTTCTTGGAAACATAACAAATTAGTCTCCCTCCAAACATTTTTCCGAAATTATTCATGGTTAGCAAGATATACCAATATCTCTAAGGTTAGTTTGTTAAAATTGTTCAATTTTCCAAGATTGAGGAAAATGAATAATTCGCCTTGTGAATCTTATAAATGGCTCAGCCATGGTTTTTTTTGTAAGCTTGGAAATGTTTTGAAGGAGGAGGATGAAAAGGTGTGAACATGAGACAAAATATTGAAGGAATGTATGTAAGTGAATTTATGATTTGAATCTTAATACAATTTGACTTTGCCATGAATTCTTTGTATATGTTATGGTTTTTTTTTTAATATTTAGACATTGATTTAGTTTAGAATTGCTCCAGGAGTGGTAGGGATCCACCATCGCCTAGAAGCAAGTTTTTTAAACATCATATTAGGATAGACGTAGCGTGTTGATTTAGATCTAGGTGCATGGATTTTATTTTGAAAGCAATTGTTAATTAGATCTCATAATTTTGATTATGTACTTAAGACTGTAATTCGTTTGTTTTCTTAAAATTAGATAGGCATATCATTTTCAACTCGTTCAAGCTAATGAATGTCGTTGATCAATGATTTTATTTCATGAATAGCCCCTTTGTTACAGGTTTATGATTGAAATATTTAAAGGTACTTCTTAATTGGATAAACAAGAGATCGATAACTCCATTTGTTTTAAATATGAACTGAAATCTATTATGTACCTTATTGATTTTCTTGTAACATTGTGTTTTGGAAACCAAGTATTTGAAAGAAATGCAATGAGACCATTAAATCATTGTTTGAAGTTGTAGTTTAGTTTGAAATTCATTGTGATTTTAGTTAGTTATTGGTAGAACCATTCAACAATGTGCTCTTGTTTGAATGATTTCTTGAGTTTGATTAAAGAATTTTAAGGATAGGATAGTTTTTTATTTTGTAGTCTCTTAGATCTGAAGCATGTCAATTAAAATCTTGGTTTACTTAGTTTCTTATGAAGCAATTGCAAAGTGGTGACAGAGGTTAGTTTGAATGCTTATTTGATTTGTTTTATGCATCCCGAGAATTAGATTAGTTGAAGTCTTGTTTGTTCATTGCCTTATATTAATATCAATTTAATGAGAGTGAATTTTATTGGGATTAAGATTTAGCATAAGTTTGGTATCATTTTAAATTAATCTTGATTGGTTTAAGATTCTTGTATTTAGATTAAATAGATTTTAGTATTTAGATTGAGATTTTCATTTAGAATAAAATCATTTCAATGGTAATTTGTGTTTCTTGGTTTATGATTAATTAGAGTTAGTTTGTTTTCACAGTGATTAGAATTTCTTATTTATTTAAGCATGTTTTCCTCAATTGATTAGTTTCAATTAGAAATAACAATTTTGTACTTAAACAACAAGTTGATTCCTATTGTAGTCTAGGTTAGATGTTCTGATCATGCGTTCCCTGTGCTTGTACCTCGAAGCTTATGAGCCCTGGATTGATAATTTAATGTTGGAAATTATAGAAATATATTTCCCCAACATTTTTGGCGCCATTATCAGGGAGGTGCTAAAGGGATCAGAGCCTAGTTTCTTTCACAAGTTTTTTTTTGTGTGTGTGATATTAGTTGTTGGAAAATCAGAGGGCGAAGAGTGTACGGTAAGACGTGAGTGAAGAGCCACGCATCCACTATTGTGGGGTTGCTTCAAAGTTTGGTTTCCCAATCAAGCAAGTTTGGTGAGTTTTTATTGCAACTAGCAGTCTTTAATTCATTTAGATTAAAAAATCAAGTTCTTTAAAGATAAACCATTTTTGGGGTGCTGTAAGAACCCCCTCTTTTGTACTAATCCATGTTGCGAGCAGGAGAAATTCAAGAATGGCCGAGAGCTTGAATAATGTCCATTCAGGCGCTTTCTCAAATCCTAGCAGTAGCTGGGGTATCTTCTTCTCAGGAAGAGTTCATCCTGACTACATTCAGGAAATTATCTATCTCTCCACAACCAGAACATGATTTGGAAATCTCCCTTGAGTCCTCTTGCCTATCTACCAAGGAGATCGATGAGCCATGTACCAAATCTGATTGGGAGCATCTAGCTGAACTTGAGATCGAGGAACCTTCACCATGCCCAACAAAAAGCCTTGTGTGCATTCCAGAGACCAATTATCTAATTTTTCTTGGCATGACCAAGGAGGACATTCAGAGCGGTCCAAAAGAAGAAATGAGCCAATACCACCAGGATTACATCGAGGATTGGTTCCAGATCATAATCCAGCTAAAGTACCAATCTCATCTTCAAATACTCTTGGTATCATATCAATCAAAGCAATTGGTTTCTCATACTCTAGCATGTGTTGAAGTTTATTCTTTCAAACTGAGCGTGAATATATTTAGCATATTGTTACGAACATGGTTGCATTGGAAGTACTCCTACACTTGAAGGAGACCTTTCTCTCTCTAGATTAGGGTAGGGTAGAAATGAATAAAATTATTGTTACAACATCATTCTTGAAATTTCAATTCCTAAGGCATAACCATTGAAATTTTTCTCATTATGCACTCTTGTGGTAACACTTGTCAAAATAAATTTACTCTTAATGCATCATATTTTATAAGTGACTCTGATTATTGGCCAAGATTATTCATTGGGTCAGTTAGGGGAATTGTTATTGTTATACTTTCCATTCATAAGCTTAACATACTATCATCCAAGAAACCTTTTCAAAATTCTCTTTGAAGGTATTGATGAAAAGCCTCCTATGGTGGACCACGCCTATAAAACTTTCATGAGCTCTCATAAGAACCCTAGCATAACCTACTCGAGGAATATTTCAGTCATTATCTGAGTTCTTTTCTTTTCTTGAGCATTTAGGGTAGTAGGATCAACCAGTAAAGATTAGTAATTAAAAACTTTTCACGCCATCTTGTGCTTTTAAGGAGTAGATATGTCTCCCCACTTATTAAGTAACCTCTAATATTAATCATAATCAAAGTCTACACAAATATTTAAGGGAGGATAGGAGGTCTCGTAATGAGCCGACATACCACGATCATGAGACCTAACATGCATGATATTATTGCTCCTGGTCACCAAGCCAGAGTAATGGCTTTTAGCCCCAAAAGCTGGAAGACAAGAGGTCTCATCACAAGTCGGCCTATTCATCTATGTTGCTTCTTGTGAGTGGCACTGCCATCATCTGGTTACCAAGCCAGGACAGTGGCCTTTATCCAAAAGTCAATAAGCTAACTCTGAATCTATGTCTAGTAAGTGGGACACAGACATTTCGTTAGGTTAAAAGGCATCCTTGTCGAGGCTATAAACACCTACTGGTAGCAGGGCCATGCCTGTGGTATCAAAGTTAATTTTAGACTATGATTTACTTGGTTGTTTTTTTCTTTCCCTGAACTCATTATCATATCTCTCTAAGAATGGCTTTAACATCCTTTAGTAGTGTGCTTTGGAGTTCTATCTTTCAGAAATAATTTTGTTTTTATGGATGTGAGACCCTTAGTGCAGGTGATTCACTTTGCTTGAATAAGAGAAGCTTTAACTATATGCTTGGGTAACGGTAAGACAATCATCCTCGAAAGGTATCATTTTGTAATATTTATTTTTCCCTACTTTCAATCCATTTTAAGGCCTTGGTTTTTAAATAAAGTCACTTTTACTTGTACTAATGAGACTATTGAAAGTGAAGACCTGCGGCTTTGGATTACTATTGAGATGCTTTGTGGAAACTTTTATGGTTAATAATTTTAGGATGACATTATCTTTGTAGTAACAACATTGTTAAGCATTCCTTTAGTAGCCCTAGAATTAGTTGCTCTTTTGCAATAATAAAACTCAGTCTTAATGTCACTAGATCCCTGGTCACTAATTTTCTTATCTTATTGATGCAAATGAAGATGACATCCGATGAAACTTACTTACATGCTCTCACAATTCGCCTTATGGTTTAAGTCAATGAAACATGACTTTAATATAGAAACCCTAGCCCTTCAGTCTTTGGTCTCTGTCAGAGGTTTTGCTTGCATGAGGACATGCATGATGATAGGCATGGGGGGGGAGAGATGTTAGGAAAAATTGATGATAATTGTCAGGTTTGATTCATATTTTCACCCTATGCTTACTCATGGTTTTCATTATCATTGTTGGGCATGATCAAGTAATTGTTCATTATTTAACCTATTTCCTTTATTTCTATAATATTTGCATGAAAAGAAGATTATTGATGATGGTGCTTGTGTTATTTCAGGAATCCATATGAAAAATACACATGCATCGACATTTTCGGGATAATATGTATATCAAGACCTTTTTCCTTCTTCAGTAGATCATAGCAGCAATCACATCATCTCGAGCCATTCCATCATTTACTTCATCTTGCAGCACCAAGGACATCAAAAACAAGGGTAAAACTTGAGGTAGAGGTGGCTTAAGATTCTTTAATTGATTAGAGATTTAAGAAAGCTTTGATGATTAACCACCACATATTCTGTATATTTGGTTTTCCATATACCCTCCATTTGCATGCTACTCTAGGTCATAATCATATTGGTTCATGTAAACAAAGAAGTAACTATAATTCCTTCCCCTCCTACATTCACACATATTTTCAGAGGGTGAATTCATTGTTGCCTTTCATAAAGGAACCATTCATAAGCATTGGCCTCACAAAAATAGAGCATGCAAGCACATGTCTTCCCATCTCCATTACCACCTCATCTCATCTAAAATTTCCATTATCACCTACCATCCTATCAATCATTTTACTCCTACCATATCTATTTTTTCTCCTCAATTGGTATCACTCTCAAAATAAAATCTTCATGTATTTTTGCTTCACAAGACCTAACCCTACATAAAAGCCATGATGCCATAAAAACCTAGATACGAGCAAAGTCTTTGTTCGCATCAGGACATGCAAAACCTCAGGCATGGGGGGATGTTGGGCCTCGTATATGCCCATGTTTTTGTCATGAAATATCATTGTTTATACCCTAAAACCCTAGGTTTTTAGCCCGTGCTATACCCTAATTCTGTCACTTTTGGCCAAATACTCTCTATGGTTGATTATCATCAATTTCTTCACTTATCTATGATTAAAGATTATTTTTTCATGTTTTACTGATGATAGTTTTTTTGAAGTGCATTTATCATAGGGTTCCATCACTGAAATCACTCACAAGCCAGTTAAGGATGAGATGCCTAATTTAAGGCTTTGGTACTTTCGGTGTGCTTTCGTGGAAAACCAAGGGAGGTTATGGTCCAAAATAATGTTTTAATACATTCCAATTCATTTTATTGCACCCAGGTCGCACATGTGGGTCCTTAGGAGTTGATTAACAAATCTGCTCAAAATGTGCAAAGTTTCCAGACTGCCATGTTTGACCTCGATTTGTGTGCAGATGGAGGTGAATATATAAAATCTAATCAAATGGGTTTGTTAAAAATATAACCAATTATGTATATCCAAAATTTTTTCTCAAGATTCGAATTATTTTAAAATTTATACACGGGTCTTGGAGGCAGTTTTGTAAAACATCACTGTTTTTTCAGATTTCTAGAACATTGCAAGAAAAGCCAAACATCCAACTTTGGGCACGATTTCCGAGGAGCTGGATTTGAATGAGATAAATCCAAGAGAGGTTTTTGTTGGAAAAAAAAAAAATTAGTCTCCCTCCAAATAGTTTTCCGAAATTCTTCATGGTTAGCAAGATATACCAATATCTCTAAGGTCAATTTGTTAAAATTGTTCAATTTTCCAGAATTGAGGAAAATGAATAATTCGCCTTGTGAATCTTATAAATGGCTTAGCCATGGTTTGTGTTGTACGCTTGGAAATTTTTTGAAGGAGGAGGATGAAAAGATGTGAACATGAGACAAAATATTGAAGGAATGTATGTAAGTGAATTTATGATTTGAATCTTAATACAATTTGACTTTGCCATGAATTCTTTGTAAATGTTATGGTTTTTTTTAATATTTAGACATTGATTTAGTTTAGACTTGCTCCAGGAGTGGCAAGGATCCACCATCGCCTGGAAGCAAGTTTTGTAAACATCATATTAGGATAGATGTAGCGTGTTTGATTTAGATCTAGGTGCATGGATTTTATTTTGAAAGCAATTATTAATTCGATCTCATAATTTTGATCATGTACTTAAGACTGTAATTCGTTTGCTTTCTTAAAATTAGATAGACATATCATTTTCAACTCATTGCAAGCTAATGAATGGCGTTGATCAATGATTTTATTGCATGAATAGTCCCTTTGTTACAGGTTTATGATTGAAATATTTAAAGGTGCTTCTTAATTGGATAAACAAGAGATCGATAACTCCATTTGTTTTAAATATGAATTGAAATATATTATGTACCTTATTGATTTTCTTGTAACATTTTGTTTTGGCAACCAAGTATTTGAAAGCAATGCAATGAGACCATTAAATCATTGTTTGAAGTTGTAGTTTAGTTTGAAATTCATTATGATTGTAGTTAGTTATTGGTAGAACCATTCACTAATGTGCTCGTGTTTGAATGATTTCTTGAGTTTGATTAAAGAATTTTAAGGATAGGATAGTTTCTTATTTTGTAGTCTCTTAGATCTGAAGCATGTCAATTAAAATCTTGTTTTACTTAGTTTCTTTTGAAGCAATTGCAAAGTGATGACAGAGGTTAGTTTGAATGCTTATTTGATTTGTTTTATGCATCCCGAGAATTAGATTAGTTGAAGTCTTGTTTGTTCATTGCCTTAGTTTAAGATCATTTGAATGAGAGTGAATTTTATTGGGATTAAGATTTAGCATAAGTTTGGTATCATTTTAAATTAAACTTGATTGGTTTAACATTCTTGTATTTAGATTAAATAAATCTTAGTATTTAGATTGAAATTTTCATTTAGATTAAAATCATTTCAATGGTAATTTGTGTTGCTTGGTTTATGATTAATTAGAGTTAGTTTCGTTTGCACAGTGATTAGAATTTCTTATTTGTTTAAGCATGTTCTCCTCAATTTATTAGTTTCAATTAGAAATAACAATTTTGTACTTAAACAACAGGTTGATTCCTATTGTAGTCTAGGTTAGATGTTCTGATCCTGTGTTCCCTGCGCTTGTACCTTGAAGCTTACGAGCCCTGGATTGATAATTTAATGTTGGAAATTATAGCAATATATTTCACTAACAATATGCAACATAAATAAAAATTCATTTCTTTAATATAAAAAAAATGAAATATGCTTACATACAAAATGGAAATAAACTAGCTCGGGTGATGGTAACTTGTCTCTGAGAAGAGATGTGGTGGCTACATGCCTCTGAACTATGTTACAATAAGGCTCAAGGGATTTTTTACTAGTGAACAACAAGGTAAAACCATAAACAACCAAAAACCTAACCCAAGGACATGAAACACCAAGATTTTGTGGGCCCCATTGGGGTTAGTTGGGAAGCCAACTTCCCAGGGTCGTAACTTGGTCATATTATTTCTGTTTGGTGTGTACAATACCTCATTGGAAATATCTCTCTAAGTACTACAAAATTTTCCACAACCCCCTACCTAAGGCTATGGGCATGCTATGAACCTCAAAAAAACATTGTTTAGGGGGTCAAAACTTCTATGGAAGTTCAAGACCCCAAAAAATACTAAAAATAGTAAATGTTACTACAAAGAAAGAATATGATGAAAGCCAATATATTTCTAGGTGGAATAGGTGGGTGGACACTAATATCCACCTAGATCATGTGTGTATTTTCTAATTTTATCTACAATTACCATGATATAGTCATGTTGCCTCCTAGGCCTTGGTAATATAGAATGAACTCCATGGATAATGTTTCCCATTTCCTTTCTGGAATGAGAAAAGGCTGGAGTAATATTGTTGGGTGTTGATGTGAAGCCTTCAATTATTAACACTCTAAGAACTTAACCACATAAAATATTGCATTTTTTTCATGTTAGGAAAACAAAAATCTTTCCTCAACACAATTATCAATTTTTGATACATGGGATGGCTAACTATTCGTTTCTTATCCAATTCATCTAGAACAAATATTTTCACTTCAAGATCATTAGGCAAATAAATTATGTCTTTGTATATTAACAAATCTTGACTATTTACGGAGAAATCAGTTTCTTCTTCACAAAATAGTTCATATTTTTGTGTTTTTCTTTTAATTTGCATGTATTCTTCATCAAAATATGTTTTTGTTTAATCATTTCTATAAAGTATGTATGCCTATTGGTTACTGAAATGTCACAAATATTATTTAATTTTCTACTTAATCCATCAACATTTTTTTTCTTTTTATTTAATGTATATTATTTGAAAATCATATTCGCTAAGGAAAGCCAACAATCTAGCTTTCCTAACATTCATATTTGGCTAAGAAGAAATGTATTTGACATTGGAATTGTATATATTTAACTTAAATTTTCTTCCTATGAGATGGTGTCTCCACATTTTTAAGGCATGAATGATAGATGTTATTTCCCATTCATGTTTAGCATAGTTCTTTAGATTCTTATATTCATAGCTGATTACATGGCCTTCTTACATTAAAACACCTCCCAATCCTTCTTTACAAGCATATGTACATACAATACAATATTTAATGGGATCAACTAATTTTAGGACTGGAGTAGTGGCTAGTGTTTTCTTAAGTTTCTCAAAACTATCCTAACAGTTCTGGTTCCATTCAAACTTTGTCCCATTCTTTTGCAAATAAGTAATTGGATATGCCAATTTAGAGAAAACTTCTATGAATCTTTTGTAATATCCTATAATTATCATAAACAATTTGACATCAACTACGTCTTTAGGTACTGGCCATTCAATAATAGATCTAATATTTTTTGGAACCACAACAATCCCTTCCTTCGATACTACATGTTCAAAATATTGAATCTATTTATGGTAAAATGACCATTTTATAAATTTAGCATATATCTCATTCTCTCTGAGGTACTGAATAACAATTTGAAAGTGTTGATCATGTTATTATTTACATTTTAGGTAAACTAAAATATCATCTATGAATAAAATTTCCAATTTGTCATGAAAATGAATTAGCACACTATTTATCAGGCACATGAAAGTGGTTGGTGCATCAGTGAGTCCAAAGAGAAGCGTTGCAAAATCATAGTGTCAATATCTTGTTCTAAAAGTTGTTTTCTGAATATCTTCATCCTTGATCCTAATATAAGTTTTTCTAGATCTTAGATTAATTTTTAAGAAGATTGAAGCTGCTTGGACTTGATCAAATAATTCATCAATCCGGGGAAATGATCATATTTTTTTATATTCATTTGATTGAAATTCCTGTAATCTATACAAAGCCTAAGAGTCCCATATATCTTCTTAACAAATAAATTGGTGCTCCACAAGGAGATACACTACATCTTATTGACTTCTTATCTAGTAGGTTTTGAAGCTGAATTTTTAACTCCATTAGCTCAGGAATTATCTGTAGAAATTTGAATAACTGATATATTATTCACCGATATTCTCCTGATCACACACTATTTTAGCTTCATGCAATTAATGATCAATGGTAGAAGAGATTCTGTATTATGCATGAAGCTAAAATAGTGTGTGATAAGGAGAATCTCGGTGAATAATATATCAGTTATTCAAATTTCTACATGGTATCGGAGCGATATTGATCATTGGAGAAATTGCAAAACATTGAAGCGGTTGAGTTTTGTGCTGGTGGAATTCGAATTTGCAGCAGTGTTTTCTTGGTGTCGAAGTTGAGATGTCTTTCAACAGATTGCAATTGGAGTATGCCCTTGAGGGCAGCTCAAATTATATTTCATGGAAGGACAGGATGGAGGCTGTGCTGGATGACAATGGGTTGAAGGAGTTCATAGATGCAGAAATTCCAAAGCCTACTTCTAGCTTAAGCACCGTACTTGGCCTTGGAAAATTGAAGACAAAAAGTCATCGAATTATGCATTTGGAAGGTGTGAAGGATCACATAGTGTCCGACCTTCATGGTAAGGCTTTCAGATGGAGGCTACTCCGTTCTTGATGTGGAAAGCTTTGAAAGATTTATTTCAAAGCAAGAGCGACCAGAGGAAGTTGGCGCTCAAGGATAAACTCAGAAACATAAAAATGGAGAAAGGTGAAAGTATGCCCAAGTACCTCACGAAGTTCATCCAATGCAGGGATGAGCTGGGAAGTGTGGGGGTTACTATTGATGATGAGGACTTGGTGAGCTTGGCTCTCCTTGGGCTTCCAAAGAGTTGGCATTCCTATCAGGACTCTGTCAATGGTCGGGAGAAATTGCCAGGATGGGAACGACTTTGGTCGGATCTTGTGCAAGAGGAGATAAGGCGGAGTACCAGGGACGGATCTTCATCAAAGAACTCTGATGAAGAGAATTGCGCTTTGGCTTCCAAAGCAAAGAAGGGGAAGAGCAAGAAAGCTTCTCATTCCGGTGCGAAAGGAAAGAAGCAGGACATGTCCAAGGTGAACTGCTTTCACTGTCACCAACATGGACATTATGCCACTAATTGTCCATAGAAGAAGAAAAATAAGCAAGCTACTGGGACTGCAGCTGGAGAGGCCTTAGCCTCGCAGTTTGAGCTAGATTTTTCGCTGATCACATGCTTGGTCTCAAGTATGATGGTTTCAGTGTGGTTTCTTGACAGTGGTGCATCTTTTCACATGACAGGAGATCGAGATTTGTTTACTGATCTGGATGAGAAAGATCTTGGAGTGCACATCAAGATGGGAAATGATGGTAGATACAGTGCGACCGGTATTGGTACCATTTCATTTGAGAGGGATTCTGGTAAAACCTTCGTATTGAAGGAAGTGATGCATGTTCCAGGATTGAAGAAGAATCTTATCTCTGTGGCGATGTTAGATGACAAGGGATATGATGTTGTCTTTAGCGAGGGAAAGGCTTTCCTGCGCAGTAAGGCAACTGGTGAGACCTGGAGGATAGGGGTTCGAGTTAAGAACCTTTATCAATTGTAGGTAGATGGCTGCGCAGCAATGGCAGGAAAGGAAGAATGAGTGGTGAGCCGGGATGATGGCGAGTTGTGGCACCGGATATTGGGCCACCTTCACCATGGAGCTTTGAAGACACTGCAGTAGATTTCTACTGGGCTTCCTAAAGGCACTCTTGCGCAGTCAGATTAGTGCAAGGGATGTACCTTGTGAAAATTTGTGAAAGCCACCTTTCAGAAGAAGGATAGTCGCGCCACGATGATCCTTGAGAGAATTCACACAGACGTGTGTGGACCTTTCTCAGTAGCTTCGAAAACAAAGCACAAGTATTATGTGATATGTGTTGATGATTTTTCTCATAAGTCTTGGATCTTAAATGCCGGAAGAATAGCGAGACATACTCAAAGTTCTGTGAGTTCAAGGCACTGGTTGAGAAAAAATCGGGGAAGCAGGTGAAGGCTCTAAGGAGCGACAATGGTGGTGAATTCATCTCTGGCGAATTCAAGGACTTTTGCAGCGCAGAAGGAATTCGAAGAGAGCTCATAGCACCTCATAACCCATAGCAGAACGGGGTTGCTGAGCAAAAGAACATAACGATCATGGGTGCTGCACAAACGATGTTGCATGATCAGGGTCTACCCATTCACTTGTGGGCGGAGGCATGTAATACTACAGTATATGTGCAGAACCGTTGTCCTCACAGGATACTTGGCATGAGTACACCCGAGGAGGCGTGTTTTGGTAAGAGGCCTAATATTTCCCATTTGAGGATTTTTGGTTCACCTGTTTACATTCATGTGATGAAGGATGCCAGGAAGAAGATGGATCCGACCGCAGAGGTTGGGATATTTGTGGGGTACACTGATATGCTCCACAACTATCATGTGTATTTTCCAGATAGTCGCAAGACTGTTGTGTGACGGGATATCAAATTTCATGAGGAGAAAGCCATGAAGTGTTCACTTGAGAGAGAGCCACACTTGCATGCAGAAGAGGAGCTATTAGTTCCTAAGGATGAGTCTCAGGATGTGGATCAGCCACAAGATGAGGTTCATGGAGTGGAAGAGACCACTCAAGCAGCGCCAACCATCAGAGGGCGGAAGCGCTACGAGAAGTTGGGCGGGGCGGCTCAAGATGCGAGAGAAGGGCGCAGGAACACCTACATCTGATGCGAAGAAACGAGTCCACGGCCCGATTGTCTAGATACATGGCTCTTATGAGCAAGTGTATCGTGACGAGCCATCCTCTTTTGAGGAACTGTGGAGGACCCCGCATGGGTAGATGCCATGGTGGAAGAGTATGAATTCGATTGTCAGAAACAGTGCATGGGAGATTGTCCCAAGGCCGGAGGGGAAATCAGTGGTGGGTTCAAGATGGATCTACAAAGTGAAGAAGGCAGCTGACGGGAGTGTGGAGAGGTATAAGGCAAGATTTGTTGCCCGAGGATTTTCACAGATTGAGGGGATCGATTATGAGGAGACCTTTGCACCTGTCACAAGGTATTCTTCCATATGGACGATTCTTTCTCTCTCAGCGCAGATGGGGTGGCACATTCATCATATGGATGTGAATACTGTGTTCCTCAATGGATTCATTGAGGAGGAGGTGTACATAGAGCAGCCCGAAGGTTTCGAGATCTTCAGCAACAAGTCGCATGTGTGCAGGCTCAAGAGAGCGTTGTATGGGTTGAAACAAGCACCTCGTGCTTGGTACACACAGATAGATAGTTATTTAACTGGACTTGGATTCTCCAAGAGTGAGGCGGATCCTAACCTATACCAGATTGTGGTGGAGGGTAAGTTGCTGATCATTGTACTTTATGTAGATGATTTGATTTTGACGAGTGATGAGATGTTGATACTTTCATGCAAGGAGGATCTTGCTAGAGAGTTTGAGATGAAGGACTTGGGCCTCCTTCATTATTTCTTGGGATTGGAAATTTGGCAGCGCAGTGATGGACTATTTGTTTCTCAGGGTAAGTATGCCCGGGAGATATTGGAGAAGTTCAACATGCATGGCTGCAAGCCTGTTGATACTCCTCTTCTTGGAGGTTGGAGGAAGGAGGATGCTACTTCAGCGGAGGTAGTGGATGCCACTGTCTATCGACAGTTGGTGGGGTCGCTTATGTATCTGGTCAATACACGACCCGATATATGCTATGCAGTTAACCAGCTTTCACAAGCTATGGTTAAGCCTACCAAGCTCTTCTGGAAGGCAGGCAAGCATGTATTGCGTTATCTCATAGGCACATCGGGATATGGATTGTGGTACAGACAGTCGGATGAGGTGAAGTTGTGTGGCTTCACGGATGCAGATTGGGCAGGGAGCCCAACGGACAGAAAGAGCACATCTGGAGGGATTTTCAGTATCGGGTCGACAGCAGTTTCTTGGTACAGCAGGAAGCAGAGATCCGTGGCACTCAGTTCAGCAGAGGCCGAGTATATGGCAGCGAGTTTGGTTGCATGCGAGGCTATATGGATGAGGAAGATCCTGGTCGGGTTGTTCGGTTCACACTTAGAGCCTACTGTGATTTATTGTGATAATCAGAGTTGCATCAAAATCTCGGTTAATCCAGTATTTCATGATAGATCTAAACACATTGACATCCGGTATCATCATATCAGAGATTGTGTGCAGCGGAAGGTCATGTTACTTTCATACATTCCCACGGAGGATCGGGATGCTGATATCTTGACGAAGGCGCTCACCAGGAGAAAATTTGAATACCACAGGGGCAGGATAGGGGTTGCAGATAATCCTTATCTTGTTGAGAGGGAGTGTTGAGATTGCAACAAGATGAAGAGCTTAGTGGAAAGAAGTCGCCTTCACTAAGTGGGCCCGCAGGCTATTTTTGGCGCAAAGTCTATTTTTAGACTATGTCTATTTTTAGACATATGGATCATGTTCTATGAGTTGCAGGATGCTATTTGTGGATGGTTGTTCAAGTTGGAAAAAATAGATGGACTTCTATTTTTAGACATATTGGGCGGAATCTATTTTTAGATTGCCAGTCTAAAAATAGATATGTCGAATATTATTAGCTCTTAATAATATTTGGACTATAAACATTATCTTATTCTCTTGGAGCACTTCGGTTAAGTGCACAGATGTGGCACAGGAGCTGATAGAAGGAATTACGCTATTCCTGAGGGTTAAGTGGAGCTATTGCATGGATACTTCAGTTAGAACTCATGTGACAGAGTTTGGTGGAGTTGATTGAGAAGTTAGTGGAGTTGTGTTCAGTTTAACTAATCTAAACATAGTTGAGCTATTTGTATTCAGTTTAACTAATTGATACAATTAGTGAGAGTGGTGTGAATTAATTATTAATTAATTCACTAATTATAAACTCATTAATCAACTAAAGAATGCATCAGTTAACTTCAGTCTATGGACAGTTTCAGTGGAGACCAGTGCAGAGATAGGTGAAAGAGCAGGTTAACTATCAGTTGTGACTATATAGTTGCTATTTGCAACACACAGATAGGTGGAGAAGCCCATGAGGATTGCGCAATACAATCCAGGTGGTTTATCTATTTAATGAAGCCATCCCATAGCATTGATTACGCAATAGAGGCTGGCTATCAAGTGGCAAAATATTGGAGCATGTATTTTGCTAGATCTAGCTTGATAGTGTGTAGCAATTGAGGGCGTACATGAGAGCTTGTGAGGAGCTTTGTACTATGATTGTTACACGATCTCCATGATGTATAATATACAGATAGTTGGGGTTTTCAGCTTTAAGCTTTCCCATTAAATACTGTGTTCATATGTGTGATTGTTCGTGGTTTTAATGTGTGCATGCAATTGATTTTATTTCCGCAATTAATGATCAATGGTAGAAGAGATTATGTATTATGCATGAAGCTAAAATAGTGTGTGATCAGGAGAATCTCAGTGAATAATATATCAGTTATTCAAATTTCTACATTATCATTCTATATGGGGTTTGGATACCGGAACTACTCTAAGAATGAGATCAATAGTGAAGTAAATATCTCTCCTTGGAGGAAGTCCTAGTACTTCTTCAAGGAAAACATCTTTATATTGCATCCAAATAGGATAATTTACTAAAGATGGTTTATGCTTGCTAGGAGATAGGTATTTAATTTGGACTGCAAAAATTTGTTAGCCTTTACAAGAAAGCTATTTAACTTTAGGTTAGAAATATGCCTCACAAAAATAGTTTTTAGCACTGCTTTGACTATATGGCCCTCTCCCTCATCATTAAAAGAAATGAAATACTTTTTAGGAAGTTTAAAATTACTATGTGAGATTATAGCTAGTCCATCCCAACAAGAAGATCATATGGCCCTACAGGTAAAATGATTAAATTTGGATGAGTATTCACTCCATTCAAATTTAGCAAACAATCTTTGTTTATTTCTCTAACATTCCTTTTTTCTCTTGTCGTTACTTGTGCTAACCACGTATTACTATATTTTCCTTTTTTCATTCCATGTCTTTCAGTTGAAATAGGATAAATATAACTTAAAGTAGATCGGGAGTCAATTAGTAGTGAAAATTTTTTCTCATAAATTTTACCTTGGATTTCCACCATAGTGAACTTGTGGTCTGCTTTTCTTCCACCCAACACCACACTAATCCTTTAGATATTATATGAAATATCATTGACTGTAGAAGCCTCTTGTAGATTGTTTACTGTTTTTATTTTATTTTATGGTTTTTGCAGACAATATCTCCACAAATGGTTCTCATTGTAGCCCCAATAATTAGTTGGTGGTATCGCTTACTCTCGAAATTTTGTATTTCTTGCTCATGTACCTTTTCCACCTTTCTGTCCTAGATTTTTCTGTTGATTTACACTTCTACTATAATTGCATCCTTGACAAAGGTGTTAGAAAAGGTAAGTTTCTTAAACATGTTTCTCTTAGTAACAAACTTCTCGTCTTTCTTGGCTATCTAACCTTTAGAAGGTTGGAAACTATATCGCTACTGAGAGGGGGGTGTGAATCACTTGTGTGGAACTTAGATAATTTTTGTCGAATTAATTAAACTTTAATCCATGCATAAAATGAAATACATAAACATAAATTATAGCATCAATAATAAACATGAAAGAAAAAAATAAATAAACACATGGACATAAGTGTTTTTTGTGGAAAACCTATCTTGAGCAAAAAACCACCTTGGTGTTGTTGCGATGCTCAATTATTTTACTAATTTGTTGAAAAAATTACACACAGATCAACTCACTCCCATGACCCTTGAAGTCTTGACTTCTTTCACAGTATTTTGGTCCTTTCAGAAAGGAACCTGCCTCTCTCTCGGATCTATGGACTATCATCTATTAAATGCCACCACAATCAACTATCGTCGTCCAACTTCCATTGGACTATACAAATCCTATTGGATGGATAAAACTCTTCCCTCCACTGAATCCACCAATTCACCGTCTCTCAAATCCACCATTACTTCACTACCTCCATGTGAGTCTCCTTTCATCTATTTTCAACTTGGACTCTGAAAATTTTCTCAACATGAGCACTGTAGCAACATAGCATCAAAGCTAAAATAATTTTGGAGCACAAGCTTCCTTCAAAACCTCCACACAAAATCTCCACACATGCTCCAATACAATCTCCTCAAACTTAATGCAATAATCCACACTTCAACACTCCACTTACTACATAAACATATGGGTGAAAAAAGCTTCAACAATCTGCTACTGCTACTGCAAATTGATTCAAAAAATATGTGTAATGAAGCTCACATAGTTTGTAGGGTCTTCTCCAAACATAGTCTCTCCACACACTAGTGTTATCAACCATACTAACAATGAACTATCTCCAATATAAAGACGAACTCAAGTGATCAACTGAATAATTACTCAGAACTGCTAAGCTCAAAATTCTTGTTCATATGCTTGATTTAGATCCAGATTAAGCTCATTAAATCAATCAACCACTAACTCCACTAGCCTTTTTTAATATTTTCAACTTTGATCAACTTCTAGAGGTCCCAAAAACTTTCCCAACCATAAACCGAAAATTTATGATCAAGGAAGTCACCACAAGCCAAAAATTAGCTCAGCAGCGCGAGGAATTAAGAGAAAATATTGTCCAAACACATAACCTCTCCCTTATCACTGCTCTACATGCGACTTTATCCTCCTGGAGCTATAGTCTCTCCCATAGGTTTCTCTCCATGTGACTATGGCTTTGAAACCACTCCCTTAACTCAGTAAGCATGCGACCAGGCAGAGGAACCTTTGAAGAACCTTTTTTTTTTCTCTCCATCTAGGCTAAATTTGGAAAAAATACTTCTTAGAAAGCTAATTTTCTATGTTCTTCATAAAACACATGTCTCACAATTTTGAGATCCATCCTTAGTTGCCCAAAAATTCCAATGAAAAATTTGCATTTCTATCCAAACACCATACTAAACAACTGGGCCTAAAACTGAAGTAAAACATATGTTCTTCAATCCAGAACCTCTTCCATCTAATGGAAAATATTTTCCAGCATCTGAGGACTCCTCTAAAACTTTGTCAAGTCTTCAACTGTTGAGTAGGAAAGGCACAAGTCTATGACACACAATACCTAGTCTACCAACCTAGCACCGAGACCAACACCTATTGCTCCTCAAGCATTAACCTATCCTCTGTGGTAGCAATCTCAACACATACATTAGCAACATCAAGGCATACAACCACCTCCATCATTAGTAGAAGCACCTCCAACACAAGAAACCACATCTCACACATGTAGCAACACATGCAATGGCTCCAAGTCATGTAGAGACATATGCAACATCTAGAGAAACACTCAAACCACCTATTGCAACAACATCTCCAAGCTACAACACAACATCAACACCCATAACAACAATCCAATTCTCCTACAGTAGCAACATCTCCAATCACAATATGTGGATCCATATCCAAGTTAGCACCCACAACATCATATCTACTAGGTATATAAATAAGTATGTTGAAATCAATGCCAACTAACAAGACCATAAACCAATCATGCATCATTCATCACTCATGCATATGACGAGTAGAACCAAGAGCTTGTTGACATCAATGCCAACACTACAATGCCAAAATAGAATTGTCACTTTATTTTGGTTATGGTTAAAACAAAAACTTTCATTCCTTATGGCCTCATCCAGGGTTTTTGGATTTTAAAATTCAATCCTTTCTCTATATGAAAAAGGAAAGAATAGATGAAAATTTGTATTTTTTCTTTTTATTTTTTCAAATATGGTACATATCTCAGAAAACTCATAAATTTATTTACAAATTCATCTATGATGGACTTTCTTAGCATCAATTCATGGAACTCTCTATCTTCTCATCAAAATATAGTCAATTAAATATTTATTTTTAATTGTTTGTTTAAAGAGTTACCATGTTATATTTCCGCTCCTCGTCCTCTTTATGGCTTTATATTCTTCCCACCATTATAATTTAACTCATATATAGCCAATATGGCCTCAAATTACTTGGATAATTATAGACATCAAAATACGTTGACATATTTAGAAGCCATGCTTCTACTCTTTGCAATTGGTATGTAATTCTTTTCTTTTTGGACACAAAGTACTACTTTCATATTTATGTTCTTTTCCTTCATCAAACTCATGGGTCTTAATTTCACTAGAAGTTATGGACTGGGTTGTATCAATATATTCACTCCTTCGTCTATTCTTGTGAGCTTCTCTTGTTTGTTTATTAGCTCTATTCTCTTCTATCTTCCTCAGTAAAGAGCCAGTAATCTCCTCTTACTCATCCCTAGCTTTAGACAATTTTTCTTGATTGGCCTTTATATTATCTAGATCTTCTTTCAAGCCATTCATTATTTGTAGGATTTCAAATTCTTGACTTTTTGTATTACGACTCCCCCCTCTCATTATTACAATTTCAATATCAGGTTCTTCACCACCTCTAGGTGACCCTACAAATGTCTTCCCATTTCTTTCTTTAGCTATTCTTTTATTTTTCTAACAATTATTTCATTTCTAATCATGACATTAAAAAAAAAAAGATAACTCTTTCAGTTTAGGACCCATAAAAGACACAATAATGTAACCTATAACTTTGATACCACTTGCAATGAACCTCCTTATAAACTAAACACACAAAAAAAATTCATATATATATATATATATATATGTTTAGTCATTTTATTTTCTAAATTTCGTATTCCAATTATTGCATATTATAAATTTGAAATTTTACACCCATTCACAATGATTTTCTATATTAAGCACTTAAACTCTCTATAATATTCTTTTGATTATTGGATTCCATTTCTAACTAGATTTAATCTCTTACAAATGTGTCACAAGGCCAAACACTTTATCTCACTAGGATTTTCCCTTTCCTACTAATAAAGTTTCCAGTCACAATTTATATTTTTGTGACATTTTCAATAGTATGATTAAATGTCATAATCTAATTCTATAATATTTCTAATGGGATGTTTAAAGTCTTATTTACATACGCTACCAAGAATAAAGGTTGTATTGAAACTATATATATATATATATATATATATATATATATATATATATATATATATATATATATATATATATATATATATATATATATATATAAACTCACCATTCTTCATGTTATATTAATAACACCTTAAGGACCATTATTGCACCATAGTATTATGATACATTTTATTATTTTGCAAAAGGGTTTGTATGCCTCAATATTGCACACATCCGACCTTCCAATCTAATTAATTGTTAGTCCTTGGTACTTTTATAAATGTTCAACTATCGTTGAGTATTAGTATTTCCACAACATACATTTACTCTTTATGAAATAGTTTCCATAACTATTGTATGTTCAACAATTCACATGGTTTATTATCCATGTTGTTTGTAATTGGATTATGGTATATTGATACAAAAACTTTCGGTATTGTTAGGAAGACTCGAAATATAACCAATTCCCTCCGTGTTGTATTGGTAGTGAAGAACGTGGGTTATGATTAAACCATATGATTGATGATCGATGTCCTCAGCAATCAGCGATAGATAATATTTGGGTATTTACAAAATCGTCCATCACTTTCTCTGCTGGTTTAAATGTTAACACTACACTCATTTGATAGGATTGAACTCCTCAATCAATTTCGAACGGATTGTGGTTCACAAAATCACAAATGCACTACCCTCGAAGCTATTTCTATATTTTTAAATGAATTCTTGCAATAAATTTAACTTATTATTTTCTTGCTCTTTGGTTCATTTCTTCACAACTTTTTCATGTTACACGTGATCAGGTAATTGAATTATTTTGTGTTTGTACCATATTTTGGTAAATTTTCTCTAAAGGGTACTTGGCTTTGATGTTTCGATTGATTTCTAAAGGTTAAATTCAAAGGCCTCCTTGCATAGGCCTAGTCTCAACCTATATAATTTATATTTTTCTCATTTTAATTTCTATTATATACATGTTTAATTTTTGTTACACAAGTTTATATATTTATTTTTGTATATTCTTTCTAACTTTGATTCTCTTTGAAACAATTTTATTTTTTTGGCTAGGCCTTTCGTGTTCTAAAATCTGTTGAGGTAATAATTGTTTTATTAATATATCCACATTTATTTTTAACAACTTCTCTGAATTTCTTCAGTAGTTTTATTATACACAAAAAACCATAATTTAACATAAGATTTGTTTCCTAGAACTTTCTCACGGGTATCTGTGGTTTCTAAATCTTAAAACGTTTTTGTTTCATCGAGGAGACCTAAAGTATTGTTCTCACTCATAGGAGTTTTTTGACTATTATTTAGCAGGTTAAGTGATATGAACCCATTGAAGGCTGGAAATTGAATGCCTCAACATCGGGGAATACCACCTGGTTCGGAGCTTAAAGCAACTCATTTTCCGTTGAAATTGGTGGATTCGACTTGGGATAAAGTGACCAGTTTCCCATTTTAAAGAGATTTATAATAACAAGAGAAATGAAATAAAAGTGATGGAATTATTTTAAAGCTAATGATAAAAATAAAACTTATTCTAATTATTTCTCGGGATAAAAATTATTTTAATGTGACTAATAAAAAGATTTCACAAAGTACATAACAATATAAATCATTTCATAAGCAACTAAATTAATTAAATGATTAATCAATTTAGTTGATTAAACCTCAATCACATAAAATATTTCGTTATTTCATATATAATTACCAATCATTCAACACTTCTTTTCAATAGTGAAAATGACATATTTTTTTCAAAGTAACTTATATAATGAAATAACATCAAAATAAGATAACTATCTAATTCAATAACACAAAGCAATAATACAAAGATAATAGTACCTGATGCATTAGTGCTCCGTATATGAAAAGACAACTTTCAGGCTCAACTTTTAATTAGATAACTTCTGATCAAATAATAGTGCAAGTTCAAAGCTATCTTCTCAAAATTCTGGGCCCCTTACTAAATGCATGAAAGGGGTTTAAATAGTCTTTTAATATTACAAAAATAGTAAATTTGTAAATGAAGTTTCTATAATTGCTCGAACAAATTTAAACTAAGATAAAGGATAGAAAAATAGTAATCAGTTGCAACAATATTCATGATTGTTTCCTAAATCCATTCTTCATTTGTTCTTTGAGATTGCAAATATTTTCATCGGCTTCAGCTGGGGAGGGTGCATTAGATGCATGCACATTTGTCATGTGAATACTGCATCATTAAGCACTGGAAAAAGTTGAGTTGCTGCATTTTTGAGACACCTCAACATGAACGACTAACTATGTGGTTTTACCAGGAATTGCCGATAACTTTCTAAGTTTTATTTAGATAATATTTTAATATCTTGAACCTTCTTTCTAGATGCTTCTTGCCAAGATTTTTTAAATACTATGACATCTGGCAAGGTGTATTTTTGGAATTCCTATATCATATTAACTTGCAGTAGAGTATCGGTAATGTATTCAGCGAGATTTGAGGCAATATTACTGGCTCTAATAATATCAATTTATGCACTTTTCATTTTTATTCCCTAGTCATTGAATACATTATCTTTTTGTGACTCTTCAATCCTGGGAAAATTAGTTTCTCTTCCTTCTGTGTTATCTTTCCAATCTATGAAGTCAGATATTTTTTGATAAATCTCTTCATAAAATGTCCTTAGTTCGGTCAGTTGAGTGACTAAAAAATTACTGGTTTTAGATAAGTCATGAATTAAAGATAACTTGTGGCATAAAACATATTGATCCTTTGTCAAGAGGATATCCAATTCTGATGCTTCTTTTCATACTTGATTTATTTCAGGATTATCCTTCAACTGATCAAACTTTGTTGTAACTGTTGTATCTATTGATATTTATCTTTGGATTCTGCTTCAAATTTCACATTCATATTATCTAAATTCTTTTGCAGATCGACAAGATTCAATTTCCATTATTGTTTTATTGCTTGCTTCTCTTCCTGGAAATTTTTCTCCAACTGAGAAATTCTTTGATCTTTCTCTTTTATCAACTGTTGTATCTTAGATGTTTTGTCCATGGTTGCATTTGCATAAGCTCCTGCAAATTGAGATAGTTTATTTAGATCCTCCTCCAGGGCAGATTGAGCTCCTTTCCAGAGAATTTGAACAGAAGTCTCATTAGGAACCAACATTTGAGTCTATTCTAATTTTCTTTTCATCCTGGACCTTCTCATGAATACCTTGTGTTTTGGACTATAAAAACATCCAATGGTGGAATTTCTTGAATTTTAAGGACTATCTCTATAGGTTGAAAAGTAGGAATTATTTCCATGTCTTCTACTACATGAGAATCATTTTTCATTTCTTCACTAGTATTCCCTACAGGTATTTCAACATTCACATTATTTTGGAGAAACTCTACAGTAGATGAGGTTTTCCCTATATTTTTTGGAAATTGTGCAGTTTATCTGTTGGTTATGAATGGTTATGTAATTGGCCATGTATTGAGCACAACCGTCTCTATAGTAACTGAAATTGGTTCTGTGTTGACCAAAACTGATTCTGTACCTTCATGGCTGGAACCATTTGCAACATGGATTTCCTCAGTCATTAAAAAGATTTTGAATTCTTCCCAAACCTTGTTGATCTGTTGCTCATCTTTAAATTTATTTTCTGGCTCAACAACTATATTAGTTGTTTCTGTATTTTGAGCACTTGGAACTTGGGAAGAATATGCCAATTCTTCTACATTCTCTGAGTTCTGACTGGAATGTCTTACTAGAAATTCTGGTAGATGGGTAATTCTTTTATAACGACATTGGTTAAAACTAATCAATTCATAAGGAGTCAATCTATCAATGACTAATAATTCTACCATAGAATATTCTGGAACCATTTCAAATAAATCATCAAATTTATCGGGCTCATTTGAAAACGTCCTGAGTTTTACTTGAGTGGTAACATATTTAGCAACTCCTTTAGGGTCAAACTATTGGTTTAGTATTACAGGAAAACATAAAACTTTTAATTTCTCAATTTCAATCAAAGAATACTTGAAATTTTCTAAGATATATGTGCCACAAGGAATAGGGAAGCATAGCGATAAAATTTTCTTTGCATCTCTGATAACTCTAGTTAGGCCTTGTCCAACCGTCTGATAGGAAATTTATTTGGCTAACAACTTATTTGGAACAAATAGTGGCAGGACATGAGGATGGGCTAGGCTACCGAAAACTTGAACATAGGTAAAGTTTTCTTCTCCGAACCATTTCCCTAATGGCTTCAGGTATTTTTTTGGCTTCAGCAGTAAGTCTTGGGGCTTTATTACTGAAGACTTCTTGATGGATGGGAAGCAGCACTTCATGAAAAATATTATAAAAATAAGAATGGTACTTGGATTCCCATAAAATGTCAAAGTAAACATGAATAGGGGTGGTGTACTAAATAGTCCATTTCCATCCCAAGGATGTAAAGTCAAAGGAAAATCATATGGTATGCATAATGTAGGCACTCAAGAAAAATGGAGGAGTTTTCCTTTGCACTACATTATGCTTTTTCCTATATTACAAATTTGACTTCCCAATTATTTGAAAAAATGGTTTCCCAGTCCATAATATAGCCATCAGAGGTGTCCTCAATTAAAGTGCCCATTCTTTAGAAAACCTTTGAGTATTTGGATAACCATAAAGACGAAAAAAAATAGCAACAATGTGGGAGATAGGGCCAACAAGAGAAGTTAGTGAATACATACCCATGTCTTCTCATTTTTTCTTATTCAGGTCTTTCCTCCATCCTCTGATAAGTTCCGCAAGGTTCGAATTTTCATGCATGAATCTCTAGACAAGTTGTGTATCGTACTTCTTTTGGGGCTGTGGTAATTGGTACATTCTCCTTAGGCCTTCTGGCTTGAATGAACCCACACCTGTCTTTTTTGAAGTGATAAACAATTTGTCTGTTATGTCTACATGGTCCAGGACCCATCTCACCATATCTGTGTATGGGAGAATTTTCGGACGAGCAACAATTCTAGGAAGAAATGAATGATCTACATCGCTCCATGCATCCGTATCTTTTGGCAGAGACTCATCAGTAGTAGCTCCTCGGTTCTCAGTTATTTTTGGACTTTCATCTTCGAATAACATATAGACTTATTCCCAACTAGAGGAACTTGCATCTTGGGTGCATGTAGTATTTGTAAACAAAGGAGCCATTTCTTGAGTTTATTCAAGTGGAAAGACTGATTCTTGTTGAATTGTATACTTTCTTCGTGCTTTGATTAACCTGGTCATATATTTATGTTGCTTTTTATTATGATTTACATGTCAAGAAACAAACCAAGATAAGTAGAAAATCACTCAAAAGATGCAAGAGTCGTCTCAATTAAATGTAGGCCCTATGGAAATTCCTATTGCATTAACTTAAAATCATTACAAGTTGTTTGTAACCTCGAGATTATAAACACATAAGGTGGTCATTTAAATTTTAAACGTTTATTCACATGATGTTGACAATTGCCGTTATTTTGGAGTTTCGCTTATTGACCTTTTGATATCAGGCGTTGTGACATGCTTTGTGATGGTGAGATATGCGAAATAGCGAAATAGCTTGATAATGACAGAATGTGATATCGGGATTTTTCACTTGACAGAATGCAATATCGGTGCTTTGTTAATTGATGGAACTTTGGCATTTCGACATATCCACATTTCAGCTTTTCAAAGCTTCGACTATTCGATATATCAGGATTTCGCATTTTCGAAGCTTCGACTATTTGGTATATTGATATTTTGCATTTCGACAGATTGGGACTTTGACAATTTGACATTTCACATTTCAGTGATTATTTTTTAGCGTGTTTCCATCTATTCCCGACATTCACGTGTGTTTTTTAATATTATTGTCCCTTTTGGTGTTTTTCTTTGTTATCCAATGTTTTCATATGAATTTTTTTATTATAGAAAAGTGTTTTTGTCTACTTTAATTTTCTAGTTTTATTTAGAAAGATAAGAGAAAATAAACTTAACCTATTTAAACAAAAGGAATTTATCCTAAAACATTTAATGGGTCCTCATTATTCCTTCTAAGACTTCTAAGGAAAATGGGGGGTGGTTTATTATCATAACAATTGGTGACAAATTGGTCGAATCAGTTAATCTCTATTATATAAAGTGTTAGTTTTTTAAGAAAAATTTCAGAAAGTTATAAATGATTTGAAATCCAAATTAATATAGATAAATTTTGAAATAAGATCATATATTTTTTTCAAAAGGGTTCTTCCAGGTTTGTTATAGATGAAAATTTCTTTTGAATGAATCAATCTTTGATAGGTTGAAAAGATAAAGTAATAATAATTTGAAGCTTAGTGTATTGTATAAACTTATTAGTTATTAGTAGAGTCTCTACTACTAGCAGGTATTTATAGCCTTGTCAGGGTTACTATTTAACCAAAATGAACCAGTATTGTTAGTGTGAATTCTAATCGCAGGCATACGAAAAAAGCTCACTTTAGATGTGCATAACAAACAACCCTAACAAAAAATGTGGTTGTCAATTTCCTTAGATCTGTAGTAGGTCATCAGAATAAATGCTACAAAAATCTAGATCTATGTAGTTAAAGACATTAAAAAACGAAAATAAACGAGTTTCTCCATACATCCAATAAACAAGACAATAATTTATAAAGATTTTTTTGTATTATGACACCTGGGAAGGGAACTCAGAAAGACGTAACCAGTCCCCCTCAATAGGGTGGGTTCTTGTATGTCCTCGGCGCTTCAAATCCAAGATCTCTCTCTCTCTCTTGATAGTGCAAAAAGCCCAGACAAAATGGAACTCAAAGGGAGCTTACAAGCAAAAGTAGAAAAAATATGACAATGATGGAGGATCAAAGTCAGGCCAAAAGTATAGATCAAAAGGTGACAAAAGGTAGTTAATGAATGGAAAACCCTTCTATTTATAACAAAATATTGAGTTACTCTAGATATTGGTGCATAATTAAAATATTATTGACCAAATTTAGAGCCAACTTACTTGGAATATTTTATTATTTTTGGTGGAGGGAAAAGGAATTTAGAATTGGTTAAATCCCTTTATTTAGAAATAATAAATAAATAAATGACTTATTTATTATTTCAAGGATGATTTTAAGGAATAATTATATAAATAATTATTTATTCAATTATTTATGAATGATTTAGTCAAATTTAACAAGGAATATTATTAAAAATTATTTAAATAATTATTCCTAGAGAATAATAAGATAAATAATGATTTATCTAATTAATTCTCATGTTTTTGGTTAAATATGACCAAGGATATTAATTAAATAGTGGTTTAGTTAATTATCCCTAGAGGAAAATCAAACAAATAAGGATTTATTTAATTATTCCTCATGGGGTTTCCTGTTTAGACCAGAAATACTTTAATAAACTATGGGTTATTAAATTATTTCTCATAGTGAAAGAAATTTTACTATGGTAAAATTGATCTTATATAGTGTACTTTAGTCCATATAATAGTAGCCGGTTAGATGACCAAAAATTGGTGTAACAAGTATCCTATTCATATTAAAATAAAAAAATTCAGAGGTAATGTGTTTTTTTTTTATTTCATTTTTATTTATTTTAAAGTCACTATCCTGGTTTTATGGTGAGAAAAAAGATAATTCAATTCACAAGTTGTAATAAATTTGAACAAGCTGACTCATAATGAGATCTCTTGTCTCATGGCCTTTTGACTATGAGCCATTATCTTGGTGTGGTTGCCAATAATCATAATTTCAAGTTTATTAGTTTCATATGACCATGGTAAGCATGCTCGTGATGAGACCTCTTAACTTTAATGTTTTATATATTTTTGAATTACACTCTAAAAAATTTAAAATAAATGAACGGGGAGGCTACATTTACTCATTATGAGTTTTGGATGACCATTGAAATAAAAGATGATAAAACTTCATAGTAATTGCTACTTTTATAAAGATAACTTTTCAAATCTGACTCACAACAATTTGGATTCTCAAACTAATTACAAATCCAAAGGATCTCTTCATTTTAAATGGCTATGCTAATTTAAAGTTTTCTAAAATGATTTGAGTATTCAAATTTCAATTTATAGTTTTTCTTTATTCATTATTTCTTTTTAAAAACTAACATTTTCATGATTGAGAAAAACTCACAATGTGTTATCCAAAGGTGTAATACTTAACAACATAATTTATTTAAATGAAAATATTTACATATTGTACAAGATAATTTCTGTTCCTTTTAAGAAAAATACTTTTTGAGTATAAGTACATTGGCACGAAGAGTTTTCTTAAGGGACCGAGCCAAAGTTTTTGAAATTTTGTATGGTTTCCTTTATCCTCATGCACTTTGTCCCATTTCAAAACCAAGTCTCTGATTTCAAAATGTTTGTCTTTAACTGAATTAATATCAAATGAATTTTTGACCAATTCTTGATGATGAGCATGAACCAACTTAGCTTTATTTCTTTCTTTTTCCAACTTAATTATTTGATACATTCGTAATTTTAAAGTGGAAGAAGGTTCTTCATTAATAAATTGAACTATGGCTGCTTAAGGGATAACTATATTTAAAGGTAGAATAGCTTCTTTGCCTTATACCAGATGAAAAGGTGATGTTCCTATGGAAGCTTTCTTAGTTATCCTATTTTCCCATAAGGAGAACGTTAAAGTGTTGTTCCAACATTTTTTATTTTAGTCAATGGTTCGTTTGATAATCCTTATAATATTTTTATTAGTTGATTCTGCCAAACCATTTCCTTGTGAATAATAATTTCCAAAACACTTCAATTTAAATCCTCTCGTTAAAGAAAATTCAATCATTTCATTTCCAAAAAAATAAGAAGCATTGTAAAAAATAAGAGCATTAGGAACACAAAACCTGGTAATGATAAACTAATTAATGAATTCAATCCTCTCAGAATTGGCTAACTTCAATGGTATTGTCTCTACCCATTTCATGAAATAATCTGTTGCATCCAAAATATATTTATGTTGCTTGGAGAAGTGAGTAACGTTCTCACCTATTATATCAAGTCCTCATTTCTCAAAATGTTGTTCGATATTGATAGGTTGCAATGGCATATATGGCTTCATTTGTCTTCCTGAAGCGGTTTGAATTTTTTTCATTTTCTGGCGTACATGTATGCATCTTTAAATAAGGTCGACAAGTAATATCTAGCATGCACAATCTTGTAAGCAGTAGTGTCTCCACTGTAATGTCCACCTCTTGGACCATCATGAACTTCCTGTAGAATTTTTTTCTATTTCAGATTTCTCCAAACATCTTAATAGAACCAAATCATGATTTTTCCTAAATAATATAGCATTAACAAGATGATACTGATTGGCCTTCAATATTAAGGCTCTCTTTTTCTTAAAATAAAGCTCAAGAGGAGCATAAACATTTTTTAAGTAAAATATTAAATCGACATATTGAGAGTGAGTGTCAATAGGAAATACCTTTGTGACTTGTTCAATGTGCCTGTTACTTCGTCAATTGATGCATCATTCATTCCTGTGTCTAACGTTCAAAAACCTTGGCCTTTTATAATCTTAGCGGGTTTGATCTCTAAATCATATTCTTGCAATGATGTGACCCAATTAGCCCTTTTTCCCCTATAACTCCTTTTAAATCAGAAACTGTCTGACTATTGAGAAAGGAACAATAACCTTAACATGAATTTTCAAAAGATAAGGTCTAAAATATTTAACAACTTTGTAAATTGTGAAGGCTTTCTTTTCTGTTACCGTATAATTTAATTAATCTCCTTGAAATTTTGAGCTAAAAAAAGCAATTGGAGCTTCAATTTTCTGTTCATTTGATTGGGTTAAAAATGTCACGTAAGATAGATCAGAGGAAAAAGTTTATAAAATAAATTAATTATAAAAATTAGGATTCAATAGAGAAGGATCGTTAATTATATATTTTTTAATGGTTTTAAATGCTTCTCTTTCATCATCTCCCCATTTGAGCAATGAATGTTTCTTGATAATTTTCTGTAGAGGTAGAAGGTTGTGTGAAAAATCAGGGATGAATCTTTTGACAAAATTAATTTGACCCAGAAAATATTGCATCGATTTTTTAGTATGTGGCAATGAGATTTCTGAAATGGTTTTAATTCTTTCTGGATAAATACAAATTCCACGCTTTGAAACAATAAAACCTAGGAGTTTATCCTCACTAAGAGACAAAACGATTTCTTAGGGTTAAGAGAAATTCTATATTTTCTGCATCTTTCAAATATCTGTTTTAAATCATGCAGATGATTATTTCTCTTTTTTGAATATATTGTAATATCATGTAGATATACCACAACAATTTTTTTTATCAACCCTTTGAAAGAAATATCCATTGCTCTCTAGAATGTAGCTCTTGCATTCACTAATCCAAACAAATTTTTTTTATGTGTATTTTTCCCACTTTGTTCTAAATGCAGTCTTTAATCTATCCTCCTACTGAACTAAGATTTGATTGTATCCTGAAAATCTATCTAAGAAATACATTAGTTCAGAACCAACGACTGATTGTAAAACTTGTTCCATTAATGGGAGAGTAAAATTATCCTTTTGACATGCCTTATTCAAATTTCTGAAATCAATACAAATGCATATATCATCTTTCTTTTTCCTAACTGGTACAATATTAGAAACCCATTTTTAATGTTTGACTGGAAAGATAATTTTGGCTTTTAAAAGCTTATTCAACTCGCTTTTAATTTGGGTTTCCAAATTCAGATGTATCTTTCTAAGCTTTCGTTGAATCAGTTTGACTTTTGGTACCATTAGGATAGTGTGTTGGATGATGGAAGCATCATATGTTTTGAGATCTTGATAATTCCATGTGAAGAGATATTTATATCTTTTTAACAAAAGAATAAATGCATTTCTTTCTTCAGATAAAAGGCCAAGTCCTAACTTGATATTTTGATCTTTTTCATCATATCCTAGGTTAACTAATTCAAACCTTAAATTTTAACTTTGAAGTTTGTAGTTGTTGACCTTTTTAAATATTTCCTTCAAATCATATATATATTCAAGTTTGACTATAGGTTTTGGCAAAGCATTTTTTCCATTGAAATTTTTCATTTGAGTATTGTGTTCATATTCTAAATTACTTGATCAAGATAAGATTCTTCATATGTTAAAAAATCTAGGATATCTCCATCATCATTGAATACTTTCCAGTTTGTAATATTTTCGTGAATGGATGGGAAAAAAATCAACTCTACAAAAAAATGATCTGGAGTAAAATCTTTGGGTGGAATTAACTTGGATGTGACATTGGCTAAAATATCAGTGTTGGAATTTTGAATTCTTGGTATTGGATAAATATTGCATGCTAAAATATTTGAAGTAAGATTTTTAATCGGGGATTGATAATGTTTTAGGTGATTCGATATACAATGAATGCTATTTATAACTTGTTTTATCACGATTTCCAAATCACCAAAGATTTGAAGATATTTAACACCAAGATTTATTGCCTTATATAATCCCTATACTAACACTTCATAGTCTGTGATATTATTAGTACATTAAAATTCCAGCCTACATGCTAGCATGGTCTTCTCACCAATTGGGTTGATTTATCTACATCCCACTCCTGCACCTTCACTATATTACCATCAAAATAAAGTGTCCAAAATAACTATTAAGATTTATCTACAACAATATCTACAATATTAATAAATTTAGAAAAATATGTTTGAGAATAATTTTCAATTTGAGAACAAACAAAATTTTCTAAAAAAGGTGATTCCTGTGCTGTAAAACTTCCAAAAAAGGATTCTGAAGAGTAATTGCCAAGAATGCTATTTGTAAAAACCACAAGTTCATTTTCTTCATCAAAATTGCTAACCAAGTGTTTCATATGTTTTTCTCTATATACTCAAATTTGATTTGATTTATCGTCATAAGGAAGCGAAATATGTGGCCAATATATTGTGAAATGCCCATGTAACTTCTCAGACCAATATCCACTTAAAATAAGACCGTAAAATTTAGGAATGTCAACAATTAAGATATTGATTATCTAAAAATCCCTTGGATTTTACGATAGCCTTATTAAGGCCGAGTTTAACTCCCCTAAAAATTTAACCTTGTATCTATCTAATTGCACAATCTTCACAACAGAATTTTCAGGAGTTATGTTCAATTTGAGACATACTGAATATGGCATTATGATCGAAGAAGATCCTGAGTCTATTAGAAAATTGTGGACATTATTGTTAAAAATCTCAAAGGTTAATAAGAAAGGAGGAGCATGAGAATTGGATCAATCTCCAATTAGAATTGCATCTGAGGCATCAATTTTATTAGGGGTATCTCCTAGAGGCTTTCCTTTTCCTAATGCAGATTTTGTTTTTGGAAAAGGTGACATAAGAACATAATTTAATTCTTTAAGAAAAAACTTTTGTTGTTGCCTAATTTTACTTGCCTCATACATGGAGATATTGGCTTTCACTTTCTTCATATATTTGACAATGTTATATTCTATGTCCTTATCTAAAATGATAAGAGTTTTTGATGTAGAAGGAAAGTTAGAAGGGGATGTCGAAAAGTCAGGTGATTTGGGAGGAGAGACCATAAACTTAGGAGAATAATTCTTCAAGGAATTTGTATCTTTGTTAATAGGAGTAACTAATTTCTGCTTTGAATTTAATGATGGTGAATCATTAGCTTTTTTCTCCTAGTTTCGACTGGTAATGCTTCTTTCTCTTCTTCGTTTTCAGATGGGTGAGAATAAAATCCCATAAGACATGTGATTTGAATAATTATTCTTCTCCTTATAATTCTTCTGTGGACACATATTTCTCTTCATCTTCTTCTTGATCTGATTCTGCATTGGATATAACATTAGGTGGTTGAGAGGTTGAAGGTCGTGTTTTCCTAAAATACCTAAAAGTCTTTCGAGGTGAATTTGAAACCTGTTTTTTAATTTCGACCATTTCGTTTGACATTGTTTTCAGAACTTTATGAAGTCATTCTAAATCAAAAGGGTCTTTTACTAGCTTCTTTTTAATTTCTTAATTGAAAGTTACCTTTTTAGATTTTCTTTTTTTCTAGAATGATCTTCTTTTCTAAGGCTAAAATCCTTTTTTCGGTAGATATAACTTCTTTCATGTTACTACTTAGAGTGTTTTTATTAGCTCTATCTACGAATATGGAAATGTTTGATGGTAATGAAGAAATATACCACTCTATCTGAATATCTACACTACGTTTAGAAGCTTGTGGAATCTTATTAAATAATTTATTGAATCTAGAATAAAAAATTTTGATCCTTTTATTTGAATTTTCTTTCAATTTGGAAATATAATTGATCAATGTCATAGTTGTGCGATCATCTCCAAAATTTGTCAAAAATTTCTCTTGAAACATATTCCAATCAGTAATAGAACCTGATGGTAAAGAATAGTACCAGGATCTTGGTGATCCTAAAAATGTATATGGAAACAGTCTAGATATGCAATCTTCTCTTGAAAGCTCTTTAACATTAATGGCTAGCATAAAATTACGCAGGTGTTCTTCTACTTGGGTTCCTTCATCTGGATTAAAATTTGGTAACCATATCTCTGGATACTTAAGCAAAGGATGAAGTGGTGTAGACATGTTGACAACACTTGGATTTGTCCATGGTTTATTAGCCATTATGGGAATGTGAGTAGAAGAGGTTGTTATAGTAGTAGAGGTTGATTGTGTGGAAGAAGTAGCCCCTATGCTAATATTACTTGTACTAGCACCTATTGATTGAGAATGAGTGATGGGAATGAATGAAGGGGATGTTTGAGGAGAAATAGAAGAAGTGGAATGAAATAAAGGTGTTTGTGGAGGGGAATGAAGATAAAATCTCACTAGTGGAGGAATGAGCTTCAGATTTCTGAGTCTTTCGCCTATGAGGAGGAAGAGGGAACTCAAAAGGAGTAATACCAAGCTTCTCACTTTGGGATCGAGTCAAAATATGAGATAGTGTGAAAGAAGATGATATGATTCATTAAGATAACTCAGAACATTGGGTCTCTTCTTCAGAAATAGAAATTCCTTCTAATTTCTCAACTAAAATCTGAACTTACGGTGGTTCTTGTAAATAAGTCTTATCAACTATCTTAGAGCCAATACTAGTAGACTTTACAGTTGTTTTTACTTCTGGTATAAGAGTGGCAGATTCTGAGTGAGACCTAGAAGTAGGGGGAGTTTTCAAGGGTGAATGACTCTTTGGATGGCCCTTTTGACCAAACCCTTTTTCCATTCATAGTCGAGCGCCCTCCTTCTAGTGCCAAAAATGTTGAAGGCTGGATATTTACTACCTCAAAATCTGGGAATACAACCTGGTCTGGAGCTTAAAGAAACTCCTTTTCCATTGAAATTGGTGGGTCTGACTGGGGATAAAGGGACCAATTTCCTATTTTAAAGAGATTTAATAATACCAAGAGAAATGAAATCAAAGTGATGGAATTATTTTAAAGCTAATGATAAAAAAAAAACTTATTCGAACTATATCACGGGATATAACTTATTTATTGTGATCTAATAAAAATATTTCACAAAGTACACAACAATATACATCATTTCAGACTTTGGTGAAAAGAAAGCATGCATAAGAAACTAAATTAATTAAATATTTAACTAATTTAGTTGATTAAAACTCAATCACATAAAAGATTTCATTATTTCATATATAATTACCAATCATTCAAGACTTCATATCAATAGTGACAATGAAATATTGTTTTCAAAGTAACTTGTATAATGAAAGAACATCAAAATAAGATAAATATCCAATTCAATAACACAAAACAATAATAAAAATATAATAGTACCTGATGCATCAGTGCTCTGTATATGAAAAGATAGCTTTCAGGCTCAACTTTCAATTATATAGCTTCTAATCAAACAATATTGCAAGTTCAAAGCTATCTTCTCAAAATTCTGGACCCATTTCTAAACGCATGAAAGGGGTTTAAATAATATATTGATATTACAAAAATAGTAAACTTGTAAATGAAGTTTCTATAAATCCTTCAACAACTTTAAACTAAGATAAAGGACATCAAAATAGTAATTAGTTGCAACAATATTTATGATTGTTTCCTAGATCCATTCTTACTCTATTCTTTGAGATTGCAAATATATGTCGAAGAATTCAGCTGGGGAGGATGAATTGGATGCATGTTCATTTGTCCCCTAAATATTGCATCATTAAGCCCCGGAAGAAATTGAGTTGTTGCATTTGTGAGACACTTTAGTGTGAACCACTGAATATGTGGTTTTACCAGGAATTGTCGATAACTTTCCAAGTTTTCTTTAGATAATATTTGAATATCTCGAGCCTTCTTTCTAGATGATTCTTTCCAAGTTGTTTCAAGACTATGCCATCTGGAAAGGTGTCTTTTGGGCATTCATGTATCAAATTAACTTGTTGTAGAGTGTTAGTAATGTATTTAGTGAGATTTGAGGCAAGATTCCTGATGCTAATAATATCTGTTTCTGCACTTTTCATTTTTATGTCCCAATCACTTAATACAATATCTTTTTGTGACTCTTTAATCATGATTATATTAGTTTCTCTTCCTTCTATGCTATCCTGCCAATCTATGAAGTCATATATTTTTTCGTCAATATCTTCATAAAATGTCCTCAGTTCGGATATTTGAGTGACTAAATAATAAATGGTTTTAGATAATTCATGAATTAAAGATAACTTGTGACAAAAAACATATTGCTTATTTTTCAAGAGGATATCCAATTCTGATACTTCTTTTCAGACTTCATTTATTTCAGGATTATCCTTCAATTGATCAACTCTTTGTTGTAACTGTTGTATCCATTGATCTTTATCTTTCGTTTCTGCTTCAAAATTTTCTTTTAGATTATCGAAATTGTTTTGCATATTGAAAAGATTCAATTGACATTTTTGTTCTATTGCTTACTCCTCTTCCTGGAAATTTTTCTCCAACTGAGAAATTCTTTGATCTTTCACTTTTATTAACAGTTGTACCTTAGTTGATTTATCCATGGTTGCATTTGCATAAGCTCCTACGAATTAAGATAGTCAATTTAGTTCCTCCTCTGGGGCATATTGGGCTCATTTCCAGAGAATTTTAACTAAAGACTCATTAGGAACCAGCACTTGAGTCTGTTCCAATTTTCTTTTCTTCCTAGACCTACTCATGATTCCATTGTATTTTGGACTATAGAAAACATCCAATGGCGGCATTTCCTCAATTTTAAGGACTATATTTGTAGTGGGAGAAGCAGGAATTGTTTCTGTGTCTTCTGCTACATGAAAATAATTTTTAATTTATGCACTGGTATTCTATACAGGTATTTCAGTGTTAAGAGTATTTTGGAGAAACTCTGCAGTGGATGAGGTTTTCCCTGTATTTTCTGGAACTTGTGTAGTTTCTCTATTGGTTATGGCAAGTTCTATAACTAGCCATGTACTGATCAATGTTGGATTTGTAGTAATTGAAACTGGTTTTGTGTTGACCAAAACGATTTATGTGCCTTCATGGATGGAACCATTTGCAACATGGATTTCCTCAGCCATCAATTTTTTTTTTAATTCTTCCCAAACCTTGTCAATATGTTTCTCTCCTTTAAATTTGTTTTCTGGATGAGCAACCATAATTTGCTTTTGTATTTTGAGGAGTTTGAACTTGGGAAGAATCTTCTGATGCTTCTGCATTCTCTAAGTTCTTACTGGAATGTCATACTAGAAATTCTGGTAGATGAGCTATTCTTTTCTGATGATATCGGTTTAAAATAATCAATTCATGGGGACTAAATATATCAACGAATAATATTTCTACCATAGAATATTCTGGAACCATTTCAAATAAATCATCAAAATTATCAGGCTCGTTTGAAAACGTCATGAGTTTTAATTGAGTGGTAACATATTTAGCAACACCATTAGGGTCAAATTGTTGGTTTGGTATTATAGGAAAACATAAAAAAATTAATTTCTCAATTTCAAGAAAAGAATGCTTGAAATTATCTAAGGTATATGTGCGACAAGGAATAGGGAAGCATGGCTAGATGGTTTTCTTTACATCTCTAAAAACTCTAGTTAGGCCCTGTCCAACTATCTAATAAGAAATTTCTTTGGCTGACAACTTATTTGGAAAAAATTGCGGAAAAACTGTTGGGTATGTGTTATATTCTTTCCACGACTAGCCCCACGCGCTGTACGTTGCGCCGGGCGCAGCAGGGGGGTCAGAGCCCCGGCGAAATTTTTTTTGGTATGCGGTCCCACTCATATGCGGACCCACCCATGTTTTGTGCATGAGTTTGCACACGGTTTTGGGGTACCATGGTTTTTGACCCTTGGTATTTTGTAGATCCGGTCAAGGGAACTACGGTTATGTTCTAATCCAGGGTTAATGGATTGGGGTTTATGTATGCTTCGGCATGTATATATATGTGTTGTAACACTAAAAGGAGTATAATGAAAAATCAAGTTGGTCGTCCCAATTTGGGATCCAGGGGAAAATCTCTGTGTTTATCTGTTTTATGTTTTATGCTCTCGCTATTGTTTATTTTCTATTATAAGATTCGTGTGTAGATAATTTATGTTCAGGGTTAAAACCTAAATTTGGTATCGGAGCTGTTTCAACTTCAAGGGGATGCCTTTACTGCTGAGGGTTTTTTTCTTGGGCCTGAGATAGACCTTTTTCAGTGGGAGATCTGCGGGATCGATTCTTACTGTGAAAGAAGATGGTGAGCGGCGAAAAGATAGAGATCGAGAAATTTAATGGTCATAGTTTTGAGTTATGGAAGCTCAAGATGGAGGATCTACTGGTGGATAAAGATCAGTGGATCACAGTAGATCCATGTACTAAACCAACGAAAATGTCAGATGAAGACTGGAAGAAACTGGATCGGAAGGCTAAGAGCACAATACGGTTGTGTGTCTCAGATTTAGTATTGTTGAATGTATCTAGGGAAGCTACGGTGAAGAATTTGTGGGAAAAACTTGGGACTTTGTACCAATCTAAGTCTCTGGTGAATAATTTTTTCCTACGAAAAAAGATGTATAACCTGAGGATGAAGGATGGAGACTCGGTGATAGAGCATCTGAACGCCTTCAATACTGTGGTAAGTCATTTTTCATCTGTTGATATTAAAATCTCAGATGAAGATAAGTGCATCAGTTTGTTGTGTTCTCTACCAGACTCGCGGGACAGTCTAGTTATTGCAATAGGTAGCAATACAACTACCTTAAATTTTGATGACATTGTATCAGCCTTGCTGTCAGAGGAAATTAGACGGAGAAATATGGAGGGTCAAAATGGAGATGCCTTACCTATACGAGGAAGGTCCCAAAACAGAAACAAGAATAAGGTTTCGAGTGGGAGATCTAAATCTAGAGGGAGATCTAAATGTCCTGGAAATTTTGTAAAGGTGTGCTGGAAATGTGGTAAGGAAGGGAACTACAAAAAGGAGTGCAGATCTAAAGCTCCTAAGAAAGGAAAAGGATCTAATGATGCTCCTTCTGCAAAGGAAAAAACCACCTCGGATGAAGGTGGGGATGTGTATTTGGCTTCTTCCTCAAGTACACATGTAGATCATAGTCATGGTTGATTGACTCAGGTGCATCCTTTCACTTCACTCTCCATAGGGAGTGGTTCTGCGAGTATGAGAAATATGATGGTGGTGATGTCTTCCTAGGGGATGATAGGAAGGCCAGAATCGTCGTACGTGGAAAGGTCAAGCTGAAGCTGCAAGGTGGAAGGATTAGAACACTTCCTGGTGTTATGCACATTCCTGCATTGGCTAGAAATCTGATTTCTATAAGAAAGATGGATGATGCAGGTGTAAAAATAGTGTTCGAGAAAGATGCCTGCAATATGGTTCGAGGAGCACTGGTATTAATGCGGGGATTTCGGATTGGAACTCTGGACAAGCTACAAGGTAGCACTGTTATTGATGGGTGTAACAATTCTGTGGTTCCTGAAAGAGGAGTGGAAAGCCTAGCTGTCTGTGGAGAAAAGACCATGCTATGGCATCAAAGGCTTGGACATATTAGAGAGAAGGGCCTTCAGATACTACATAGAAATTGAATGGTAGAAGGTATGTCTAATTTCTCTCTGGATTTCAATTTCTGTGAACATTATGTGTATGGGAAGCAGAATGGGGTGAGATTTCCTTTTGGTGCTAAGAGGGCGAACAAGATATTAGAACTTGTGCACAGTGATGTGTTTGGACCTGTGTCAGTTCCATCACTGGGAAAGTCTGTGTACTATGTTTCATTCATAGATGACTTCTCAAGGAATACATGGATATATGTCTTGAGGAAGAAATCTGAAGTCTTTGACAAATTTAAAGAATTTAAGGCTCTGGTGGAAAACCAAATAGAGAAGAAGATAAAGGCACTAAGGACAGATAATGGTGGGGAGTTCTACAAGAAGGAATTTGAATAGTTCTGTAAGAAGTGTGGTATCGCACGGCAGAATACTAATCCATACACACCTCAGCAAAATGGAGTTGCAGAAAGAATGAACAGAACACTGTTGGAAAAGGCAAGAAGCATGCTCAGTGGTACCAGGTTAGGACAATAATTCTGGGCAGAGGCAGTGGAGACTGCATGTTACTTAGTTAACAGATCACCTTCATCAGCGTTGGAGGATAAGTCTCCACATGAGGTATGTACTGGTAAGAAACCCTCTCTTTCACATCTAAGGGTATTTGGATGTGATGCATATGTACTTGTTCCAAAGGAGAAAAGGACCAAGTTGGATAATAAATCTGAAAGGTGCATCTTTATTGGGTATAAGGATGGTTTAAAGGGTTACAAGCTTTTGGAACCCAGAAACAAGGAAGGTTGTGTACAGCCGAGATGTGGTGTTTAGCGAGGTGAAATATGTTTTTACACATGAAGTCCTACCAAATGAACCTGAGAAGATAGAATTTGAGCTAAAGGAGGATGAATCACACTCTACAACAGAAGAAGATTCAGAAGAGGAAGAGCCAAAAACCCCAGCTTTGATAAGATCAGTTGGGGAAAGAAGGCAGCCAGAAAGGTATTGTCCATCTGCTTTTTGTTCAGGTTTTTCCTTAACTATAACTGATGATGATCCCAGAACTGTCAGGGAGGCAGTAGATTCAGAGGATGGAAAACTCTGGAAGGAGGCCATGGTTGATGAAATGGCATCCTTGCACAAAAATGAGGCATGGGATCTGGTGGAGTTGCCGGCTGGAAGGAAGCCCATCGGGAGAAAATGGGTGTTTAAAAGGAAGATGAATGTAGAAGGCAAGGTGGAGAAATACAAAGCTCGGTTGGTAGCAAAAGGTTATTCCCAGGTGCCGGGAATTGATTTTGGTGATATTTTTTCTCCTTTTGCCAAAGTTACTTGTATTAGGTACTTTTATCATTTATGGCATTTGATTTTGAGATGAAACGGTGTATGTGAAGACAACTTATTTCTTCGGGGATCTAGAGGAGATCTACATGAAACGACACGACTTTATGGTGAAGGTAGAAAAGAACTATTATGCATGTTAAAGAAGTCTCTATATGGGTTAAAGCAATCACCAAGGATGTGGTATTAGAAATTTGATACTTATATACAGGGACTTTGCTTCACCAGAAGCAAGGAGGATCATTGTGTTTATTTTAAATTAATTGGTGACCGTGTTATTTATTTGGTCATGTACGTAGATGATTTGTTTTCGATTGGAAATGACAAATAAATCATCCAAGATTTGAAGACACAATTGTTCTCCAAATTCGACATGAAGGATCTTGGTGCTGCAAACTATATTTTGGGCATGGAAATTAAGAGATCGGGCAAAAGTAGCTCTAGTTAAGCCGGAGAAGTATGTCGAGACTATATTGTAGAGGTTCAATATGCGGGATAGTAAACCGGTGGCGTTCCTATTCACAGCAAGTGCGAAAAACTGTCTGTGAACAGTGTCCCCAAGACACGAAAGCGAGAGGGCATTGTATCTCGTGTTCCATATCTTAGTCACCTTGATAAGGTAGCTTTGATATCTGATAGTCAAGATCTTTGATTTAAGCGAGAGAGGGGTGAATCAGTTTAATACATGCATTAGAATACATACATTAGCCTTTTAAATTTTCACCAGAGTTATTTGCAGCTTAATATGTGAACAATCTTATTTGCAGTCAATATTAATTTATTGTGACACCATACTTAAGTTGAAAGCAGCAAGCAATTAAACAGATTGAAATAATCACATCAACACATAAGAAGCACACATAGAGACAACAGATGTAAGTGGAAACCCATAAAGGGAGAAAACCACATATTATTATTGTTGTGATGCAAAGGCAAGCTCCTACTCCCTCTCACCACTGTTTTCTGTAGACACCAACCTACAGGAGGCTCTATCCTCAATTCTGCAAGCTACAACTTGCAAGGAAGCACCACTCCCTTCAATTTTCTGCAGGCACCAACCTACAGGAGGCTCCAACCTCAGTCAGCTACTACTGACAGCTATCAAGCTTCAACTTGATAGGGAAGCTCCAACTTCCTCCATTTAACAAACTGAATGTTTGCTGATTTACCTCTGATATCAACTCTGTTCTGTAGCTTCTCTTTCTGCTCTTCTTTTCTTGATCTTCTCTGCTTCACTCTTCTGTATTCTGCCTTCTCTTTATTTACTCTTTCTTCTGCTAAAAAAAAAAACTTTTTTTCTGCATATCAAGATGATATTATTTATATATTTCCTCACATGACTGTTTGTATTCTGCTTGGAATTCGAAATGGAAAGTCATGTCTCTTTGCCTTCTGCCTTCTCACTCCTTTTATCAGCTTACTCAGAAATTATAACTGTAGGTGTCAATTTTAACATTACAGTGGGAGTTTGTTTTCTCTCGGAGACTTGCCAATGCATCACAAACCATAAAAACAATTAACACATTTACATTCGAATTACAATTTGAACTCTAGCTCACTCATTTTGTCTCTTGGCTTGCTGCGCATTTGTCTTTTCTCTAACTGTTTCTTTGTCCCTTTCTTTTCTCTGTATGCCTTTCTGTTTATGGCTGCTACGTAACTCCTGAATTTATGAACTGCATTTTTATTTTATTTTTATACCAGCGCTTTATATATAAATGAATCTGCTGACTGTAATTCAATCCTTTACACGCAGCAAGTGTCTTGTTGATGTGGCGAGTTCCGCAGGCCGGGACATACATATATTACAATTGCATTACATTAATAATCGCCCTCCCGTTAAGCTGAGGCCCGTGGGTCTACAGACCACGCGGCATGTTTTAATACAACCGCAACCATGTTTTATATATCTCACAGCAATTATTTTATATAAACAATCGCCCTCCACCTTAAGCCGAGGCCCGTGGGTCCACAGACCACGCGACACTTTTCAATACAATCGCAAAAAATTTATATATATATATATATATATAACAACGCCTTCACAAATTTCCGTTTGCGATTAGAACTGGAACTCAAACACTTGTTAATCATAGTTAATAAGCCCATCGGGTCCGGGCTTCAATCGCAGCGTTTTACAAAGTCGTGCGATCAATCGGAGAGTTCCGATTGCGATTGAGATTACGGATGCGATTTGCATATATCAACTCCCGCTTATAACAAGATCGGGTCCGCCATTTCAATCGCAACATATTACAAAGTCATGCGATCAATCGGAGAGTTCTGATTGCGATTGGGAACTCGGATGCGATTAGCTCATAAACTGTGGCATATAACTCGATCGGGTCCGACCTTCGATCGGATCGTATAACAAAAGACTTGCGATCAATCTCGGATGCGATTAGCTCATAAACTGTGTCATATAACTCGATCGGGTCCGGCCTTCGATCGCAATCACAACTTTCTGTTGCGATGTTCCGCTGCCCTTGCGATCTTCGATTGCGATTGGGGAGAGGTCCCACCATCTAAAACTTTTGTTTTGTGTGCTACATAATATAACAGACATATATGTATACTTTTCCAAAGGGTCAAGATATTCCCGGAATATGGTTTATATATTATATGTAACGCCCATCGGGTTAGTCGATTCCCGGAATAATGTTTATGAATTATGTTAAATCTATAACGCCGGTTGGAGTGTGCGATTCCCGGAATTTGGTTTTGCATTATATGCGTAACGCCCGGCTTGGGGTATGATTCTCGGAATTATACATACGACTGTATCTGCCGGCTTGGGCGATTCTCAGAATTTTATAACGGCTCTGCTTTTGCCTCTGCCTCTGCTGCTCCTGTCGCTCTGCCTCTGCCTCTATTGCTGAGATAACGGTTCTGCCTCTATTATATTCGTTTCCTCTGCCTTCATTTGCTTCTTTGTTGCCTCTTTGCTTCAGCGCTGCCTCCTTTTCCATCAATGACAACATTTCCAACAGTCTCCCCCTTTGGCATTGATGGCAATCCATTTTCTCTGTTTGCTTTCTCTTTCTCTTGTTGCTTGCTCTTTCTGTTTGCCTGCTCTTCCTCCTGTTGTTTGTTCTTCCTCCCCCTTTGACATCAATGGCAAAGGACGACGCCTCATCTCTCCGTATGGGCTCTGTCGTTGTACTTCCTTTTTCTGAGTTACGTTTAGGTCCTCTTCATTTGTAGTGCCTGTAATATGTGCTAGATTGCAGACAGGTTCTTGTTTCTTCTGAATGTTGATAATATTGATAATGTGATCATGTGGACTTGTTTTATGCTTATCTTGCTAGCTATTCTCCCCCTGGAATGATATCTTCGTTTTATTCTCCCCCTGAGACTGTACTTTCTCTTCGTATTAGAGAGTAGCATCTGCTGATACTACCCCTAGTTTATCTCTCAAGTATTGAAATGGTTCTCTAGCAAGAGGTTTGGTAAATATATCAGCTGTTTGTTCTTTCGTTGGTACATATTCCAGCTTTACTATTTTCAGAGCCACTTGTTCTCGGAGGAAATGATACTTGATTGGTATATGTTTGGTTTTTGAATGAAGCACAGGATTTTTAGATATACTTATAGCACTTGTATTGTCACATTTGATTGGAATAGGTTCATCAATGCTTACCTTCATGTCTTGAAGAGTTTTCTTCATCCACATGACTTGTGTACAACATGCTGTTGCTGCTATATATTCGGCTTCAGCTGTAGACAGAGAGATGGATGTTTGTTTCTTGCTTAGCCATGCAACTAGGCTTTCTCCTAGATAGAATGCACCTCCACTTGTACTCTTCCTATCATCCATACAGCTGGCCCAATCTGCATCTGTGTATGTTGATAAAGTGAAGTTTTTGCTTTTAGGATACCAAAGTCCATACTGTATTGTTCCTTGTAGATATCTGAATATTCTTTTGACTGCCAGAAGATGGTTTTGTTTAGGTGCTGCTTGATATCTTGCCACTAGTCCTACTGCTAGCATGATGTCTGGTCTTGAAGCTGTCAAGTACAGCAGGCTTCCTATCATGGATCTGTAGAGTTTTTGATCTACATCTGCAGACCTATCATCAACACACAACTTGCATCCCGTGATCATGGGGGTTGTCATTGGTTTGCAGTCCTCCATTTTGAATTTTTTCAGCATTTCTTTTAAGTATTTTTCTTGAGAAATGAATGTGCCAGTGTTCTTTTGCTGAATTTGCAGTCCCAAGTAGAAACTGAGTTCTCCAATCATTGACATTTCAAACTCTGTTTTCATCTCATCAGCAAACCCTTTTGCTAGTTCATATTTGTTGCTTCCAAACATAATGTCATCAACATATACAACAACAATTAGGAGTTTATTTTCATGCGCTTTTATGTATAGATTGCTGTCTACTCCACCTCTCTTAAAACCCTGTTTTTGCAAATATTTGTCCAGTCTTGAGTACCAAGCACGAGGAGCCTGTTTCAATCCATATAGGGCCTTCTTCAGTCTGCACACATAGTCTTCTTTGTATGTCAATGAGAAGCCTTCTGGTTGTTCCATGTACACTTCTTCTTCTAGATCTCCATTAAGAAAAGCAGACTTTACATCCATTTGATATACCTTGAAGTCTTGGTAGCATGCAAATGCCAGGAACATTCTAATAGCCTCCATTCTGGCTACAGGTGCAAATGTTTCATCATAGTCAAGTCCTTCAATTTGTGAGTATCCTTTGCAGACCAGCCTGGCTTTATTCCTGATTACTTGTCCTTGCTCATTCATTTTGCTTTTGAATACCCATTTTGAACCAATGATATTTTTCTCAATAGGTCTAGGAACTAGTTCCCAGGTATTGTTCTTCTCAATTTGGTCCAATTCTTCATTCATTGATTTTACCCAATACTTGTCCTTGCTGGCTTCTTCAAATTTCTTTGGCTCTATTTGTGATAACATGGCTATGTATACTTCTTCTGTTTGTTCTGCTAGCTGCCTTCTTGTCTGGACTCCTGCTTTCTTGTCTCCTATGATCTGATCTTCAGGATGATTCTTCTGAGTGTATCTTGAGGGGTTTTCGAGCTCAGCTCTGCATCATCTGTTGTATTGCTTGTTTCATCATCATTCTTGTCTTCCTCTTCATGGTTGTCTGATGGACTGCAGCAGTCTGTATTTCTTGTATTGTTTGGAAGTTTTTCATCAAATCTCACATCAATACATTCAACAATTTTCCGAAGAGTCTTGTTGTAGCACCTGTACCCTTTACTTTTGGATGCATATCCTAAGAATATTCCTTCATCTGCTCTTGCATCAAATTTCCCAAGGTTTTCATCATTATTCTTTATGTAACACTTGCTACCAAAGACTCTGAAATGTTTTATTGAAGCTGGCTTTCCATGCCATAGTTCATATGGAGTCTTATCACTGCTTGGCCTTAAGTGAGCTTTATTAAGGATATGTACTGCTGTGTGTACTGCTTCTGCCCAGAAGGTTTGAGCAATATTATTCTCTTGCATCATAGCTCTGGCTATTTGTTGTACAGACCTGTTTTGTCTCTCTGCTACTCCATTCTGTTGAGGTGTCCCTGCAATAGTAAATTGTTGCTTTATTCCATGTTCATTACATAGGTCTGCAAAGTCATAATCTGTGAATTCTCCTCCTCGATCTGATCTAATACATTTCAGCTTGCATCCAGTTTGATTTTCTGCTAATGCTCTGAATATCTTAAATTTTTCCAATGCTTCTGATTTATTTTTGAGAAAGGCAACCCATGTCATTCTGGAAAAGTCATCTATTATCAGCATGAAATAGGATTCCCCACTTGGTGTTCTAGTTCTAGCAGGTCCACACAGGTCCATGTGCACAAGCTGCAGTGGTCTTCTTTCTTCTTGTTGATAACTCTTCTTTAGATTTAAAGGATGTGCGAGTCTGTTTCCCCAATTGACAAGATTTGCATATAGTACTTGAAGGCCTTTTTATTTCTCGCATGTCTTCAGCATTACTTTAATAAACTCGCTTCACATAATCCATTCAGATGGCATTCATGGTTTTTAGATAGCTACAAAGCTTTAGCTTCTTTTCTCAGATTTACTGACTTCTAGGCATATCCTAGTTCCATAGCAAACTTCGTACTCTATTCCTAGAGACATTATGTATGTCTTCATTCTAATTTTCCGTAGTGTGCCATAATTTTCACTCATGAAGAAAGGGGCTTTATTGGTTGAGCATCCTTCTTTACTAGCCATCTTCGAACCAGGATCTCCTTCGGCTTGTTAGACTTGTACAAAGGAATGGCTCTCCGATACTCAATCGCTGAATCTTTGGATTTAAACTCGAGAGGGGGGTGAATCAGTTTAATACATGCATTAGCCTTTTAAATTTTCACCAGAGTTATTTACAGCTTTAATAAGTGAACAATCTTATTTGCAGCCAATATTGATTTATTGTGACACCATACTTAAGTTGAAAGCAACAAGAAATTAAGCAGATTGAAATAATCACATCAACACATAAGAAGCACACATAGAGACAGCAGATGTAAGTGGAAACCCATAAAGGGAGAAACCACATCTTATTATTGTTGTGATGCAAAGGCAAGCTCCAACTCCCTCTCACCACTGTTTTCTGTAGGCACCAACCTACATGAGGCTCTATCCTCAATTCTGCAAGCTACAACTTGCAAGGAAGCACCAATTCCCTTCAATTTTCTGCAGGCACCAACCTACAGGAGGCTCCAACCTCAGTCAGCTACAACTGACAGCTATCAAGCTTCAACTTGATAGGGAAGCTCCAACTTCCCTCCATTTAACAACCGAATGTTTGTCGTATTTACCTCCCGATATCGCCTCTGTTTCGTAGCTTCTCTTTCCTCGCTCTTCTTTTTTCGATCTTCGTTTCACTCTTCTGTATTCTGCCTTCTCTTTCTTTACTCTCACCTCTGCTCCAAAAAAAAAAACTTTTTCTGCATATCAAGATGATATTATTTATAGATTTCCTCACATGACTGTTTGTATTCTGCTTGGAATTTGAAATGGAAAGTCATGTCTCTTTGCCTTCTGCCTTCTCACTCCTTTTATCAACTTACTCAGAAATTATAACTGTAGGTGTCAATTTTAACATTACAGTGGGAGTTTGTTTTCTCTCGGAGACTTGCCAATGCATCACAAACAATAAAAACGATTAAAACATTTACATTCGAATTACAATGTGAACTCCAGCTCACTCATTTTGTCTCTTGGCTTGCTGCGCATTTGTCTTTTCTCTAACTGTCTCTTTGTCCCTTTCTCTTCTCTGTATGCCTTTCTGTTTATGGCTGCTGCGTAACTCCCGAATTTATGAACTGCATTTTTATTTTATTTTTATACCAGCGCTTTATATATAAATGAATCTGCTGACTGTAATTCAATCCTTTACACGCAGCAAGTGTCTTGTTGATGTGGCAAGTTCCGCAGGCCGGAACATACATATATTACAATTGTATTACATTAATAATCGCCCTCCGCAGCCGAGGCCCGTGGGTCTACGTACTGTGTCACGTATGTTTTAATAAAAACCGCAAACTACAAAGTTTTATATATCTCACAGCAATTATTTTATATAAACAATCACCCTCCACCTTAAGCCGAGGCCCGTGGGTCCACAGACCACGCGGCACTTTTCAATACAATCGCAACAATTGTTTTTATATATATGTATTTATATATAACAGCGCCTTCATAAATTTCTGTTTGCGATTAGAACTGGAACTCAAACACTTGTTAATCATAGTTAATAAGCCCATCGGGTCCGGGCTTCAATCGCAACGTTTTACAAAGTCGTGCGATCAATCGGAGAGTTCTGATTGCGATTGAGATTCCGGATGCGATTTGCATATATTAACTCCCGCTTATAACACGATCGGGTCTGCCATTTCAATCGCAGCGTTTTACAAAGTCGTGCGATTGGAACTCGGATGCGATTGAACCTATTAAATCCATCGTATAATGCCATCGGGTCCGCCACTTCAATCGCAGCGTTTTACAAAGTCGTGCGATTGGAACTCGGATGCGATTGAACCTATTAAATCCATCGTATAATGCCATCGGGTCCGCCACTTCAATCGCAGCGTTTTACAATGTCGTGCGATTGGAACTCAGATGCGATTGAACCTATTAAATCCATCGTATAATGCCATCGGGTCCGCCACTTCAATCGCAGCGTTTTACAAAGTCGTGCGATTGGAACTCGGATGCGATTGAACCTATTAAATCCATCGTATAATGCCATCGGGTCCGCCACTTTATATTACTTCCTTTCCATTGATCATAACACGCTCCACTTTAATATATATCAATGTATATGCCTTGGACCATTGGAACATATGTAATGCGCTCTATGTATACTCCTGCGTGGGTAGCGATTCCCGGAATGAGATTTGTTTTATGTATCCTTCCGCCTGGGGTTAAGCGATTCCCGAAATTTTCTGTGTTATTTGCATTACATTGCTGCTGGAGTTAAGTGATTCCCGGAATATGGTTTATATGTTATATGTAACGCCCATCGGGTAATGATTCTCGGAATTATACATACGACTGTATCTGCCGGCTTGGGCGATTCTCGGAATTTTATAACGGCTCTGCTTCTGTCTCTGACTCTGTCTCTGCTGCTCCTGTCGCTCTGCCTCTATTGCTGAGATAACGGTTCTCCCTCTATTATATTAGTTTCCTCTGCCTTCATTTGCTTCTTTGCTGCCTCTTTGCTTCAGCGCTGCCTCCTTTGCCATCAATGACAACATTTCCAACATGCAATGGTCTGTACTAGACCAGACATTACACATGCAGTGGGAGTATTGAGCAGGTTTATGTCAAACCCAGGGAAGGAGCATTGGACAGCAGTGAAGTGGGTGTTGAGATATTTACGTGGCACTAGTGATTATGGCTTGTGCTACCAGGGAAGCCCAGGATTGGAAAGAATGTTGGACATTCTTGGTTTTGTTGATGCAGACTGGGCTAGAGATCTATACCAAAGAAGATCTACAAGTGGGTATGTGTTTAACCTATTTGGAGGTGCAATCAGTTGGATGAGTAAAAGACAGTCTGTAGTGGTGCTTTCAACTACAGAGGTAGAATACATAGCAGCCACTCATGCAAGCAAGGAAGTAGTTTGGTTGCAGAGATTGTGTTCAAGTATGGGGTTGGTACAACAAGCTATAAGGATAGACTATGATAGCCAAAGTGCAATTTTCTTGGCTAAGAACCCTGCTTATAATTCAAAGACAAAGCACATTGATGTTCAATATCACTTTGTTAGAGATATGGTTGAGGCTAAAAGGGTGTTGCTGGTAAAGGTGGACACTTTGAAGAATGTTGCGGATGCATTGACGAAGTCTGTGAGCACTCAGAAGTTCTCTTGGTGTAGAGAAACAATGGGTGTTGAAGAATTGGCCCAATGACTAAGCTCTCCTATGGCCCCCTGTGGAAAGAAAACAACAAGTGGGAGAATGTTGGGTATGTGTTATATTCTTTCCACGACTAGCCCCACGCGCTGTACATTGTGCCAGGTGCAGCAAGGGGTCACAGGGGGGGCGACAGCCCCCCCTGTCGGGGTTTGGGGCAGCGCCTCGGTGAAATTTTTTTTGGTATACGATCCCACTCATATGTGGACCCACCCATGTTTTGTGCATGAGTTTGCACATGGTTTTGGGGTACGATGGTTTTCGACCCCTGGTATTTTGTAGATCCGGTCAAGGGAACTACGGTTATGTTCTAATCCAGGGTTAATGGATTGGGGTTTATGTATGCTTCGGCATGTATATAAATGTGTTGTAACACTAAAAGGAATATAATGAAAAATCAAGTTGGTCGTCCCAATTTGGGATCCAGGGGAAAATCTCTGTGTTTATCTGTTTTATGTTTTATGCTCTCGCTATTGTTTATTTTCTGTTATAAGATTCGTGTGTAGATAATTTATGTTCAGGGTTAAAACCTACAAAAACATGAGGATGGACTAGGCTACTGAAAACTCAAATGTAGGTAAATTTATTTTCTCCTATCCATTTCCCTAATTGCTTCAGGTTTTTATTGGCTTCAATAGTAAGTCTTGGGCCTTTATTACCAAAGACTTATTGATGCATGGGAAGCATCGCTTCATGAAAAATCTTATAGAAATTGAAATGGTACTTGGATTCCCATAAAATGTCAAAATAAACATGAATATGGGTGGTGTACTAAACAATCCATTTCCATCCCAAGGATGGAAAATTAAAGGAAAATCATATGGTATCCATAATGTAGGCACTCATGAAAAAGGGATGAGTTGTCCTTTCCTGTACATCATGCTTTTTCCTATAATAACAAATTTGAGTTTCCAAATTATTTGACAAAATGGTTGCCCAATCTATAATATAGGCATCAAAGCCAGCCTTAATTAAAGGTACCCATGCTTTAGAAAACCTTTGAGTATTTGAATAACCATAAAGACGACAAAACATAGCAGCAATGTGGGAGAAAGGGCCAACAAGAGAAGCCAACGAATACATACCCTTGTCTTCTAGCTTGTTTTTATTCAGTTCTTTTCTCCATTATTTGATAAATTCCGCAGGGTTCAGATTTTCATGCATGAATCTCTGGACGAATTGTATATCATATTTATGTTTGGGCTATGGTAACTGGTACATTCTCCTTAGGTCTTTTGGCTTGAATGAACCAATTATTGTCTTTTTTGAAGTGATAAAAAATCTATTTGTTATGTCTACATGGTCCACGACCCATCTCACCATATTTTTGTATGGGAGAATTTTCAGACGAGCAGAAATTCTATGAAGAAATGAATTAGCAACATGGCTCCATGTATCTGTATATTTTGGCGAAGACTCATCAGCAATAGCTCCTTGGTTATCAGTTATTTTTGGACTTTCATATTCAAATAAATTATATACTGTTTCCCAACTAGAGGAACCTACATCTTGGGTGCATTTAGTATTTGTAAACAGGGGATCCATTTTGAGTTTCTTCAAGTGGCAAGATTGATTCTTGCTGAATTATAGAATTTCTTCGTGCTTTGATTAACCTGGTCATATCTTTATGTTGCTCTTTATTAGGATTTACCTGTCAAGAAACAAACCAAGATAAGCAGAAAATCACTCGAAATATGCAAGAGTCATATCAATGCAATGCATGCCTTATGGAAAATATTTTTTCATTAACTTAAAATCATTCAAGTCGTTTGAAACCTCAAGATTATAAACACATAAGGTGGTCATTTAAATTTCAAACGTTTTTTCACGTGATGTTGACAGTTAGCATTATTTCAGAGTTCCTCTTATCAACCTTTTGACATGCGTTGTGATGGTGCAATATGCGAAATAGTGAAATAGCGTGATAGCGACAAAATGAAATATCGAGATTTGTTACTTGACAGAATGTGATATCTGTGCTTTGTTTTTTTTTTAGACAGAAACGGATAAATTTTATTAGAGGGCACCAAGAAAGTGGCGTTGTGCTATTACAATGCTGCTCTGGCTGAGAGCGCTGAGCCAAGTAATCCTCCTTAGGCAAAAAACATTATAGCAGAGATTACCAATACCCCAGTGCAGATTTCGAAACTCTGGTCAGATGGAGCGGTGGAGATGGCATCGAAATTGAGATTGCCGACAGATCCGCTTTTGAGCGAGGGCTGATTAGGTTCGGTGGCTTGAAATCCCTCCGGATCAATGAGCAGGTTCTTCGTTTGGCTGTGCAGGGTATCATAATAGAGTCCCTTCTCTCTAAAACCTTTGGGTGCGATACGGAAAGAGTAAAGAACGTTTTTGCTCCAGCCCAAATTGCAGAAGATGATCACACCGCCTCCTCGCATCCAGAAACTTACAGCAGATAAAACAGAAAGATAACAAAGAGCGCTGAGATGGGAGTAAGGAACAGACTGCTTCCTTAGGGGATGAACCAAGATTGATTTCAGATAATCAAAAAGGATGTAGCGGTTCAGATAGAAGGGAAGATGAGTGGGAATAGAGATCAGAGGAGTTTCCAGCTTGGCCCAGAGAACAGGGGACTTAAGGGATATTGCAGAGGGTGTCAACATAATTAACAGAGAGGGATCTTTTACTCCGCTGAACGCCAAGATTGGCTTCCTTATCTGCCTGGGAATTTAAATTTCTGGGGATGTGATAGAAGGAGATTTTGTGGAATTTAGGCAGAATGAGTCTAATTTTCCTGAGGATAGCTTCTAAGTGGAGCTGAGAAGGGTTCTTGTTGGTGTTCAGCGCCTGGATAATGATCCTGGAGTCCCCGAAAACTGAGATAGAGAGATAGTTACCTTTGAGAGCTTGAAGAAGACCCTACCACAGAGCAAGAGCCTCTGCTCTGTTATTTGATTCCCTGCCCAGACCCCAAGCATACCTGATCACATCAGAACCATTAGGGTCCAAGAGAACCCCACCTCCTCCTGCGATACCAGGGTTGCCTTTGGAGGCCCCGTCAAAAAATAGACAATGATCATTCAGTGCCGACCTCCATTTGATGAACTCTTGCTCCTCAAGTCTGATTTCCCAGTTGGAGTGGACCTTTGCAGAAATGGTGGAACAGTTCTTATGGTTAGGGACAAATCCATTCAACCAGAGGTCTTCCTCTCTGTTCAGAGCTTTTCCTGGCTTATTGGCAGAATTAGCTTCAAGAGTTTCACCCAGAAGAGCTTTGACTTTGGAGATGACTCTGGACGAGTTGCAGCGTTCGTTTCTGAATAATCTGTTGTTTCTCTCCAGCCACAACTTCCAGCAGACTATCTTGGGGATCCACTGCCAGCAATTTTTGATAAGTAGATTTTTGGAAGGTCCAAATGGGGATAATTTGCTCCAGGTTTGGAAAAGATTCAGGATGTTCCTAGGGAGCTTGATTTTATCTGAGTTAAGCATAAGGACCCCCTTCCAGACTTCTAGAGCATAGGGGCAGGTTAAGAACAAGTGATCAGCAGTTTCTTCATCCATCATGCAAAGATTGCACCAGGATGGTCCTTCCATACCACGCCTGCGGAGATTATCCTGAGTGAGAATACTGTTGTGAGCTAGCGTCCAACAGAAGAAATCGATTTTGGGAAGAAAGGGGGAATCCCAAATAAAATTCCATTGAGCAGGATTTGGAGGAACATTCGGGATGGTCATAATACTTTTATAGCCTTCGGAAGCAGTATACGAACCTGAGACAAAACCCCAGCCTCGTTTGTCCTTTGCTGAAGCTTTTAAGGGAGCTTTCCCTTGAAGATTATCCAATAGAACAGAGGCTTCACCTTCCAGCCACTGAGGGACCTCCCCCAAATACCAGCTTTCCCAAAGACCATCCTCCGTCCAAGTGGAGATGTCCCAGAGGGTGAATAAATTGTGAGCCTGGAGCCAGTCTTTGATATTGGTGAGTTCTTCCATCTGATTCAAAGGTTGATCTCCCAGAATAGGATCATCCCAGATTCTAATTTTTTGCCCATTACCTGGAATCCAATACAGCTTATGGCTGAAGTGATCCAGAGCTTTGAAGCATAATTTAAACACAGGAGAACCTTTGGTGGTTCTAGGAAGCTGATCCAAGCATCTGAGGCGCTTCCCATGAAAATATTTTCTCCACAGGACTTTCTTGCTCCAACTTAATTTTCCAGAGACAATGTCCCAGAGCAGCTTGGTTCCCAAAGCCAGATTTTGAGCAGCCAGATCTCGAATTTGAAGACCTCCTTCCTTAAATGGCTTTTTAATAGTATCCCATTTAACAAGATGCAACCTTCTTTCGTTGTTTTTCCCCCCCTCCCACAGAAATCGCCTTAGGAGAGCTTCCATTTTGTTGATGAAGGTTTTTGGGGCAAGGAGGATAGAGTGCTGATATACCGGAAGACTGGAGAGAACCGCTTTCATCAGAATGATCTTTCCAGCGTTATTCAGCCAAGAAGCACCCCAGGCGTGGATTCTGCTTTTGATCTTGTCCAGCAAAGGCACCCAATGGGCAACTTTAGGAGTGGTCTTGAAGATTGGAACCCCCAGATATTTAAAGGAGTCCCAGGCCCAGGACCCTTCCATACCAAGAATCCTAGCAATATCTGATAAGTCCTTAACCGAGCAGTTCCAGCTAAAGATTGTGCTTTTTAGAAAGTTGATCTTGCTTCCCGAGACCTCTCTATAAATGTCCAGCTCCTTCTTGAAGGATTTAGCAGAGTTTATGCTTGCCCCACCCAGCAATAAAGTGTCGTCAGCAAATTGGGCATGATTTATATCTTTGACATGATGAACCATGCGAAGGCCAGGGAGGATTTGAGTATCTGTGCTTTGTTAATTGATGGAACTTCGACGTTTTGGTGTATCGAAATTTCATCTTTTCAGAGCTTCAACTATTTGGTATATCAAGATTTTGTATTTTCGAAACTTCGACTATTCGATATATCAGGATTTCTCATTTCAGTAGATCAGAACTTCGACAATTTGGCATTTCTCATTTCGATGATTCGCTTTTAGCGCGTTTCCATATATTCTTGACATTTGCGTGTGTTTTTTAATATGCTTGTCCCTTTTGATGTTTTTCTTTGTTATCTGATGTTTTCATATGACTTTGTTTATTATAGAAAAGTGTTTTTGTTTCCTTTAATTTTCTTGTTTTATTTGGAAAGATAAGAGAAAATAAACTTAACCTATTTAAACAAAAGTACTCTTTCCTAAAAATTTTAAATGGTCCCCATTATTCCTTCTAAGACTTCTAAGGAAAATGGGGGGTTGTTGAGTATCACAATAGAACCCTAGGTTTCTTCATCTACTTGAGCATGAATTCTTTTTCACTATCTTCAAGAGAAAGAATCCAGGGTTTTTTGTGCTGAATTTTTATTAAAAACATTTATTTATTTGCAAAGTTACTTCTTATAAGGAAGTAATTTTTCAAGGCCTTAAGCCTAATATTTAATGTACTTCTGGGAAACCTATATTCCCTATTAAATTATTTTAGGGTTCTTTGGAACCCTATCTTGTATTTTCTTAAAAGTGACATCTAAGTCAATAAGAATTGATCTATATTATTGAGGCTTACATACATATATTGTTATGTGAAGTTCTTTTCATAATTGTCTATTTAGTTACTATATAGTTTTTCATCCTCAAAGTTTTCCTTGCTAGGATTACTTACATGCTATTGTCTACATTTATTATTTACTATTTCTCATGTCTACTCTAAGTAAATTTCATATCTGTAAGGTAATACCTTATCACTTGTGTTAATATTCTAGTGTGAAATTCTAAATGTTTTCATACATATTTGTTTTTATTTTTATCAACTGATCTTCATATGACTAGAGTTTACAAGATAAATATTATAGAATGTATTTATTATATCATTTAATTTTAATCTAATAAAATAATTAATTGAAACCTATCGTAAACAATAGTTGAACTAACATTCTTTATATATATAAATATACTGATAGTTTTGTGTATAAACATACAAATATTTTAGATCGGAAAAGTATTCCATTGAAATGCATACTTTCATAGATTAGAGTACCTAGATGCACTAAATAAATGGTATAGCCAATAACTTCAATTGCAAACTAACTACTACTAAATTTATATGCATGAATAGTATAGCGAACAATTTCAATTGAAAAATAACTACTACTCAATTTCTATGCTAGAATACATAAATAAACATAATACATGCCAATAGGAAACAAAGTATCATAAAATATGTCATCAATAATAATTCATCCATATAGTAGAGTTTTAATGGTAATGACTTGATAACATGATCCTAGAAATAATACAAGATATCACTGGCTCTATAAAACTATTAATACTTTGTTCTCTCAAGTATTCCATTGAGCATAGGTCTACAAATTATTCAAAATTTTCATTTTTTCTCCTTCTCTTTCTCTTCCACAGTTATTCCTTGCGTACTCTCTATTATAGCAATAAGACAACAATAAATTACCCTCTATTAATCATTTGGTAGTTATTAACTACATCCACCTAACCCCCAAGGTGGCAAGTAGTTAGTAGCTCATTCATTGGGCTCTACTTCCCACTTCCAGATACAACATCTTGTCTTTTAGGGAAGTTATGGATAAATCATATCCATAATTCATAATTAATACAATCATTTAGATTAGATCCCCATGATATAATGAGTGGTTAATTAATAACCAACAACAATTTCAAACCTTTATCTGATTTAGCTAGTTGCAACTTCTATATTAATTCTAGACTCTTAATTTTTATTAATAGAAAAATAAATACAAGGTTTACGCTTACTTTTTATCATTTTATCCCACTGATAAAGTATTTTTAAATATGTTTATTAAGGTAAGAATATAATCATACTTAACCATTTATACAAATTCATAATAACATGTTCAAGTCAAGGGATATCACTTCCTCCCCAACTTGAATTTGACACCATCCCAGTGTCTACTCATAAACTTTGGAATTCATTCCATATATTTAAAAAATATATGGATATTCTCCTTTAAGATCATCCTACAACTCCCAAATTGCATTTTTTGGGCTGAAATGCTTCCATTTAACTTTCACTTAAGTTACATCTCTATTTTGGAGCATGCCTACACCCCTGTCTACAATACACATTGGTCCTGCCAGGAAATCTCCCTACGGTTTCACCTACACAACATTATAATAAGTTATATGGGTTGAGTCATGTACATATTTTTTTAACAAATATACATGAAATAAATTATGAACTTTTATATTTGTTGGAAGGGTAAGCTGATAAACAAGTAGCCCAACTTGGGTTAATACTTTGAAATGTTCATGGTATCTAGGTGATAACGTGGCACAATTTCCAAGTCTATGTGTGATTTTATTTGGTTTTACTTTTAGGTATATATGATCTCCCACATTGAACCCTTCCTAAAAAGAAATTAGATATGGATATCTCTTCTGTCGATCTTGAGGTTTTTTCAAATTCTACTTGACTTTTTTAAGCACTTCTTCCATCTCCTTAAACATATTTGGTCCCAATATTAACCAATGTTTAGGATGGTCCCAATCTAGAGGTAATTTTCATCTTTTGGCATACAATACCTCAAAGTGGATCATATTCAAAGAATTTTGATATCCATTATTATAGGAAAACTCAACTAATCAGAGGTAGTCTTCTCACTTACTTGTCATGTCCATAACATATATTCTAAAATATGATTCGTTGATTATGTTTGACCATAAGTTTAAGGATGATAGTTTGTCCCCATATATTCAAATAATCCCTTCTAAAATTTAGAAGAGAACTTTGCATCACGGTTTGGAATCATAGTTTTGGGCATACCATGGAGTCTAAATATGTCCTTAATGAATATTTATGCTATGTTGATAGCCTTAAATGCATATTTAATAGGGATAAAGTTTGTATCCTTGCTAAGTTTATCTACCATTTCCATGATAGGTTCATTTTACCTCCTAGTCCTTGGTAACATAGTAATAAAATCCATGGATATTGTTTCCCATTTCCATTCAAGAATGGGCAGAGGTTGCATAAATCTTGTTAGGTGTTCATGGGAATACTTCACCTATTAACACTCTAAGCACTTAGCCACATACTTTGTTGTCTTTATTTTCATGTTAGGCCAATACAAATCTTTCCTCAACACATTATTAGTTTTTGATACCCATGATGGCTAGCTGTTGGCTTCTTATGTAGTTCACCTAAAACAAATATTTTAAGTTTTGTATCGTTAGCCAAGTAAATTATCTCCTTTTATATTAACAAATCATGATTATTTAGTGAAAATTAGTTTATTATTCACCTAATATTTCATATTTCTAATATTTTTGTTTAATTTTCATGCATTCTTCATCGAAATATGTTTTTTTAATATTTCTATCAAGCCTGTCTTCCAATTGGTTACTAAAATGGCACAAATATTATTTTATTTTCCACTCAAGGCATCAAAAATTTTGTTTTATTTTCGTGTAACGTGTATGGTTTTAAAATCATATTCACTAAGGAATTCCAACCATATAGCCTGCCTAGCATTTTGATTTGGCTGGTAAAAAATATATTTGAGACTAACATTGTCTGTATTTAAATGAAATTTTATTACTATGAGATAATGCATCCACATTTTGAGAGCATGAATGATAGCTGCTACTTCCAAGTCATGCTTATCATAGATATTCTCATGATCTGTTAGCTTCCTAGATTCATATCTAATTACATTGCCTTATTGTATTTAAACAACTCCCAATCCTTATTTACAAGTATATGTACATGCACCAAAATATTTATTGGGGTCATCTAATTTTAGGGTTGGATCAGTGGTTAGTAACTACTTATGTTTCTCAAAACATTCCTCACACTTCTAGTTCCACTCAAACTGTGTCCCCTTCTTTTGCCAGAAGTAATAAAATATGCCAATATAGGGAAACCTTGTATAAATATTTTGAAATATCTTTTAATTCCCATAAATGATCTAACATTGGATACAACTTTAGTTATTGGTGATTCAGTAATAGATCTAATATTTTTTGGATTGATAACAATCCCTTCCTTAGATACTACACGCCCCATATATTGAATTTGCTTATGGTAAAATGAGCATTTGTTAAATTTAGCATACAAATTATTCTCTCTAAGGGTTTTAAGAACAAATTAAAAGTGATGATCAGGTTCTTCTTTAATTTTTGAGTAAACCAAAATATCATCTATGAATAAAACGAAAAAATTGTTAAGAAAATGACTTGACACACTATTCATCAGGCACATGAGACTGGCTAGTGCATTAGTCAGTACAAATGGAAGAACTACAAACTCATAGTCTCCATATCATGTCTTGAAAGTTGTTTTGTGAATATCTTCATCCTTTTTCCTAATTTGATGATATCCATATCATAGATCAGTTTTTGAGAATATTGAAGCTCCTTGGACTTGATCAAATAAGTCATCAATATGGGGCAAAGGATATATATTGAGTTGGTTGTAATATATAAAAGACCTAAGAGTCCCATATTTCTTCTTAACAAATAAAAATAGTGAACTCCAAGTAGATATGTTAGTCCTTATGTTCTTCCTATCTAGCAACTCTTACAACTGAATTTTTAACTCTATTAACTGAGGAATAATACTTCTATATGGGGCTTTGGATACAAGATATTATCTACGAATGAGATCAATAGTGAAGTCGATAACTCTCCTTGGAGGAAGCCTTGGTATTTTTTCATGGAAAACATCTTTATATTCCATCAAAATATAATAATATTCTAAATATGGTTTTTGTTGACTACTAGATAGGTCTTAAATCTAGACTACAAATATTTGATAGCATTTACAAGCACATTTCTTTAATTCTAAGGTAGAAATTTGCCTCACATAAATTTTTCTTGGAACTCATTTATCTATACAATCCTGTCCTTCATCGTTAATACAAATGAAATAATTTTCTAAGTATTTTAAAACTACTCTATGAAGTTCTAGTCAATCCATCGCAACAAGAACATCATATGACCCCAAAGGTAAAATGTTTAGATTTAGATGAGTATTAATTCCATTCAAATTTAATAAATAATGTTTTATTATTTCTATAGCTTTCCTTTTTTATCCTATGGCTAATTTTACTAACCAATGCTTACTCTATTTTTTTTTCAATCAACATTTCCAATTGCAGCAGGGTAAATATAACTTGAAGTAGATCTAGGGTCAATTAGTATTGAAACATTTTTCTCGGAAATTTTACATTGGATTTACACTATAGTGGAGTGGTGGTATTCTTGCTCTCCATCCAACATTGTACTAATCCTTGGGATATTACAATAAATATCATCTACTATAGAGGCATCTTGCAAATTTTTTATTGTTGTTCTTTTATTTTATGGGTTTTGTGCATTGTATCTTCAAAAATGTTTCTCATTGCAACCCCAACACTTGATTAGTCATCTAGATAATTCTCCAAAGTTTGAATTTCCTACTCCCGTTCCTTGTCCACCATTTTGTCCTAGATTTTTCTTTTGATTTACACTTTTGTTGTAATTCCCTCCTTGATTACTTTTAAAGGTGTTAGAAAAGGGAGGTTTCTTAAATCCATTTTTCTTAGTATTGAACTTCTCATGTTTCCCAGACATCCAACCATTAGAATCATCATTGTTGGCCTAAGGGGTCCTGACTCAGGTTTGGAGTATTTTTTGAAACTAACAAAACCCTCCAACTACTATCACTTTCGGCAATGATCTTCTTGTGTAGACCAAAGTCTCACCCGAAGCAGTATGGGGGGGTGCTGGAACCAGGTTTCCACACCCTAAGGGAGCGTTTGATGAGTGTTTTACCCTTTCTTAATGCTTATCTGTCTACGTAGAACTTCCCAAGAAACCAGGTCTAAGTGTGGATAAAACCCTTAACAAACATGCATTAATAGATATGCGTCACAGATTATATTTCAATCATATCTAACCCTTCGCAGAAACCAGATCTAAAAAAGTAAATCAGTTTCACGCAACCAAATAATAGTAAATAGATTTAACCCTTGTGTATTCACGAATCATTACAAAATTAACCCTTACTTCAATATATACTTGTGCATGACATATCATTATACTCAATTCAAATATAACAATTAAAGAGGAATAATACTTGCGCACAGATGAAATTCAATTTGACTTATCATTTACTAAAATAAATATGCATTCAATAGCACAAATCCAAAAATAGAATTGCAGTAAACAACATATAGCGCACATAAAAATCTAAGGCATTTAACCACCAGAATCATATAAAAGTATGATTTCGCCAAATTTACCTTATTTATTAAGAGGTATTTAATTCAGTACAATATTTTCCCTTCTTCGCACACAACAGCAGAGTACGTGCACACAACTCAGGACTAGGTCTCTACGCAGACAATCAGTAGGAGCCTTTCTACCGAGACAAACTGACCCAAAATTAGATCAAAACATAAACATAAAAATTCATTGATATGATATATCTATCCTTCTCCACTCTTACATATTTATATCTTTCCAAATGAGCATATACCATGGTTTGAAACTCATCATTTTCCCTTTCACCTGTTACCATAATTAAGGGACTTTGACCTGCCCCAAAGCCCCTTTGACATCTGCACTCAACGCATTCAAACAAAAGCTTAACCAAAAATACTCAAAATAGATTTAACCTAGGGGGGCCTACTCCAACAGGCCCCCAACACAATCTAGTGACTCGTCCCGAGTCACTCTGGTCTAGCTACCTGCATTTTGTCTTTGAGCGCCAACATGAAACTTTGAAATGGAAAGAAGACTTCGGTACTTTATGCTGCAGCATTATTCACTTCGTCCACCAATTTCTCTATGGTTGGTCATTTGAAAACCAAGATGATGCTTCTCTAGGTCTTCTATATATTTTTGAGGGCTCCCTCAATGGTTTGCAAGAGTTGAAAGGCCTCATCTGCCCATGGCTTCATTCGTGCATCCAACAAATGCTCTCATCAGCACAGTGTGTCGATTTTGAGTTGAATGGTGTGGCTCTCCTACAATCTGACGAGTCTCTGGGTGGGCACAAGGGTCGGTGCATTGACCCTAATTTCATTGAACTAATTCTCTTTGGTCCATAACTCAACTTTCAATTTTTGAATGATAGGGTCATCTTGGATGAAGGTCCAAAGTCCCATGGTCTCTTCAAATAGCTTATTGCAAGCATCCACGACTGTAGTGATGCTATAATTTGATTCTTTTACGACTTCGGTGCACTGTGCATGTACCTCCGGAGGCATCTCTGGTTGCTGCTTCATCTGTTGAGAGTCAACAAGATGATGATCCTAGTGAAAAATAAGCACCTACACTAGGTGGGGCCCGTAGGCTATTTTTCGATGTATGTCTATTTTTAGAATGTTGAGAAAAGTCTATTTATAGCGAGAGTCTATTTATATGTGGTTGAGAAAATTATATTAATAGAAAAGTTTCTATTTTTAGATGCATGGGCGAAATATATTTATAGATCGCATGTCTAAAAATATAATGCATGTCAATTATTATTAGCCCTTAATAATGATCAGACAATAAATAATAATCTATTCTCTTGAAGCACTTGATCTCAGTTAACTGATGTGGAAAACCAGTTGATTGAAGGAATTACGAGTTCCAAGGTTGTTTGGTTGGACATGCAAAGTGGACTTCGTTGTAACTGAGTGATACAAAATTGTAACAGAGTTGGAAGTGTAGTTATGTGAGTTGTAAAGTAGTTTAACTTAGTTAAGTGAGTTAAAATCAGTTGTGCTAGTTGTAACTAATGATACACTAGTGAGAGATCACTGAATTAAATATTAAATTAATTCACATGGAGTGATCTCACATGCAACTGAAGATTTACTACTGTTAACTACATGCATGTCAGATCCAATGGAGACAGAGTGGAGAGATAGGTGAAAGGGACAGTTTGACTATCTTTTGTGACTATAGTGGTGCATTCAATGAAAATACACACACATTGGAGATGCCAATGAGGATTTTGCAGTAAAGTCAAGGCAAGATCAAATTCATTGAGGGATCTTCTTCAGCAGGGATTGTGCAGTGGAGGCAGGCTATCAGGAGGCAATAAATTGGTGCATGTGTGAGCCAATTTTTGTATGACAGTGTGAGACGATTGTATATTGTACTAAGAGATCTTGGAGTAGAGCTTTGTATGAGATTGTTTCATGATCCATGATATACATAATATATGATAGTTTGGTTTCTTAGCTTTATGCTTTCTCGGTAAAAACATCTTGTTATGTGCGATTGATTTTTCTTCATGTGTTTGCAATTGGCGATTAAATTGCCGCAAAGAATTAAGTAGAAGGATTTTGTATTTAACAGTAGCATATAATTTTTAGATTAGAAGAATATGGAAATAAATCACTATATTATTAAATTTCTACATGGTATTAGAGCTAAGAAGATTGCAATATTGAAGCAGTGTTGATTTTTGTTGGTGGAAACAATTCGAATTTGCTACAAGAATTTCTTGGTGTGACAATTGAGTAAACATTGAAATGGCTTTCAATGGTTTGCGGTTAGACTATGAAATCGAGAGAAGCTTGAACTAAATTTCTTGGAAGGATAGGATGGAGGTGATTCTTGAAGATAATGGCTTGACTGAATTCATCGATAGTGACGTTCCTAAGCCCACTTCGACAGATGTTGCATTACTTGACACCTTGCAAAAGAAAGTAGTGAAGACGAGAAGGATTCTGTTGGAAGGTGTGGGAGACCATATTGTCTCAAGCCTTCATAGGAAAGCCACTCCATTTGCAATGTGGAAGGCTTTGACGGATCTTTTCCAAAGCAGCAACGACCATAGGAAATTGGCGCTGAATGATAAACTCAGAAAAATCAAGATGGAGAATGGCGACAATATTCCAAAGTATCTCACAAATTTTGTCCAATGTCGAGATGAAATGGGGAGGGTGGGAATCACGGTTGCTGATGATGATTTGGTGAGTTTGGCTCCCTTGGGACTTCCTAAGAGTTGGCACAACTATCAAGACTCTTTCAACAGACAGAAAAAACTACCGAATTGGGAATGACTGTGGTCGGATCTAGTGCGGGAGGAGTTCAGGCGGACCACTAGGGATGGCTCTTCATCAAAGCATGATGATGAAGAGGATTGTGCTTCGGCTGCCAAAGCAAGGAAAGGAAGGGGAAGAAATTCCACTCAAAATCCAAGGCTAAAGGCAAGAAGCTGGATTTGTCCAAGGTGAAGTGTTTTCACTGTCACGAACATGGGCATCTCGCCACTAACTTCCCACAGAAAAAGAAGAACAAGAAGGGTGCTGGAGCTGTAGCTAGTGAGGCCCTTGCCTTGCAATTTGAAATTTATTTCTCTTTGATGCATGCTTGGTTTCAAGCGCAATGGGATTGGTGTGGTATCTTGATAATGGTGCTTCCTTCCACATGACGGGAGATAAGGAGCTTTTCAGTGACTTGGGGCAGAAATATCTTCAGATGCATATAGAGATGGGCGACAATGGATGATATAGTGTGACCAGCATTGGTACTATTACCATTGAGAGGGAGTCAGGTAAAAATTTTTTGTTGAAATATTTTATGCATGTTACAGGGCTAAAGAAGAACTTGGTCTCAGTCGCGAGGTTGGAGGACAGAGGTTATGACGTTGTTTTCAGCGATGGAAAAGATTTCCTGTGACATAAAACAACGGGTCAAACCATGAAGATAGGGATTCAAGTCAAGAATCTCTACAAGCTAGAGGTAGATGGCTGCGCTGCAATGGTGGGAAAAGTAGAAGAAGTGGTGAGCCAGGATGAGGGCGAATTATGGCACAAGTGATTGGGCCATATTCACCATGGTGCCCTAAATATTTTGCCGCAGATTTTTACTAGACTTCCCAAGGGTACACTTGCGTTGTTAGATCAGTGCAAGGGATGCACTATGGGTAAGTTTGTGAATACCACCTTTCATGAAAAGGAGAACCGTGCTTTGGTGATCCTAGAGAGAGTTCACACAGACGTGTGTGGACCATTCTCGGTTGCTTGAACAACAAAACATGGGTATTATGTTATTTTTGTTCATGACTATTCTCATAGATGTTGGATATTCTTCATGCAGAATAATGATCAAACATTATCAAAGTTCTATGAGTTTAAAGCATTGGTGGAGAAAGAGTCGGGGAAGCAAGTGAAGGCTCTGTGGAGCGATAATGGTGGTGAATATATCTCGAATGAATTCAAAGACTTCTGTAGCAAAGAAGGAATTCAGAGAGAACCCATAGCACCTCATAACCCACAAAAAAATGGGGTCGCTGAGAGGAAGAACAGAACAGTCGTGGGTGTTGCACGAGCTATGCTGCATGATCAGGGCTTACCAATGCACTTATGGGTGGAAGCATGCAATAGTTCGGTTTATGCGCAAAACCGTTGTCCTCATAGAGTACTTGGCATGAGTACACCTGAAGAAGCTTTTACTATTAAGAAACCAGATGGTTCTCACTTTAAGATTTTTGACTCATCTGTTTATGTGCATGTGACCAAGAATGCTAGGAAGAAGCTGGAGCCGACTGTTGAAGTTGGGATATTTGTGGGGTACACAGAAACACCCCATAATTATCGTGTGTATTTTCCAAAAAATAGAAATACTATGGTGTGATGGGATATAAAATTAAATGAGGAGAAATCCATGAAGTTGTCGCTTGAGAGGGAGCTAGACTTGCATGCAGAGGAGGAACTTTTGGTTCCCAAATATGAGCCTCTAGATGTAGATCAACCACAAGAAGAGGATCATGGAGTGGAAGATTCCACTCTTGAAATTCAACAAGATGATGAAGCTTAGTGAAAATTAGTCACCTTCACTAAGTGGACTCGTAGGCTATTTTTAGGTGTAAGTCTATTTTTAGACTATGTCTATTTTTAGACATGGTGATCATATTTCAGTAGTTGCAGGATGCTATTTGTGGATGGTTGGTCAAGTTGGAAAAATAGATGAAATTTTATTTTTAGAATATTGGGCGAAGTCTATTTATAGATCGTCGATCTAAAAATAGATGTGTCGATTATTATTAGCCCTTAATAATAATCAGACTCTAAATATCAACTTATTCTCTTGGAGCACTTTATTTCAGTATACATATTTGGAAAATTAGTGGGCTGAAGGAATTACGCAATTCCTAGGATTTACTAGTGGTTCATGCATGGAGGACTCAGTTAGAAATGAAGTGGCAAAGTTATGACAGAGTTGGAAGAGTAGTTCATGGAGTTGTTATTCAATTTAACTCAGTTATTAAAGTTAAACTTAGTTGAGCTAGTTGTATCTAGTCTAACTGAATGATACACTAGTGAGAGTGGAGTGAATTAATTATTTAATTAATTCACAAATAATAACTCACTAATCAAATGAAAAAATACAACAGTTAACTACAGTGCATGTCAGTTCCAATGGATACCCAGTGGAGAGGTAGGTGAAAGGGTGAGATGGACTATCCTTTGTGACTATATTGATGCATTGATTGCATCACACACACATTGGTGTTGCCAATGAGGATTGCAAATCAAAGCAAGGCCAATTCGAATTCATTCAGGGGTATTCTTTAGTAGGTATTGCGCAGTGGAGGCAGGCTATCAGGTGGCAAGAAATCAGTGCATGGATTTGCATATTTCTTCATGTTAATGTGTGATGATTGTATTGTACTGAGAGCTTGATGTACTAAGCTTTGTATGAGATTGTTACATGATCTCCATGATACATAATATATGATATTTGCGGTTTTTAGCTTCAGTTTTTCCCGTTAAACAACTGTGTTATGTGCGATTGTTATTATTGCTTCATGTGTTTGCAATTGAGTTTAAATTTCCGCAAAAGATTAACAGTGGAAGGATTTTGTATTTAGAAAGAAGATAAATATTGTTAGATTAGGAGAATATAGATATATACATGCATATGTTATATAATTTCTACATGGTATCGGAGTAATGTTAATTCTTGAAGATTGAAACTGTGAAGAATTGCTAAGTTTGTGCTAGTGGACAATTCGAATTTGCTGCAGAAATTTCTTGGTGCGATAGTTGAGTATACATTGAAATGTATTTCAATGGGTTGAGATTGGATTATTCCCTTGAGGGAAGCTCAAATTACATAGCCTGGAAGGATATGATGGAGGCGTTGTTGGAAGATAATGGACTGAAGGAGTTCATCGATAGCGATGTTTCTAAGTCGGGTTCTAGCGATGCTGCATTACTTGACACATGGAAAAAGAAGGTAGAAAAGACAAGAAGAATTCTGTTGGAAGGTGTGAAGGACCATATTGTGTCCAGCCTTCATGGGAAAGCCACTCCATTTGCAATGTGGAAGGCTTTGACAAATTTGTTCCAAAGCAGCAGCGACCAGAGGAAGTTGGCGCTGAAAGATAAGCTCAGAAAAATAAAAATGGAGAAGGGCGAAAATATTCCAAAATATCTCACGAAGTTTGTCCAATGCAGGGATGAAATAGGAATTGTGGGAATTACAATTGCGGACGATGAATTGGTGAGATTGGCTCTCCTTGGGTTACCAAAGAGTTGGCACAGTTATCAAGACTTGGGTTACCAAATATTTGGCACAGTTATTCCAAAATATCTCACAAAGTTTGTCCACTGTAGGGATGAACTGGAAAGTCTGGGGATTATTGTTGATGATGATGACTTGGTGAGCTTGGCTCTCCTTGGGCTTCTGAAGAGTTGGCATAGCTACGAAGACTCTGTCAATGGACGGGAGAAACTGTTGTGTTCGGAGCGACTTTGGTCGGATCTTGTACAGGAGGAGATAAGGTGAAGTACCAGGGATGGATCTTCATCGAAGAATGAAGATGAAGAGAATTTCACTTTGGCTGCCAAAGCAAGGAAAGGGAAGGGGAAGAAATTCCCTCAAAAATCTGAGGCTAAAGGAAAGAAGCAGGATTTTTCCAAGGTGAAGTGTTTTCACTGTCACGAACATGGGCATTTCACCACTAACTGCCCACAGAAGAAGAATAACAAGAAGGTTGTTGGAGCTACAGCGGCTGAAGCCTTAGCCTCGCAATTTGAATTTGATTTATCTTTGATCGCATGCTTGGTTTCAAGTGCAATGGGATCCGTGTGGTATCTTGATAGTGGTGCGTCTTTCCATATGACGGGAGACAAGGAGTTGTTTAGTGACTTGGAGGAGAAAGACCTCCAAATGCATATAGAGATGGGAAATGATGGTTGATATAGTGCGACCGGAATTGGGACCGTTATCTTTGAGAGGGAATCAAGTAATCCATTTCTGTTGAAATATGTTATGCATGTTCTAGTTCTGAAGAAGAACTTGGTCTCGGTTGCAATTTTGGAAGACAGAGGTTATGACGTTGTTTTCAGTGATGGAAAATCTTTCCTGTGACATAACACAATGGGTCAAACCAAGAGGATAGGGATTCAAGTTAAGAATCTCTACAAGTTGGAGGTAGATGGTTGCGATGCAATTATGGGAAAAACAGAAGAAGTGGTGAGTCAGGATGAGGGCGAATTATGGTACAGGAGATTGGGCCATCTTCACCACGGCACCTTGAAGATTTTGCAGCAGATTTCTATTGGACTTCCCAAGGGTACTCTTGTGCAGTCGAACTAGTGCAAGGGATGTACTATGGGTAAGTTTGTGAAGACCACCTTTCATGAGAAGGAGAACCATGCTTCAGTGATCCTTGAGAGAATTCACACAGATGTGAGTGGACCTTTCTCGGTTGCTTCAATTGAAAAACACAAGTATTATGTATTTTTGTTAATGAATATTCTCATAGATGCTGGATCTTCTTCATGTAGACGAAGAGTGAAACATTCTCAAAGTTCTGTGAGTTTAAAGCATTGGTGGAGAAGGAGTCGGGGAAGCAAGTGAAGGCTCTGCAGAGCGATAATGGTGGTGAATATATCTCAGGCGAATTCAAAGACTTCTATAGCAAAGAAGGAATTCGAAGAGAACTCATAGTGCCTCATAAACCATAGCAGAATGGGGTCACGAAGAGGAAGAATAGAACGATCGTGGGTGTTGCACGAGCTCTGCTGCATGACCAGGGCCTACCAATGCACTTGTAGGCAGAAGCATGCAACACTACGTTTTATGTGAAAAATTGTTGTCCTCATAGAGTACTTGGCATGAGTACACCTGAAGAAGCTTTTACTGGTAAGAAGCCTGATATTTCTCATTTGAATATTTTTGACTCATCTGTTTACATTCATGTGACAAAGGACGCGAGGAAGAAGCTTGAGCTGACTACAGAAGTTGGGATATTTGTGGGGTACACAAAAACACCCCATAATTATCGTGTGTATTTTCCAGATAGTCAGATGATTGTGTTGCGACGGGATATAAAATTAAATGAGGTGAAAGCCATTAATTTTTCGCATGAGAGGGAGCTACACTTGCATGCAGAGGAGGAACTTCTTGTTGTCAAAGATGAGCCTCTAGATGTGGATTAGCCACAGTAGGAGATTCATGGATTGGAGGAGTCCAATCATGCAGAACCAAACATCAAACAAGGCAGAAAGTGTACTAAAGAAGCTGAGAGACTGAAGCTTGATGCGGCACAAAATGTAGAAGTCCCTACATCACAACACAGATAGAGATAGGCACCTGACCGATTTACTGGATACATGGATCTTATGAGCAATTGTATCGTGACAGAGCCATCTTATTTCTAAGAAGCAGTGCAGGAGCCCACATGGGTAGATGCCATGGTGGGGGAGTATGACTCCATTATCAGAAACAATGCTTGGGGGATTGTTCCAAGGATGGTGGGTAAATCAATTGTAGGATCAAGATGGATCTAAAAGGTAAAGCAAGCTGCTGATGGGAGCGTCGAGAAGTATAAGGCAAGATTTTTTTCCTGTGGCTTCTCACAGATCGAGGGGATTGATTATTAAGAAACCTTTGCACCTGTCGCACGGTATTCTTCCATAAGGACTATCCTAGCTTTCTCAGTGCAGATGGGTTGGAACATTGATCAAATGGATGTGAAGACTGCATTCCTTAATGGGATCATTGAGGAAGAAGTGTACATTGAGCAGCTTGAAGGATTTGAAATCTTCAGCAGCGAGTTGCATGTGTGCAGGCTCAGAAGAGTGTTGTATGGGCTGAAACAAGCACCTCGTGCTTGGTACACTCGGATCGATAGCTATTTCACCGGACTTGGTTTCACCAAGAGTGAGGTGGATGCGAACCTGTACCAAATTGTGGTGGAGGGTAAGCTTTTAATCATTTTTCTTTATGTTGATGATTTAATACTAACAGGTGATGAGCAGTTGATATACTCATGCAAGGCATATCTTGCAAATGAGTTCGAGATGAAGGATTTGGGCCTCCTTCATTATTTCCTTGGATTAGAAATATGGCAGCGGGAAGGTGAACTGTTTATGTCTCAAGGAAAGTATGCCCGGGAGATAATGGAGATGTTTCACATGCAAGGCTGCAAGCCTATCGACACTCCTCTTCCAGGAAATTGGAGGAAAGAGGATGCTACATCGACAGAGGTAGTGGATGCCACTGTTTATCAACAGTTGGTGGGTTCTCTCATGTATTTAGTTAATACAAGACCGGACATATGCTATGTGGTGAACCAGCTTTCACAAGCGATGGTTAAGCCTACCAATATCTTTTGGAAGGTAGGCAAGCATGTCCTGAGGTATCTCAGGGGCACATCTGAGTATGGCTTATGGTATAGACAGATGGATGAGGTGAAGTTGTATGGCTTCACGGATGCAGATTGGGTAGGCAGCCCAACGGACAGAAAGAGCACATCATGAGGGGTTTTCAGTATCGGATCTACAAAAATTTCTTGGTACAGCAGGAAACAAATATCTGTGGCACTTATTTCAACGGAAGCAGAATACATGGCAACAAGTCAAGCTGCATGTGAGGCTATCTGGATGAGGAAGATCCTAGTCAGTTTGTTTGGTTCACATTTATATCCTATAGTGATACATTGTGATAATAAGAGTTGCATTAAACTCTTTATTAATCTTGTGTTTCATGATAGATCTAAACATATTGATATCTAGTATCATCATATCAGAGATTATGTGCAACAGAAGATCATGCTGCTTCAGTACATTCCTATGGAATATCAAGATGTAGATATTCTAACGAAGGCCCTCACCAGGAGAAAATTCGAATACCATAGAGGCAGGATCGAGGTGAAGGATAATCCCTATCTTGTTGAGAGGGAGTGTTTAGATTCGACAAGATGATGAAGCTTAGTGAAAATCAATCACCTTCACTAAGTGGGCCCACAGGCTATTTTTAGGTGTAAGTCTATTTTTAGACTATGTCTATTTTTAGACATGGTGATCATATTTCAAAAGTTGCAGGATGATATTTGGGGATGGTTGGTCAAGTTGGAAAAATAGATGAAATTCTATTTTTAGAAGATTGGGTGAAGTCTATTTATAGATCATCGATCTAAAAATAGATGTGTCGATTATTATTAGCCCTTAATAATAATCAGACTCTAAATATCAACTTATTCTCCTGGAGCACTTTATTTCAGTATACAGATTTGGAAAATCAGTGGGATGAAGGAATTATGCAATTCCTAGGGTTTACTGGTGGTTCATGCATGGAGGACGCAGTTAGAACTAAAGTGGAAAATTTATGACAAAGTTGGAAGAGTAGTTCATGGATTTGTTATTCAGTTTAACTCAGTTATTGGAGTTAAACTTAGTTGAGCTAGTTGTATCTAGTCTAACTGAATGATACACTAGTGAGAGTGGAATTAATTAATTCGTTAATTAATTCACAAATAATAACTCACTAATCAACTAAACAAATACAACAGTTAACTACAGTGCATGTCAGTTCCATTGGAGAGGTAGGTGAAAGGGTGATATGGACTATCCGTTGTGACTATAGTGATGCATTTATTGCATCACACACACATTGGAGTTGCCAATGAGGATTGCGCAGTCAAGGAAAGGCCAATTCGAATTCATTCATGGGTCTTCTTCCGCAGGGATTGCGCAGTGGAGGCAGGCTATCAGGTGGCTAGAAATCAATGCATGGATTTGTAGATTTCTTCATGTTAGTGTGTGACGATTGTATTGTACTGAGAGCTTGATGTACTAAGCTTTGTATGAGATTGTTACATGATCTCCATGATACATAATATATTAAAGTTTGGGTTTTTAGCTTCAGGCTTTCCTGTTAAACAATTGTGTTATGTGTGATTTTTTTTATTGCTTCATGTGTTTGCAATTGAGTTTTAAATTTCCACAAAAGATTAACAGTGGAAGAATTTTGTATTTAGCAAGAAGATAAATATTGTTAGATCAGGAGAATATGGATACATACATGCATATGTTATATAATTTCTACATTCACTCATGCAAAGCCAAACATCCAAATAGGTAGAAGGCGTACCACAGAAGTTGAGAGTCTGAAGCTTGGTGTGGCACAAAATGTTGGAGTCCCTACATCATAGCACAAACAGAGACAGTCTCCTGAATGTTTCACTGGATACATGGCTCTCATGAGAAAATGTATTGTGGCAGAGCCATCTTCCTTTCAAGAAGAAATGTAGGAGCCCACATAATCTGAAAATGAAATTATTTGTTTTGATGTTAAAAGTATTCATTTCCATTGAATTAAGTGTGCAAAGTGTTTGAATAGTATTGCAAGTGAAACAAAGTGTTTTTGATAAATGTTTATGAATTTTGGTGTGAGGGAGTGTTGTTTTAATTTACTGTTTAACAACTTAAATCTGAATAACACAACAGAATATCTTCACCATAAACACACAGCAACATGATGAGGCAGTTCACCCCTCCTGGGTTACATATGTCGGGTCCAAGGCTCCCAATGGGCATGTCCTTGATATATTATGATGCTCAAATTGGTGATACAGTGATAAAAAGGCCTAAATATACCAAAAACGTTGTGAAAATGAATTCAGAACACAAAAAGAAGCTAAGAATGACTCTGATTTCACCTAAAACAGTGAAGTGTAGTCCAATCCAGCTCCATTTCCCTCAAGGCCCTGATGGCTCCCCAAGATTATCTGAAGTAAAAATGGCTGAAAGGCACCTCTAATGGCTCTGAAACCTATTCCAATGGCTCCAAAATGCTAAGAATACCTGAAATCAATAAAAATTTCGCTCCAAAAGGCTTAGTAAATAAGAAGTTATGACCAAAAGAAGTTTTGTCCAGTTTTTCCTAAAAAAACTCCACTAACTTTGGAGTAACTGGAGTTAGCTCCACTAAAATGGCATGTCCGCCGGAATTGGGGGCTCCGCTCCAGTTTTAGTGCGCGGTTTGTTCGTTATTAAATTTCAAGGCTCTGACGGTCACATGCTAACCGCAACTGTCGGAGCACTTAATGTTAACCGTCCGCGTTTATTTCTGTGGCATTAAACTTGACTTAACCTCTGCCACAACACATGTGATCACATCCGAATTAACGTAACCACCGGTGGTCTATGGGCCATGGTTCCGAGCCTGTGGTCCTATGTATACGGGGCTGGCCCCCTTTCCGCCGCCAACCAAATATTTATTAAACTTTATATATGCAGTGTGACCTATGGTAGTTAAGAACCATAGCGAGGGTGGGGCAGTCAGGCCTGTGGGTTGGCAGCCACCTGACCTGGGGTCGAAACCTATGCATACCATAAAATTTTACCACTGTAAAATATTCACCGGCCTGGGGCCATGTGGCAACCTCCAGGCCTGCCATGTGGCAGATGCTGATTAGCTTAGAAACAAACAGTCAAACCCATATCCAATCCTCGAATGCTAAGTGTCTAATAGTGATAGGCTGCTGAAGAAATATTCCCAGAATATTATTTTTTTAATATTTTTTAAAATCAAAGTCAACCTTGGTCAAACTGGACTTTTGAAGGAAATTGTGAATTTCAAACTTGAATAACTTTCACATACAATGTCAGATTTGAGTGTTGTTCACGGTGTCAGGATCGTATCGACGATGCCTATCCATTCATTCTAGTTTCAACCAATTCTGAGCGGTTTCAATTTTGAGCATTTTCTTCACTTAGGACATGATCACCTGATCACCACATGGGTAGATGCAATGGTGGAGGAGTATGACTCCATTGTCAGAAACAATGCTCAGGAAATTTCTCCAAGGCCAGTTGATAAATCTGTGGTAGGTTCAAGATGGATCTACAAGGTAAATAAAGCTGCTAATGGGAGTATTGAGAAGTATAAGGCAATATTTGTGGCCCAGGGCTTCTCACAGGTCAAGGGGATTGATTATGAAGAAACCTTTGCACCTGTCCCACAATATTCTTCCATAAGGACCATCCTTTCTCTCTCAATGCAGATGGGTTGGCACATTCATCAGATGGATGTGAAGACTGTGTTCCTTAACGAGATCATTGAGGAAGACGTGTACATTGAGTAGCCTAAAAAGATTTTAGATTTTCAGCAGTGATTCACATGTGTTAAGACTCAAAAGAGTGTTGTATGGGCTGAAGAAAGCACCCTGTTCTTGGTACACTCGGATCGTCAACTATTTCACTAGACTTGGCTTCACCAAGAGTGAGGTGGATTTAAACCAATACCAGATTGTGGTTGAGGGTAAGATTTTAATCATTGTTCTTTATGTTGATGATTTAATAATGAATGGTGATGAGAAACTGATACACTCATGCAAGGAGGACCTTGCAAAGGAGTTTGAGATGAAGGATATGCGCCTCCTTCACTATTTCCTTGGATTGGAAATATGGCAGCAATATGGTGAACTGTTTGTGTCTCAAGGCAAGTATGCAAGGGAGATACTTGGTAAGTTTCACATGGAGGGCTACAAACCCATGGATACTCCTCTTCCAGGAAATTGGAGGAAAGAGGATGCTACATCGGCAGAGGTAGTGGATGCTACTATCTATCGACAACTGGTGGGTTCGCTCATGTATTTATTTAATACAATACCAAAAATATGTTATGCGGTGAACCAGCTTAGTCAAGAGATGGTTAAGCCTACCAAGCTCTTTTGGAAGGAAAGCAAGCATGTCTTAAGATATCTCAAGGGCACATCTGAGTATGGCTTATGGTACAGACAAATGGATGAGGTGAAGTTGCATGGCTTCACGGATGCAGATTGGGTAGGTATCCCAACAGACAGAAAGAGCACATCAGGAGGGGTTTTCAGTATCGGATCTACAGTTGTTTCTTGGTATAGCAGGACATAGAGATCCATGGCACTCAGTTCAACAGAAGTGGAATACATGGCAGCAAGTCAAGCTGCATGTGAGGCTATCTGGATGAGGAAGATCCTGGTCGGTTTATTTGGTTCTCATTTAGATCCTACAGTGATTCATTGTGACAATAAGAGTTGCATTAAACTCAATTAATCATGTGTTTCATGATAGATCTAAGCATATAGATATCTGGTATCATCATATAAGAGATTGTGTGCAACAGAAGATCATGTTGCTTCAGTACATTCCTACGGAAGATCAGGATGTAGGTATTCAAATAAAAGAGAATATATCCCGTGGGAGTGTCACAGTGGAGTTGTAAGAGGCCACGTCGGCCTAGAACCCACCACAAGGAAAACACTACATGCAGGGTTATGGTGGCCCACAGTTCACAAAGATAGTAAGGAATATGTGAAAAAATGTGATGTCTGCCAAAGAACAGAATGTCCGTCGCACCATGATGGGTTACCACTACAACTAGTAAGAGCAACGCAGTCATTTGAAAAATGGGTCGTCGACTTTGTAGGGCCAATTGAACCAACAACACGAAATTCACAGGAAATGTATATAATAACCGCAACATATTATCTCACAAGATGGGTAGATGCAGTGCCACTAAGAGACTGCACAGCGGACATAGCAGCTAGATTTATTTTCGAGAACATCATTAGCAGATTTGGCTATCCCTGGAGCCTAACAAGTGATCAAGGTACACACTTCATTAATACAACAATTAAATATTTGCTAGATAAATTTATGGTAAAACATCATAAAAGCAGTCTATACCACCCTCAAGCGAATGGAACTGTTGAGGAATTCAACAAGATCTTAGAAAAAGGACTAACTAAGATTTGTAACACCAACCGGGATGACTGGGATGAAAGAATACCAACCACATTGTGGGCATACAAGACAACCATAAATATATTTCAGAATCAAACTCCATTCCAGCTGGTATAAGGAAGAGAGGCAGTAGTACCAGCCGAATTTATCATACCAAGTCTCTTAATTGCTTCAACAATGCATATGACAGATGAAGAATCAATCACCGAACGCCTCCATGAACTGCAGGATCTTGAAGAAGATAGATTTCTAGTAGATTTCCATCAGACAGTACAAAACGAAAGACATAAAGCCTGGCATGACCATCACATCAAGCACAAGACATTCACTATCGAAGGAAAAGTCCTGCAATATGACAGCAAATTCCAGAAGTTCCCGGGGAAACTCAGAATTCACAGGATGGGACCATATCATGTCATATAAATAAAAGAGTCAGGCGCGGTTGGACTGGTGCAACTAGATGGACAAATACTACAAGGATGGGTGAATGGCACATGCCTGAAATCTTATTACGAGTAAGTTCCACCAATTATTTTTTCAAATAACTCTCGAAACCAACAACAGTCAGTAAGGTAGAATAGAAATAGATAGAGTCAATAACTCTCTCGTACCTGAGATGAGATATAGAATAACCATACTTTAAGAATTTTTAACCATTATAATAGGAAACAACAAAAATACCGCACAACGGTATAGGTGAGAAATTGCACCTATTGCGCTGCGGAGACCTCATCGCAACCAATTGGGGTCAGGGGGGCAAGGGAGGGGGGGGTGTAGAGTCTACCATGTCAGATAGGCAAGCGTGTTAAATATCATTCATTCATAATGACCCATCATACTGTTGTCAGTCCGTAGGATCACCCGAATTTAAAAAATAACCGTCGTAATTAGTAACCCCATACTGTAATAAATTTTCCATATTAAGCCATAATTATTACCCATCACGTCTACCCAAATCCTGAAGCCACAATCAGCAATTTCAAGAATACACCTCACCATGGTAACTAATCGCATGATTATAACCGCGGGAAATACAGGAAAAAATTAATGAGTTATGGGGTCATATCAACCTCATTCGTGTCGGTAACATTACTTAACCTGCATGAAATAAGAAAAGCACCAGAATGCCGAAAAATTCCAAGTTAGTAGAAACATAAAAAGCTACAACAACAAACAAGATTCCAGTAGAGGAAGTTCAAATATGTATACCAACAGCAATAATTCACAGCAATATACCAGCGACAGTGATTCAGGTATACAACATAAGAATGAAGATGACAAAGGTAACAACATCAGTCGTTGAGCCCGAGCTCGATGCAAGGATTCAGAGGATAGAATCTTTGATCGGAAAGTACAGAAATTCTTCATTAATAGATACATATTTCACAGACTCGTATCAATTCTCGGCCATGAAGAGGCAAGTGTATATGGAAACTTATGCAACGGATGGAGGAGGTGAAGCAGCAAGGATGAATCTAGAATTTAAAGGTATTCAAAGGTCAACTATATTGAACCTTAGGAACCTCCCAGTATTTGGAACTATAGGAGCAGCGATGCAGTGTGCAAAGTTCCTGATGAGCAGAGTTTAGAATAGATCATTATGGCTTGGGAGAGAGATCCCCATCCATGCAGAGGACATCAACAGACTTATAGGATTATCATCAGAGGGGAATGATGTCTCAACGACATTCCAAAATGTGTCCAAGAGAGCCAAAATGTCGGGATATTATGATTACTATAAGAAGTATAAGACCAGAAGAGGAGGGAAGGGATTGAAGATTGATCTCATCAACAATCCAGCAGTGAAAGTTTCCTGCTATCTGATAGATGGAAATACAATGAGGCATTACACTAAAGGAGAATGCACCCTAGACACCATCTCAGTCGTGAAACACTACATCCAGGGAGCACAGCTAAACTGGTGCACATTCCTGTTGAATGAAATATTTGAGGCCTACAAGGATAACTATAGGTGGGCCATGATATTCATCTATGGCTATCTCATCATGGCCTTTGCAATGTGGAAATGGACTCCCCCAGGGATTAGGCAGCTCGCAGAAATCACTCACGACCAACCAATGGCGTTACGATTTACAACCTGGAGAGTATCAGGAGATCCCAACACCAAGCAGTTCAATGAGGAGGCTTTCTCATTCTAGTACAGGTAGATGGTCGATGTGGTGGGGAGTCAGCAAAGGGTTTCGAGGAACATATTGGACAGATACTCTTCCCAGATATGGTTTGGGGTAACCCACAAAAATACCTATATCCGACCTAGTTGCGTGGACAAAACCACTTTCCGAATGCAGCCACTAACGTTTCAAGTAGAAGAAGAAGCCTTCCACACCGAAGTCTGTCCATGGCTAGGAGCTGCGATGGAAGTCAGAAGTAGAATCCCCCATTACTCATTCAAGGTAATTCTCCCAAAGGCACTCCCAGGGGAATCACCAGTGTTAGGACCCTATAATTTTTCAGATTGGCAGAGCAAATGTACAAGGGTAACATCAAACTAGTCTTTGGAGTCCTAGGACCTAGCCTTCCTAGGCTCAGAGAGGGCTCTCTCTATGTTTGTGCAAAGGATGTAACTTGATAGCTTTTAGGTTTTGATTTTAGGTTAGTTATAATGATTAGGGTTTGTTTGTTTGTTTGGTTGGTTGGGTAGGTTGTTAAGCAAAAATAGATAGAATAGGAGAGGTTTAGACCATTGGTCTATGGAGTCTACAAAAGGTCTCAAAAGGTACAATAATAGGTCAAGGATGCTTTGGAGGGAAAGTATAACAAGGCTAAAGGATTTTCAAGGCTTAGGTGAGTGAAGTGAACATTAAATTGTCAACAGAGTAGGTGCAAAGGGAAATCAAGAATCCTTTGTCAAATAATACAACAAGAAAGGTCTTTAAGAATACTAAGCATGAATAAAAAACCAAAGACAGGGCATACCATACTTCTTTGACCAAACCCTAGCAAGTAAACTCAAAAATAACTATCCAGCAAACCCTAGAGGGAAGGGAACTCCTAACCTCTCCAGCTATGTACCTTCAGAGAAAGAATACATTCAAGATAAACAATAGTGATGATCAAGAAGTAGGGAACTCCTAATATTTCTTAATCATACTATAAATACCTTTAAAGTAATAATTTAAGATGAACATAAAGGCATGGAAAATCATAAACCTCTTCAACTAAACCTATATAGTAATAATTTGAAGAAAAGACCTCAAAAAAAATGTCTAAGCGATACCAAAAGACAAGGCTAACCATAAAATTTCTTGGCATAAACTCCATTAAATCATTCTTGAAATAAAACAAGTTGAGTGGGATTAGAGAGCAACTAATAATTCTCTAAACTGACCTAGCATAGGAAAACATGACAGCAGGAGAAACAAACAGACTTAATGTGCTTTTGACAGCATACCTTAAGCTAAAATTTCTGTTCTAATGCAAGAGAAAGATTACACAATATGTAAAACATAATAAAATGAAAACAAAACAAGAAATACATCACCATTAGCCATTTTCATGAATCTCGCAAAGTGCTTGTCTCATTGATGTTCAGTCAAAAAACATTTACAAGGCTCCAAAGCCAAAAACTCCTCACAACTCAAAGTCTATGAGGTTTTTCTCCACAATTAACTAGCAACCAACCAAAAAAAATAATGAAGCCTCCATTCTCTATTTAACTTGCATTGGAGGGTCAAAACCCTAACTAGGGTTTTAGCAACTATTAATGACTCATAAATGTCATTTATGTGCAAAGAGACCATGCAAGGCCCAAGGCACAAAATATCTAATGAAATAAATGAAAAATATCTTCTCAACCTCTTTGGGAAAAAAATCTGACTTTGAGGCTCCTAAATAACTCCAAAGTATCTTCTAGTGTGTTTTTTTGACTTTTTGGCAAGGGCGCAGCAGAGAGGTCCAAGGGCGCAGCGCCTGCACTGGAAAAATAGGTCACCTTGCAACTGATTTTTGAAGGCCTTCCCGATGTCGAAATGAGCTCCGTGATAGCTCGTTGGAAATATTGTGAATTCTAATTTCAAAAACTAAACTTGGTATTATGTTTTGACTCCATTCACCTATTCAAGAACGAAATCTCCCAAGACTTCTAAGGGCTTAACGCCAACTCTGAAAATAGGGCAGAAAGGTGGGTTTTTGAGTGTTTTTTACCCTTTTGGGGGACCAAAAATGCTCCAAATGATCTGAAATGTGGTGTGTGTGATGATCTTGGTGTAATTATTCCAAAAATGTAAGCCACTCCTCAAGAATATGCCCTGAGAAAAAGCGCAGTGCCAGGGGCATTGCACCCTTAGCCTACAAAAACAGTCAAAAATCAAAATTCTCGAAAAGTTGCCAAAATCTGAAATTGCCTTGCCCATTGTGTTTGGGATGCCTATGGGGATAGATCCATTAGGGGAATTTTGAGGTCTAAAATGGGCCTCCTAAGGAAATTATAAAATAATAGTGGAAAAAAACTAATAAAATTTGATGACATCATCAAATTTTAGAGGGAAAAATGGAAAAACTACTTTTTCAACTCATATTTTCAACTTATCTCCCAAAGTTTTTACTCAAATTTCGAGCAGGAGTACTCCTTGGATGCGAAATTTAATTCCCCATCCAAGGAGTACCCATGTTTCATACTTTCGATGGGTCCTACTACATGAAAAATGAGAAATACATAAAAAAGCATGATTACAATCACGTTTTTTATGTATTTCTTATTTTTTTATCCCAAATCGAGACGACCAACTTGATTTTTCATTATATTCCTTTTAGTGTTACAACACATATATATGCATGCCGAAGCATTCATAAACCCAAATCCATTAACCCTGGATTAGAACATAGCCGTAGTTCCCTTGACCGGATCTACAAAATACAAGGGGCCGAAAACCATCATCCCCCAAAACCATGTGCAAACTCATGCACAAAACCATGGGTGGATCCGCCTATGAGTGGGTCTGCACTCCAAAAAAAAATTTGTCAGGGCGCTGCCTCGGACCCCGACAGGGGGTGCTACCGTTCCCCCTGTGACCCCCCTGTGACCCCCCTGCTATGCTCGGTGCAACGTACAACGCATGGCGCTAGTCATGGAAAGAATATAACACATACCCAACATTCTCCCACTTCTTGTTTTCTTTCCACAAGGGGGCCACAAGAAAGCTTATTCATTATCCCAACTTTTCACTTCCCATTGTTTCTCTAGACCAAGAGAACTTCTAAGTGCTCATAGACTTCGTCAATGCATCTACCACATTCTTCAAAGTGTCCACTTTTACCAGCAACACCCTTTTATCCTCAACCATATCTCTCACAAAGTGATATTGAACATCAATGTGCTTTGTCTTTGAATGATAAGCAGGGTTCTTAGCCAAGAAAATTGCACTTTGGCTATCACAGTCTACCCTTATAGCCCATTTCACCCACCCCATACTTGAACACAATCTTTGCAACCAAATTGCTTCCTTTCTTGCATGAGTGGTTGCCATGTATTCTGCCTATGTAGTTGAAAGAGCCACTACAGACTGTCTCTTACTCATCCAACTGACTGCACCTCCAAATAGGCTAAACACATACCCACTTGTAGATCTTCTTTGGTCCAGATCTCCAGCCCAGTCTGCATCAAAAAACCATGAATGTCCAACACTCTTTCCAATCCTGGTCTTCCCTGGTAGCACAAGCCATAATCACTAGTGCCACACAAATATCTAAAAACCCACTTCACTGCCATCCAATGCTCCTTCCCTGGGTTTGACATAAACCTGCTCAATACTCCCACTGCATGTTCAATGTCTAGTCTAGTATAGACCATTGCATACATCAGGCTACCCACTGCACTTTCCTATGGAACATGGGACATATCCTCCTCTTCTTCTTGTGTCTTGGGAAACTGTTCAGTAGACATCTTTACACCTACAGGAATAGGAACATTCACCGGTTTACTATCCTACATATTGAACCTCTATAATATAGTCTCGACATACTTCCTCTGGTTTAACCAGAGCTTCCTCTTTACCCGATCTCTCTTAATTTCCATGCCCAAAATATAGTTTGCAGCACCAATATCCTTCATGTCAAATTTGGAGAACAGTTGGGTCTTCAAATCTTGGATAATTTCTTTGTCATTTCCAATCAACAACATATCATCCATATAAAATACCAAATAAATAACACATTCACCAATTAATTTAAAATAAATATAGTCATCCTCCTTGCTTCTAGTGAAGCCAAGTCCCCGTATATAGGTATCGAATTTCTGTTACCATATCCTTGGTGACTGTTTTAACCCATACAGAGACTTCTTTAACCTACATACCAATTCTTTCTTCCCCTTCACCATAAAGACTTCAGGTTGTTTCATGTAGATCTCCTCTTCCAGATACCAGTGAAGAAATTTTGTCTTCACATCCATTTGTTCTACCTCAAAATCAAATGCATCAACAACAGATAAAAGTAATCTAATAGAAGTAACTTTGGAAACAGGAGAAAAAATATCACCAAAATCAATTCCCGGCACCTGGGAGTAACCTTTTGCTACCAACCAAGCTTTGTATTTCTCCACCTTGCCTTCTACATTCATATTCTTCTTAAACACCCATTTTCTCCCGACGGGCTTCCTTCCAGCCAGCAACTCCACCAGATCCCATGCCTCATTTTTGTGCAAGGATGCCATTTCATCAACCATGGCCTCCTTCTAGAGTTTTACATCCTCTGAATCTACTTCCTCCCTGATAGTTCTGGGATCATCATCAGTTATAGTTAAAGCAAAATTTGAATAGAAATCAGATGGACTATACCTTTCTGGTTGTCTTCTTTCCCGAACTGATCTTCTCATAGTTGGAGTTTGTGGCTCTTCCTCTTCTGAGTCTTCTTCTATTATAGAGTCTATTCATCCTCCTTTAGCTCAAACTCTATATTCTCAGGTTCCTTTCATAGGACTTCATGTTTAACAACATCTTTCACCTCTCTAAACACCACATCTTGGCTGTACATAACCTTCCTTGTTTCTAGGTTCCAAAGCTGGTAACCCTTTAAACTATCCTTATACCCAATAAAGATGCACTTTTTAGATTTATTATCCAACTTGGTCCTTTTCTCCTTTGGAACATGTATATATGCATCACATGCAAATACCCTCAGATGTGAAAGAGAGGGTTTCTTACCAGTCCATACCTCATGTGGAGTCTTATCCTCCAACGTTGATGAAGGTGATCTGTTAACCAAGTAAGATGCAGTCTCCACTGCCTCTGCCCAAAATTCTTGTCCTAACTCGATACCACTGAGCATGCTTCTTGCCTTTTCCATAAGCGTTCCGTTCATTCTTTCTACAACTCTGTTTTGCTAAGGTGTGTATGGAGTAGTCTTCTGCCATGCTATACCACACTTCTTACAGAACTCTTCAAATTCCTTCTTGCAGAACTCTTCAAATTGCGTGGTGCTAGTCGTGGAAAGAATATAACACATACCCAATAAGTTTTCCTCTGGGAAGCATGGCCAAGTCAATGCCTATGTTAGTGCAAGATTGCACATTGGCACACATCTCGAGTTGCTCAATTGTAACTGAAGGTCCTAGAACATGAAATACCCAGCTATATAATGGTACAATAGTGCTGAGGGTTTGTGCACTCAATTGTTTCATGCTCGCTTGGATCAGGTTTGTTTTCATGCGAAGCCCTTGGAGACAGTGTTGCACATCCTCAAGGATTGATTTGTATTGAGACTCCACATTAGTCTATAGATCCCTGGTCACATCTTTGAATGTGTTTTCAATTTCATTAAGGTTAAATTCTGTAAGGGTCATGGCCTCTTTCCTTGTTTTCTTTGATCCCTTCCTCTTTTTGTGCGGGCCCGAGGAGGTTTGAGATCCTATTTTATCTCATTTTGTTGAACTTGTCTTTGTCGCAGGTGCCCCAGAACTGTCACCTTATTTATCCTTCGTTTCCTTATCCAAGTCAATGGTTTCTCCCGTCATATTTGGCTCTGGATCTTTCTTTGCATCCTTATCCTTTTGCAGGGTATCCTTGTATGTGTGTGGCTTTTTCAGAGTCTTAAGAGGTATTGAAGATGAGGCACTTCCAGTAGTGCATGATTCCAACCATAAGGCTTTCCGTTCTGTCGTAACACGTGCAAGGTCATCCTCTGTGACCATGTAAGGCATCTCGTACCAAACACCTTCAACATCTTCCTTCGCTCGTGTTGGGGCTTTTGTTTTGGGAAAGAAAAATTTTGAGTTACGGAGAGCTGGAGGAAAGGTGGGAGAATGCAATAAAGGTAGACAGGGATCTATCACGGTTGTGGAAAGCTGGAAGATAGGTGGCGTGACATTAGTAGAGAACAATGTAGATGGTAGATATGGGAGACAAGAAAAATCAGTAGAACTCCCAGTAATAAAGAAGAATCGGAAAGCAACGAAGCAGGAAAAAAGGAAGGAATGACATTCACACTCGAGGAGTAACAAATAGGTAGTCACTCAGTGGAGGAGTAGTTATTTAGTCAGTGCGGCGAGAGGCCAATAGAAAAAGCAGATCCTTAGGAGAGCTCTGGGAGAAATATGTTGTACTGAATTAAACTGTAATAGACTCTGCAGAGTAGATGTATGTTGTTCTGTTATTGATAATGAAATCTGGTTGTTACTGTGTGTAATGTTGCAAGTTGATTGATGGTTATTTGCTTACGATGAATGTATGCTTAAATTAAATTTTAACTCTGCATTCTGAACATGTGTTGATGAGTGAATGTTTCTTCATAGAGTTGAGATATTTTTGTTGCTCCTAAGTTTCCATAGTTTTTCTCTATGGTTGCATTTGTCTTCTACCTAATCTAGCTTATAATATTACTAAGGTTGTGGCATGCCTCGAGTAAGACACCCTACTCTCTAGAGCAGGGTGAAAATTCCAAAGTTGTGCTAGACTACCGCGGAAACCTTGTTGCCCCTTAAACCTGAACCTGGGTCTTGCCCAAAGACCTTCTTTTTTACCAACAAATGATTTCGTTTCCAGGACCTGAAAATTCATTTAGAATTTAGATCATGGTACCATGGATCTCTGAGAGGGAGCTACGAAGTTGGTGGTATAATCAGTTAGATCAGTTAATATCTCAACAAGCAGAACTTCGATAATAGAGGGAAAATACTATCAAAGATCGGGTCCTATTTTCTGAATCTGCGAGTGACCCATACAAAATTTTCTGGGGAAAGTTTCCCAGAAGAGCTTTATAATTAGTTGCGGAGACTTCAAATCAAGTCACTCCCAGGAGGATCATGTCGAGTCCATCACAGGTGGACGCACAGGGATCTAGTGGCACTCCATCGGTTAGATACCGATATAACCCAAGCAGTAGATTTTTGGGTATAATCTACCTTGGAAGGATACATTGTGGAATTTTCAACCAAGTGTTACCAATATTTTACAAAATCCTAAGACATATTTAGATCCAGGTTGTGGGAGAACTATTGAAGGAAATCCTGTTGTGGATCAAAGATTTAATGGTGGACGAGGGTTTGGTGTCATTTCAAAGCTCTAAGATGGAGACTTAAACCTCTAGTACTGGGGGAAGGAACTGAGGGAAATATTATACGAGTAAGTAAGAACGGGGAATAGGGATATGGATGTCGGAACCTCCAGTAGATTGAGAGAGCGACGAGCACATCAGAGGGCACAGATTACTGAGAAGTGGTGGGAAATGGAGATGAAAGAGTTTGAAAAGTAGGAGAGTAATCAACAGGACAAGGAAAAGGCGCTGCAGATGAAAAAGGAAAGAGAAGGCCAGATGGGATCCCAAGGAATGGGAGGGACCTTTAAGGAAGTTAGGCAAGTGTATAGGAGCCCAGCTCGAAGAGAAAAGGGATAAAAGTCCAATGAGGAGGATGTGCGCCCTGAGGAGATGTTTGATGTGGAGCTACATGTTGTGATGGAGCAACTATTTCAAGAGAGGTCGACACCCATAATGCAAGGTAATCCTATTCCCCAAGATTCAAGTAGCACTAGTCCTGACCTTCCCCTAGTACTCTATCATCCACCTGATAAATTTTTTGTTAAGTTATGGGTGTTTAGCAAGTTGAGTAGTGTTAAGTCTACAATACAAATATCTACTAGCCACAATGCTGGTAGTACAATCTCTCATCCGGGAAGTAGAGGTTTTATTTTAGTACCACCCACATAAGGAAATATGGCGAGATCGTTCACCTGATATCCATAATTATCTGGGAAAGGTAACGATGATGTGGAGCAACACCGGTACCTTTGCGAAGCAATTTGGAGAGCTTGACATACACCAGATGCAGTCAAGTTGATTGAGTTCCAAACCACTATAAGAGAAAGAGCTCTGCGCTGGTTCATTAAATGGTCAGAAGCTCATCCAAACCCAGCAATAGATGATGTGAAGAATTACTTTGTCCAAGAATTTAAATTTCCTCAGACAAATCAACATGGATTTTCTGAATTATGGGAAATCAAATTGTGGGAGGGAGAAATGGCCTGGGAGCTGATGAGAAGATTTAAAGATGTGTTTGGGAAGCTAAGTTACCCAATCAATCCAAATCACCAACAGGATTGGTTCATTAAAGCACTCATCCCGTTGACAAGGACCCCACTGACGCAACAGAAGATTGATACCCTTCAAGATGCCCTTGAGCAAGTGATGAATATAGAAGCTATGGCAGGGTACCCGCAGGAGTTTAGAGGAGGAGCAGCAGTACAATATTTTTCCATACTAGGGCTACAACATTAGATGTCTAGTTTAACGGAGAAGTTGAAAGACATTCAACAGATACTCCCTGCAAGGCCCAACGTGTGGTGCACCCATTTCCTGAAGGAAGGACACGTTGCAACAGAATGTTCGAGGTTGCGAGGAAAAAATGCAGGAACTTCAACAACAAGAACACAGGGGGCTCCACTAGTTGGGGGATTTGCACAGATAAATACCCAAGGACTATACCAACTGCGACCCCTCTTTCTGGGGTTCCCCACTCAGCAAAATCAGACAGCAACCGACTACTATGAAATATGGAAAGGTATTGGTCATCCTCCATGACTATGTCCAATTTTGCAGAAATATTCAAATGTTACAAACAATATATACTGTGAATTTTGTGCTTCTACAACGCATAATACAGAGCAATGTAGAGCCCTCGATGCACTGGCATAACGACTAGACAAACCATATTATAGGGTAAATGAAACTCCAAGGGGCCAAGGAGGAGGAATGATAGGTGGTAGAACCAGAGGAAGAGGATTAGTAAGGTGCTATAATTTTGATCAGGAAGGGCATGTAGCAAGGGATTTTCTACTACCCAAGATACCATGGTGATCTCACTAGTACATTTGGTGGAAATTCCGACACTTGATTCCGACACTTTTGACCAAATGTCAGAAATTTCCCCAATTTTTTTCAATCCCGCCCGAAACCATCACTATACCGACATTTAGAGAAAAGTGTCGCAATACCGACACTTAGACAAAGTGTCGCAATTGTGACGTTTGGAGGAAGACATCGCAATTGTGACACTATGCCCCAAAGCGTCACTATTGCGACGGCTGCCTCCAACGTCGCAATTGTGACACTATGCCCCAAAGCGTCACTATTGCGACGGCTGCCTCCAACGTCGCAATTGTGACACAATGTTTAAGTGTCACAATTGAGAAATTTGGAGGCATCCGTCACAATAGCGACGCTTTGGCCACCATCGGTATAATGACACTTATATGCAATAAACAACACTTATATGCCTTTGCAAAATCCATGCCACTTATGGTTTATTTTTTATTTTCTTTTGCTTGAACTAAGTCTTATTTCCATGTGGATTGTGTAATTTCACTTTTATTGCATATTATAGAATGTGTTTGTTTATAAGATTATATGATACATGTGAGATAAAGGTTTATTATTTATCATATATAAATAAATTTTATCAATATTGTACATTTACACTTTTATGAGGTGATTTTATAAGTAAATTCATAAATATCTCTTTTTAATCCTCATTTTACTCCATGAATATATTTGGAAATGAAATTTCAATAGATTAATTTTCTCCTAACCTATGTATCATCAATATTGTACATTTACATTCTTAATTATGAGGTGATGTTATAGGTAAATCCATGAATATGTCCTTTTAATCTTCATTTTACTCCATGAATATGTTTGGAAATGAAATTCAATAGATTAATTTTCTTGTTATTATATGTTTTACGAAGATATGGTAAGGAATTCTCTCTTGTTCTTCTTAGAAATAATTATATATAATTTTTTTTTTTTCAAAATAGATTAAAAAAATTATATGAGAAAAAATACTAATTCATCAATATGTGTGTGTGTGTGTTGTGAGGAATAATTTCATAGTTCAACTTAATGGTTCATTATATAATCATGTGATCATCAGCAATGATATATCTTAAAAAGTAACTGAAAATCCATGTGTACAAAATCGATGTATACTCTACAGAGTGGTTCTCATATCACTATGTAAATTGTTGTATGCTACTTCAACAAAATTATAAGATAAACTATAATACACATCATATATGCACCATAACAATTGCCATACAACTAATTTGTTTTAGGATACATGTGGCATTCTAGGGGTAAATTCCATATGCTTTGTATATCAATCTATTAGGTGTTGATAAGTTGAGAGTATCTAAGAAATGATAAGGAATATCCATACATCATGATCTTGTAATGTGATTATAAATTGTGTCTATAATTTCCATAAAATGTATAAATGATTTGTTTAAAAAAAATCAACACAATCAACCCTAAACAATGCTCATGATGTGGAATGTCATTGGTGAAACCAAAATGATGGTCACATGTCCCATTTCTATGGTAATGGTGATCATATATATGTTGTAGCGACACTTGATGAGTAATTAAATAAATCTCAAAGTGTGACTCATTATGCCATATTTTTTTAAAGCATGATTTGTTTTCCTAGTTTTTACTAATTTGTTAACATATTTTATTCATTTGGAAAGCTAATTAATGATGCTTTAAGTAATTAGTACCTAATGAGAGATCATCTTCACATCTTCACTGAAATATATTTGGTAATTGTAGTCACTATATGAACCGCACATGCATGCTACTTAAGAAAAATTGAAATATAAACTATAATACACATCTTATATCTTCCATAACAATTGTCATACAACTTATTTACTTCTAAATACATATGAAGTACTTCAGGTAAATGTCATATTATGTGTATACCAATATAGTAGGTGTTGGTAAGTTATGAGGATCTAAGAAATGATAGGGTATCCACACATTAGTGCCCTGGTGAATTTTTTGCATAATTTTCTATTTGTTGTAATTTTGTTGCCTAGATTTGTTATAGATTTCAAATAATACAATTATCTACCAATTGTTCTTTATAAAGAAGAAGTACGATAAGTAGTCACCTATACTTCCCCATTGTGGTCAATGTTGATGTATGGCCTTGGCCCATTGATCTTACAATTAACTCACTATTCATATTCAATTTTCTCCAGTTTAGCCCAATAAAATAAGGAAAACAGAAAATGAAGTATTGATTTTTCTTTCCAGTGCTCCTACATAATACAAATACTCTTAAAAACCAATTAATATATAAATTGTCATCATTCATGCTAAAATTAGTTTGAATTTTTTTAATGAATCTGCTTAAAATTAATAGATTACATTGCTCACAATAATAAATTACCCTAGCAGTTCAAACTTCGAACATACCTTATGAAATTAAAATATGGCAGGTTAATGAGCCAATCTAGTTTCCTCGGAGCCAATCTTGAGCTCGGCCTAAGTCTGAATGCCTTGAGACTGCGAGTGTAAGGAACTAGACGCCTAAAGCTTTTATTTTGTGCTTGTGTAATTCACTGTTTGACCATCAAGCCAAGCCACCAGCTATATTAACACTACTTCATGTTTGGGCAGATTGGCATTCTAATTTTTTAGTGCTATAGCCGTACTTTTTCACTGCTTCACTAATCACAACCTTCGAAGTTTGCAGGGCAATGGGCTTTATTCTTTCTTTGGTGTTTTATGTAAAAGAAAGGATTTGTGAACTTTCTGTAATAGGAAGGGGAAAAATAAATTGATTCTAATTTTAAAATATCAATAATGATAAGTGGTAATTCCTTTATTAAATTTTTTATTTTGAGTGAGCCAAAAAGGTAACTTTCCTTAATTTTTGAGTACAGCCTTGCAATTGCGAAGAGGAATAGTGTTGCAAAATTATTGGTAAGTGGAAATTAAAGGGCGTAAGAACGTTTTTGAAAAAATTTCAAACGTCAAAATTAAGTCTTCTATCCTTCCTAGCATGTCACGGAAAATGGGAATCCACAAATTCTAGTCGTCAAATACGAGCAAAATGCCCTGTGACGGGAAAAATGGAGGACTGGTCCTATGCTGCTACATGAGTTAGGGTTTCATGTGGCAGCAGGGAACCTTGTATAGTTTTTCAAGGATAGGAAAGGAGAATATTGTCAGTTAATCATCACATGAAACTTCATCACCATTTGAAAATTGTGTCCTAATTTGAAACAATAAGACTACCCAACTATTTCATTATTTAATTTAGATTGTGTAATACAAAAAAATATCCTAGATAACTTAAACAATGTAAGCACTTTTGAAAAAAATTAGTGGGGAGAACCTTCAATTACATTTATTTTGAAGATCCACTTGCATTTTAAGCCATTTTAATTAGTCTTTCATGGCTATTCTAGTAAAAATTTCAACCTCTTGTAGAAATTTGTTTGTCACTTGTATTAGAAATGCAAAAATCAAATGTAAATAAAAATTATTTGAAATGCAAAAATCAAATGTGCGCTACATAAAAATGATTTTTTAAAAAACTACATTAACGTCTGATATCACGCGCGCATTTTCCCTCAGCTCTTGCAGAACAGAATTCGCCCTCAGCATTCGCCCTTAGCTCTTGCAGAACAGCATTCACCCTCAGCTCTTGCAAAATAGTAATTTCTTACTGCAGGCCCTTCCTCCTATAGTAGGGTTGACCCTATTTGGGTTTTTTTGGAACCTATGAGAATACAAAGGTTGTGATTGATTACGGGGCACTACCTATATTTTTGGAACCTATTACATCTGGGAATGATAATGTTCGAGAACAGGTAGCACATTTATTTTAGAGGCATAAAATTATTCTTCCCAAATATCTTTATATGTCTGTAATTTTGGAATTTGATTTAAAAAACTATTACCCAACTTTGAGTTCAACTGGTGTTCGTGTAAGGATGTTTGGGCTTTGGGAAATATTGTTGGAGACTCTGCAACATTTAGGGATCTTGCCCTCAGTCATGGAGCTCTGAGGTAGGTTCTTGCCCAGTTGAATGATACTGCCAGAATTTCAATGATAAGAAATGCTACATGGGCTCTGTCAAATTTTTGCCATGGTAAACTCCAACCACTATTCGAACAGGTAAGCAGAATAAATTTTCTGCCTCTTCTTCTTAGTTCGCAGATACTGCGGATTTTTTTTATAGATCTTGGTGCTTGGTAGATTTGGACGTAATATAGACCTAGGCGCTTGTTCATTATAATCACTCCGTCATCAGGTTTTAGAAAATGCTCAGAAATTTGGGTTTCACAAGGGATTTACCCTTGCTTGCAATTATCGATTATCAATCACATTCAAAAAAAGTCTTTCGTAGCATTGCTGAGCTCTTTGTACATGAATTTCCGAGGCAATTTCACTATATCTAAACTAAATTTGTCTATCCTTTTCAATACTCTACGCTTGTAACAAAACCAGACAAACAATCTAGTGGCCAATGCAACAACAACACCTCTTGTTGCAATGCCTGCAATTCACCCTCTTTGCACGCATGAATGACTATGGCACCCTCTTTTGTGAATAGGTACTGGTGCTGAAGGTACTAGTTTCCATTAGGATCATGGAATTCAACATCCAAAATAGTATCAAATTCCACTGCAATAGTATTCCCCGGCGAGGGCAACAGTTCATTGAGATCAATTGGACTCATCACTCCCAAATAGCCTCCAGGGCTACCCAGAGTGTGATCATCTGGAGCAATAACGAATGCTAATCCATCCCAAATTGAAACAAGAACAAGACCCACATTGGTTACAGAAAACGAGAAACAAATTTTGAAAGAAGAAGAAACTTTTGTATTAGGGTCCAGAAATCTAACTGGTTTATTGTACAATTCCCTACCTGCACTTCAAATTGGTACTCCCAACTCCATGCTAAAGCTCACTGTGCCATTCTTCAGATGAGCATCTTAACCTGAAGTTTGATTCTATGCCCAAGACCTCTATTACAACGAGTAGAGTTCTAAGTGAAATACTTCACAATAGGAAGCAAAATAAACATTGCAAAATTGCTCCTCTTTAGACTGATAATCTTCTATGTGAAAATTCAACTGCGAACAGTAAAAACATAATATCAAACACAATCAATCCACAATGGAATTTGAACATGAGGATTTATAACCAGAGAAAACCCTCTCCGGGTTAAAATAATTCTAGAATGGCTTTAAATTCTACTAATGAGTTCTTACAACACCATAGCAATTACTGTCACAATGAAATCCGTTGGAAGCAAAGCCCTTGTACAGTTTCTACATTTCCATAGTGGAAGCAAGAATCTTGCTATCTCTCATGATCTGGTTCTGAATATTCTGAATATATTCTGAAAGCACATTTGGAGTCATTATTTTATAAATATTTAGTTCCAAATCTAATACCAATAGCTCAAGTAAAGAAATTGCACATACCGTGGCTCCCACTGCTAATGAAAATGTGCCAAACATCTCTGTGCAGGGAATCTCTGCACCCTGCATACAAATTCTATCAGAGAACAAGCAAGGTAATATACCCATGTCATCTCATACATATGAGCATAAAGACAAGAGTGACAGAACTACTGTAATATTTATTTGCAATGATAATGGTTAGCACCATTGAGTACGAACTCAAAATTCATGTTGCAAAAAATTTATTAAATACAAGTATTTATGTGACTGCCAATGAGAGCATGACCTGAAGCTTAGCAAAGCACATGTTAGGTAAGAATCATGTAACTGAACAATGTAGAATTATAGTTGTTATGATGAAATAGATCCAACATTTTTGTCTGGGCCAACTAAATTTAGTTATATTGCAACATTGAGTGAGAGATACCATATAAGTTCATCATAAAACTCATGGTAAACATTTGTAACAAGAAGATATCTATACGATAAGTATGCCTAGTGGTTATCACATTGTTAAAAGGAGAATCAATCTGCTTACAAGGATAATCCAGTTTCTCATCAAAGATGAAATCTGGCCCTTTCCAATTGGAACCAAAGGATCAGGGACCTGTTTAGGGATTTCCGGAAAATTTCCATAACTCATATCTACAAGGTTCACAATTTGTGAGGCAGACACACTCTTTAAGAAGGTTTGCAGCGCGAAGTCGGCTCACAGCTGGATAGATGAAGAGACTCTTTTAATAGAATAAGAGGACGATCTAATGAGTACCCCAAGTCAGACCCCCTAAGCAAAACCATAATAGACCATAAAAGAAAAATTGAAAGGAGCACAACCATGGTGAGAACATGGGGCCGGTTAAGGAGACGTAGACTATGTCAGCTCAAACAATATATTTCAGAGAAAATTATCTCCAGGAAAGAGAGGAGAAACCCATTCGAAAGATGTTTGAATGGAATACATCAAAAGGCTTGTTTCACCAGGAACAACTAAAATAGTTACTTCAAAAATTAATGTTTTGATAGAACAATATTACAAACTGGTTACTGATTCAATCCTCCGACATAACTTAGGATGGACAGATCTGCAGGCACCACAACCAGGAGCGTAGAAATCTAAAACAACAAGCTTGTACCCAAAAAATATAAGAGAATCAATCAATTCCTAGGCTGAATGAACTTCTACCATATTTGATGTCACTCCTTTTTCCCACCATATTGATAGGCGGGGCATACATGTCTGTGCTGCATGAACCTGGTAAGAAAATCACCCAACCAGAATCACTCTTAAAAATAGTTTTCTCATTGCTCAAGGTGTGCTTTGGTAGCAAGAATCTAAAGAGGCATGGAATAGGCAGTGTATATCTTTAGCCACCATACTATTTTTTCCAATAGTAAAGCTTCCTTAGGCCTTGCCATCATCTTACATAGAGGTGGTCTTGTGCTCCATAATGAGAGCCTATTAATGTGAGTTTTGTTGGAGTATATACACATTTCAATCTGTTGCTTTTCTAGTGTTTTGTTTCAAATTTTTTGTGATTTATACACTGCAGACTCAATAATACTGAAATTTAGAAGGTGATTTGTTTTGATAATTAATATACCTTTTGAGATTTTAAAATTTCACTACAAATAACCCAGTTTAGCTCATTGTCAACTCGTCTCTTGTTTGGGTGCCTTAATGTGAAATGACATGTTTCCGGGACTGAATTCAATGCAAGGCATATTTGAAACTCTTAACTCTGTCTTCCGGTGTCTTATTAGAAATTATTTCAGTTTTCATTTTGTGTTTTCAAGTTAAATATTGTTTTCAAATTTTTACATTTATAATTTTATTGCAATGTGGCAGACTGATCAGGGCAATACAGGAACAACCCCGAGACAGGATGATCGCGGAAAGAGGCCAGCGGAAGAACATGTAAAGTGCCAGCATTGCTCTATCTTCAGGTATTTTAGTTATTTACATAATTGAAATAATATTAATTTTGTTCAAATATGCAGACACCTAGCCATGGTACGCCTGATGATTCCCTCTATGAGGAAGAGCTTTCTTCATCCCTATCTCCACCACTCTTGTTGCGAAAAAAGGCACGAGATGCAAGGTCAGAATTTAATACTTTGATAGACGCGCCTCAAACACTTGAAACAGAAGAGAGGATAAAACAACTTATGACCCGGCTAGAAACATATCAGGTAATAATAAAAATTCAAAAGGATATTTTTTTTGTTCTGCATGAGATGAATTGTGATAGTTTGATTTTTAATTTTTACATTGACTAAACTAACAAAAAGTTCTTTTGTATGTAGCGTTTTCTGGCATTTGCTGAACCCGGTGTTGGTGGTAGTGGGACACAAGGGCAAGAGATTTCCCGACAACCCTCTCGTACACCTTCTACTCCTTTAGGTGCCAGCCAAGAAACACACCCTGCCCAAGCAGACACCCAGCCAACCGCTGAACGTGTTGGCAATGATGAGGTTGATATGGCCAACTACATTATTGTGTTTCCTGGAGCTACACGTGTCAGCTCCACAGGGACCATTAATGGCATGTTGTTGGTGAACGATGAAGGTGTCCCTATAAAGCACGTACAACTCCCAGGTAAATTTTAATATTTTAACTATTTCATGTACTCTATCTAAAACATATTTTATCATGATTTTTATTTTTAAATTAATGATAATATTTATTTTTTTTCTGTGTAGGAAACAATGAGTTCTACAGGTTTTTGGAGAGCCATGCGTTTGTAATTTTTGGCCCAACCATACGCACAAGGTGGAACTCCCAGAATTCCAACTTGAAAAAAGAACTTCTAGATTATCTAGAAGCCTTTTTTGGGGTCAGCACATTTGACAGAACAGCGGTGGCTTGGGTAGCCAGAAAATATTTGAAATATACCAGGGACACCTATAGGACGCAATTGCAATTTAACCCTAGATACGAGCTTCCTCTCACAGTTCCAGAGAGTGAGTGGAGAGCACTAATCCATGAAGGAAAAGAGAAAAGGGCAAAGAAAGAAGGAAAAATGCCAACTGGACCCGCGAGTTAGATTACAACTTTAATTCAATAGCTTTAATTTTCTCTATGTCTAAAATAAAAGTGTGCTACGTCATATTTTAATTCAATCTTTTGATGATAGGTTTCCTGACACCTCGAAGGAAACCAAAGCTAGGATTGAAAAAAAGGGCCATCATAAGCTAGGCCAGGGCGACTACTTGAAATTAGCCGCAAGAATTGTAAGTAGCTAAACATCTTATAATTAATTGTATCACCTTCCCACATTTTTGTAATCCTATCAAATATGATTAAAAATACAAAATCATATGTAATGTAGGGTGATGACTTCATAACAGAAACTACAGAGGAAGATAAAAAAATCTCTTTCCATTTCGGTTATCAAGCCGTAGTTGAACGTTGCAGAAGCTTAGGGTAGGTCCCAAGATCCAGAATGCCTGATAAGGTAAAACATTAACCTTTCAATATGTTTTTTTTCGTCCATAAATTTAATATCTAACAACTTTGTTTAAATCAGGGGAGCAGCACTGCCGACGAGGCAAATAACCCAGTTGTAGAGCCATATTTAGATGTTCCTCATGTGCAACCTGATCATTGTAGTGGGGACCAGGCCGAAAATGCTACTATCAGTGAGGGCCGTGACGGTAATTAATTTCCACTTATAATTTTTTCTAATTATACCTTGATGGTTGTCCTTATAATGCTTTTTGTTTAAATGACAGAGAATGTTTCCCTTGAGGATCTTACCACCAGAGAGGAAGACAGGGCAACAGTCCCAATGGCAACAATTGGTGCACCAGGTAAATAATCTCATTGCAATTTTTTTTATTAATATTACCGAACTAGTTCAATGATATTTAAAAACTAACAATTAAAATTTAATATTATCTGTTTTTGTAGGCGATGCCCCGTCACTGGATGATACCAGAAATCATGACTACGCAACTAGGTCAACAGTGCGGGTCGAAAGGCACGAAACAGGAGCAAAGCATGATGATATTGATCATGTAATTAGGAGCTTTAGAAATAGGAAGAAGAAAAAGAAAATTTGATAATGTAAAATATTGTATTATTATAAGACAAACGTTACCATACTTGGAACGTTTCTTGCGTTATATAAAAAAACTCATTTATCATACTATTTTTATGTCAAGCACTAATTTCAATGTTTCCTTGCGTACTTTTTGTTGAATTGTTTTTTTATTAGTTATTGAATATTATTTTTTATGCTCATGAAAGTAAAAAATGAAATATAGATTGGGTATTGGGGAATTGAGAGTGATGTGGGGGGCGGAGGGGCCATAAGAGCTTCCACCTTCATGTGGTTGGCCATGTTTAGTAGAGAATAATTTATTGGAGCGATTTAATCTTGGAGCAAACCTCCCTCGATCCAACGTAGCAACAAAAAAGTCATTGTTGACTTAGTTGCTACTCTTTCAGATCGTGGGAGGCTTGTTCCAAGTTCATTCGACTCCAATAAATTGTTCTTGAAATGAAGAGGAGCTTATTCAGGTATGTTTTGACATTTTCAATATATGTTCTAACATTATCATAAGAATGCATCTTAGAGTAAAAAATACTACATCAATTACTTGTATTTATTGTATAGATAATGATGGATTTTGATTGAATTAGCAGTGCAGGTACAAATCCTATTGCATCATGAGCAATACAACTTTTCAACCAGGGTCATGTCTAGGATATTTTTGCTTGTGCGCTTGACCAGGTTCGTAGTGTCACATTTTTTAAGTTCCTTTATAGTTCATAATTCAATATTAAGATTATTCATGATTATTATCTAGGTTTTTTGTATGTGCTTTTTCATCTATTTGATTGTAAGCAACTCTGCATGTTTCCTGTTGTTCACTATGATTTCTCCCATTACCACTCCCAGGATGAATCCGAATTTATTGTTACATAGGTTACTTTATTGTTACTATGATTTCTCCATTTACGATTTCATAGGTTACATCATGTAAATTTGTCAATCTCAGGTTGGTGATGAGCTTTAGTTCTCCAGATTTGGGGCTTTTATGATATTTTTCTCCCTCATATCATTCCTGCATCACCTCGTTGTTTGAGCATGCCAATTTTCAACCACTTGTACCAATTGGCACATGTCAATCTCTGAGTGGTGCAACATTTCACCTATTTTCGGCCCACTTGACCACCTGAAAAACTCAAATCCACACACCATGTGTCTTTATCATGGAGTGCCACATGTCCTAGATATTTAGGCCGATAGGCCTTCTGTTATGAAAGATATCAATTTTTTTTTGTCAACACTTCTTATCTAGGCATGACACCTGTTACTTGTTTAATCTGACGGTCACAGTCTCTCGGGTTACCTTCTACGTTTGACATACCACTGGTTTCTGGTATATTTCCATGGAATCGGTCTGAAAATACCAGCAACAATCCACACACCTGAAACTGTCGACAGACCTGCCGTTTTAGTAGCTGCATTTCCGCAACTGCCAATACACCTGCCATTTTAGTTTATGCATTTCGGCAACTGCCAATACACCTGCCGTTTCATTCTCCTGGAATCTGTGTATGCATATTTTTCATATAATTTTATCACGAAGTTGGCTGCAATGCTTTGAAATGCCTTTGAATATTTTTCAGATTAGAAGACATTTCATGCCAGAGATATTGAATAGACTTGATGAGATAGTTGTATTTGATCCTCTTTCTCGTGATGAGCTCAGAAAATTTGCTAGACTACATATGAAAGATATAGCGATTCGTCTTGCAGAGAGAGGTGTTGCTTAAGGGGTTACAGATGTTGCTTTGGATCTTGTTCTTCAGGAAGCCTATGATCCTGTAAGTAATCACTTTGTTTTTCTTTCTTTCTTATTCAGAGTCTATCTTGCCAGGGGATGTGCCCGTTATGGTTTGTTATGAGACCGTTGTCAATTTCATCACCGTCCCTCATAATATGTTTGATTATGTTTATAAATAATAAAAAATTATTACACCAAACAATAAACAATTAACTATACTATGAGTAATATGATATCTTGAAATAATTCTCATTATAATTTCATAACCTCTGCTCTCACTTGGTGGTGTCTATATCACTAAGTGTGTCTTCTTTAAAATTATAGTTACAGCAGACAATGAACAATCAACTGCACTGTGAGTGATATCTTGTAATAAGTCTTATTATAATTTCCTAACCTCTACTCTCATTAGGTGTCTATATCAATAGGTTTATCTATTTTAAAATTATAGTTTCAATGGTAGATAAATTGTTATCTTAAAATTATAGCTTTGATGGTGATACCTTGTGATTGATAATGCAGTTTGAAGCAGCTTGGGCTTTGACTAATATAGTCTCAGGAACCTCTAAGAATACAAAGTTTGTGATTGATTACGGGGCACTGCCTATATTTGTGGAACTTCTTACCTCTGGGAATGATAATGTTCAAGAACAGGTAGCACGTTTATTTTAGAGACATAAAATTATTCTTCCCAACTATCTTTATATCGAGATCTATGTGCTATTATGAAACACTTTGGAATGGGATATAACACTATAGATGCATGTCCTAAAGATCATATTATATATTACGGAGAACATGCATTGAAAACAAAATGTCTGAAATGTGGTACCAATAGATATTGAGCAGATCAACTAACCAAAAAGGTGCCTCAAAAGGTTCTTCGTCATATTCCCATCATTCCACGTTTGCAGCAAATGTTCAGGTGTAACAGCATAACATAGTTTATGCATTACCATTCAAAGAATAGAAGTGGAGATGGTGTTCTTCAAATTCCTGCAGATGGTTCTGCATTTAGATAAATCGAGGAAAAATATGTAGATTTTAAAAATGAACCTCGTAATGTCAGGCTTTCATTAGCAGTTGATGGTGTTAATCCATTCAGAGAGCTTAGATCGACTTACTCAGTGTGGCCTATTTTCGTTATCAACAATAAAATTCCTCCTTGGATGTCAATAAAGAGGGAGCACATAATTTTGACTATGATTATTCCAGGTATTTGATACATTATTTTTTTTAATGTAACATTTTCATTTCTCTCGTTGTTTGCATAAATATATATTTTATTTATTCACTTACTTATATATACATATATCATGGTAGTAATTATTATGTATCATAATTTTGAACAATTAGGTAAGTACCAGGTCAAAGATATGAATGTATATATTGAGCCTCTTATCGATGAGCTAATATAGTTATGGCATGGCATCACTAAACCAATCAAGCAGAAGAGATTTCAATGTCGTGGAATGCTTGTATGGACAATTCATGATGCCCCAGGACTGACACATGTTTTTGGTATGTAATATTTCGTTGCACTTTAATATAATACATAATTATCTAAATTAGATATACCATATTGCATGTTTTAAAAATTATCTCATAGTATATTAATTGTTATTGATCCATCTATTGCAGGTCTTCAAACAAAGGGTATATTTGCATGTCCAGTTTGTGGCCCTAAGATGAAGTATCATCATTCGCCAGACTTAAGACAGATGGTGTTTGATGAGTTTAGGCACTTCCTCTCTAGGAACCATAAGTATCATACTGCGGAAAAACATCTTTTCAATGATAAAGAAGAAACTGGATAAAAACCACGAAGAATGACACCTCAGTTGTGGATGATGGAATATGATAGAATTAATAATCGTCAAGCAGCTGGTACGTAATTTGTGTATATATATATTATTTGTTTATGTAATGTTTTGAATTTTTGTTTTAACTAATCAATTTATTTTATTGTATTTTATAATTAATATTGTTCTGATTTATTTTATTCTTTGATATCAAGGTCATCGTCGCGGTGAAGGTACTAATATTGTACTTCCACCTGGAATGAAATTTTATCCTTCTCAATTCACGAGGTTTCCCTACTATGAGGACCTAAAAATAGCTCATTTTTTTGATACAATGCATGTCGGGAAGAATGTGACAGAAACGTTATGGCGAACCATAGATGGTGCACATGATAGAGATAAAATTGACAAAATTTGTGCTGACATTGAGAAATCGAATCATGCAATGAAAAGTGTGATCGACAAATCAAATAACAATGGAGGTCGAAATTATAATAATATTCCATGGTTATTAACAGAACAACAATGCAATGATGTAAAATAGGTCGTTAGAAGAATTAAATTTCCAATAGGTTTTGCTTCAAACATAAATAATATCTTAACAAAGAAAGGTGACTTCAGTGGGGTGAAAACACATGATTGGCATACCTTTGTTAAGGTAATTTTTTTGGTATACGTTTTTTTATGTTATTTCTTGAATACATATTTTCAATTTTCCTTTTTTCTGTTTAATTTGGAAAGCAATAACGATTCATTTTTTATTGTTATAGTATGTTCTACCTGTATCTCTCCCAAACGACTTCGACAACAATGTCAAACAAGTTATATATGGTCTTAGTAAATACATGAGGTAAGTAGTTTTGATTTATACGCAAAATATAATTGATACAATTTCTTTTCGTACTTAATGAAATGATGTATTAATTTACTTGTAATGAAATATATACTATGTTTCATTGAAATAACCTCGCGTAATTATTTTCAGATGGTTGTCATTGAAAGAAATCCATCAAGATGAAATAAAGTATTGGAAGAGAGAAATTCCTCGGCTAATGTATGAAATGCAAAAGTATCTACCTCCAACATTTTTCAATGCACAAGAACACTAATTGATACACCAAGTTGAGGAGATTGAAATGTCTGGACCAGTACACACAAGGTCAATGTGGATGGTTGAGAGGCACCTGAAATCCTTGAAGGCTTTGGTTAGATAAAGAGCACGACCTGAGGGTTCTATGGTGGAGGGATATGTGGTATATCAATCCATGGTGTATATTAGTCATTATCTTCCTATATTAGTTGCACCAGCCATGAAGGCGGTGGATTGCATTTGGGATGTGAACTCCATCAAAAAATTTGAAGTGGAGCACCTGTTGGGAAAAGGTAGAATGAAGAAAGTGAAAGGTAAAAGATTTATTATGTATAATACATATAATGTTTCATTTTTTTACATCATGTATATGATCATTATATTCATTTAGGTCTTATTCTTTCATAGTTTATTAATTAATATAATTTACCATGGTTATAAGTAATATTTATTAATATTGGTGAATTATTGTTTTTTTATTCAAGTGCTCAAGATTATGAGGCACTAATTTTATACATTGCAAACAATCTTGAGTGGATGAGTGAATGGATTGAAACATGTAAAGCACGTAACGACGGTAGGTTATCATGGCAACTACTGTGTGAATTGATTAGAGAAATGTATCGTAGTGGAGATGGAAATGTTATGGACAGGGAAATCGATTTAGCATATGGTTTGAAAGATAGAAAGGTAAGCAATTAATTCACCTATTTTATTCATTAATTATTTTATACTATATTTATAATGTGACAACAAGTTTGATTTTTCAGTTAATTTTCATGCTGTGTAAATTATATGATTAATTATTAATTGAGAATGCATCTTTTTCATGTTTGGCATATTGCAATTGAAACACCACAAGGCTATGTGGTGCAATTGTCGTAAATTTCGTGTTAAACAGTCAGATGATAACAGGAAAACTTCTGATAATGGGATAGCTGCAGTATTCTAGGTCACTAATGTTTCCTCCAGGAATGACAGACATCCTAGAGAATCTGAAAATAGATATTATGGGTTCTTAGATGATATAGTTGAGTGTGACTTTAATTCCTTCAAAATAGTTTTGTTCGACGTCAAATGGTATAGGCTACGAATGAATGTACGTGATGATGATAGAACACTTATTCAACATGACAATAGATTTCCAATGGTTAAAACATCACAGTTTGAAGCAGGAAAAGATCGCTATGTTTTTCCAAGCCAATGCGAACAAGTCTTTTACTCAGAGGTTCCAGGTGAGAACGAATGGTCATTTGCTATTAGATATGATCCAAGAGGAAGGCCAGTAGATTATAATATAGAGGAAGAAGGTGATATTGATCAAGAAGAAGATGATGCAGTGGCAGATGAGTAGGAATATGCATTGACAGATGAAGAAGATATCTTAGAAGATGAACCAGGCATAGGAGATGAGGAAACAATTATTGATGATGATGTCGATGAGGATATTATTGAAAATGACATAATTGATGATGATGATGACATGGTCGATCATTTCAACACCGTTTCTAAATCAGATGTTGATACAGATGTCGATCAGTTGGATGAAGATCAAGAAGATACAAAAGAAGAATATTAATATGGTATCTACTACCAGTGCCCAAAATTGGTGGTACAGTCCATGTGGGCCTCTTATGGTATCTACTTCCAGTGCCCAAAAGACAGTTAATATTTATGATATTCATGATGGAGATCCTGTGATTTCAATGTGTTTGTTTTGAAAGTTTAGGTTTCATAGTAAATCATCAATGGGCTCTGAAATAAGGCACATTGAAATCTTAGATACATGTTTTATGCCAAAATCAGTTGTATCTTCCATAAAAACACAATCTTGTACCCTCTGTATAAATCTGCTTCTCAGACAATATTACATCTCCCTCATTATACAGGTGGTGTTCTTACATTCATAGCAAAGGAATTGTTTTGGCAATCATTTTATAAGTCACTAGATATTGTGGGTACAAGGATCTAGGGTCTCCACATGTAACTGTATTGCCCGGAGACTCACTCTGCTTGTCCTTAAATTTGTAAACATAGTAGTATGCCAATGCTTCTTTCATTTTGTATGCATAAGAAGATTTTTCGTCAAAGTCCATAATTGTTTTTAATTTTTATCCATCCCAATTTTGTCGTGAATGCATAGGTTTTTGGCTCAACACAGATCTGTTATATCTTTGTACTTTTCCTTTACTAACTATTTGAAATTTATAGTTATATTTATAGGTGTATTTTAAGGGATGAGGGGAATTACTTGGATTTAGTGCTGCCCACTCTCAATAGAGGATTACAGTAAACTATGACACATTGTGATGTATATCAGTGGTAGTTGGGGCAGAAACAAAATCAGTTTCATGCTTCAGTAGATTTATTCTTCTTGGAAAGCTTTCAGCTGACAAAAAAAGGGAATGAAACACACAACCAGTCCCCTTCCTTTTATTGGACCACCTACTTTCTTTTTATGAGAGCATCTACAGGCTAAAGTTACTAGAAGTGGTCAAAATTTAGTTTGGTTAGTTGGAAAAGTCCAACTATTCTTAGCCCTCAAAAATGTTTAAATACTTCATAGGCATGTTAACCCCTCCTAGACTGTGTTGTGTAAGTGGGTTTTGCATAATTTTATGCACTTAGGGTTAGACTCAAATTTTGAAATTTGATGTAATTAGGATTATATTCAAGTGCTGGCCAAATTGGTAAAATTGATACTCAGCCATAGCTGAAAGGCAGTAATTTGAAGTGGAGTCATTCTATGAAATGATTCAATTTGGCATGTGAATCTCACATCTAAGGGCCATTAAAATCCCATGGATGGAGACTGATCAAGATTCAACATTTCTGTTACTATTAGTGGAGTTGGGTATGGCACAAGTAAAATAAAAATACTGGCAACAATAGTAACATCATAGATTCAGAATCTTAATCTCTATATTAAATGAGAATTAGAATGTAACTTGATTTCAGTAAAATCTCTAACATGTTTGTTCTAAATCGGACCTGAAATGCTCACTTTTAAAGATGTTTGAGGCTTGAGGTTGTATGACACTGCAACAATTGACTTGTTGAGTACATGATGACATTAGGTCATTGTGAAACTGAATATATGCTACTTCGGTATGAAGATTGATTGCTTTTAGGTAGGCTTTCAGTTGTGTAGAGTGTCTTGATTTTTATCTGGTCATGCATGTATGCTTGTCCTTTAGAGTGTTTTTTCTTAACCTGACAACAGAAATTTTCCGTCCATTCATTGGTTTCAAAGAAGTTTGACTGGTACAAAAGGAGCCTAGACGTGTAAGCACAGTCTAAATTTTGAGTATTCATTGATAAATTAAGCTTAAAATGATAGCTTGGATCTTAATTTATGTGTCAAGTTTTTATTAATGCTTGTTTGCTATTGAAGCAAAGTATATTTTGTTTATTTATTGATAGATGTAAACTCAAATTATTTTAACGAGGTCTAATGAAATGTTGGCGATCTTGTGAGCTTTGCAGCCTGGTGGAGAACCTCTAGTGTTATGTTTTGTTGATTTTTACGATGCAAGATGTGCGGCAACTGCAGCAAAATTGATGTTGTTGCCTGAGGATTCATTCTTGTTTCTTGTCAAATTTTCTCTTTATGGTAGCCTTACTCTTCTTTACCATTACCTAAACATATCTAAATTGTGATGGTAGTTTCTTTGATAAAATTTATTAGTCTGAGCCAGATCAGGTTCAATTTTTAAAGTTGTTTCTATATGTTTATCTTTAATACTTCAGATATTTCTGTGCATGTGCTACAGTGTTACCCTTCTTGGATAAGACAAAATTTTTCCTCTACCCTATTGGCCTTATTATTATTCTCTTTCCATTCTGTAAGTGATTCAAAGAGCCTGCAAATGTATATTTCTTTCAGTGTTTTCAAATCTGGTTTTGAACTTTCAAGTTTTCTGTTCTGCTAACTATACAATGTTTGTTATGTGTTATTTTTTCGATCTAACATGAACAGTATATGTTTGTGCATTTTATGTTTAGTGGTACTTGCTAGCTTCAATCCTACATGATATCTTTTGAGTTTCTACTATGGATAGAAGCATTCAAAGGGAACCATTTTTATAAGTCACCACTACCAGGGCTGGAATTGTAGCTGATATGGGAACGACCAATGGGTGATATGAAAATTTAGCCACGTGTAGCTCTTTGTAAAGGTGCTAATTTTCATCTCAATCACCTGCATTAGTTAGCAGAATTGTGTATAAACTGAATGGATACTTGGTAGTTTTCTGAGTTTGGTTTTTCATTTTGCTGGAGTCCATTCTTGTAAAATAATAGCTTATTTTTTCCATCTTTTGTGGAAAGCTCTCTCTTTCTCTGGCCTGCCATTTTTTGCCTTTTTCATTACTGAATTTCATGTGCAAATTCTCAAGTTGATTGAACAGAAATGGATGTGGATTTGCTAGTGAAATCAACAATTGGAAGACATTTAACTTTCTATCGAGATCCATTTTAAACACTAACGAAATGTGATATACAGATGATACCCCGTGTTTATTTTTTTTTTTAAATTGTTTGGCAGCCATTCCAGTCCAAAAACACTGTGGACATGATCCAGAAGCTTAAGAATGAAATTTTCTGAATCCACATACATCAGCCATTTAGTTTTTGCAGATTGCGACAAAGAAATACAGTGTAGCTGATGTTGGACAGTTAGGGCTCAACAGAGAGTGAATATGGAGTCTGAAATAGCATATGAGGATATCCAAAACTATGACAGTAGAGTATTTATAAACCTTTTCATCAGCTAGTGCATTAAAGAGTCCAGCTAACATAACCATTATTAAACAAATTACAAAGCACTCTTCCAACTAGCCAGTGAATATGACCTAGGGAATCTCAGAAAAGATGTCATCAAGTTTACAGCTGATCAAAAATACCACCATGGTTGTGCATTGCATGGTTGATATGTTGTACATGTGGTTTGCGTCCAGTTGCTTGCTTCAGGAGATTATAAAGTATGAAATTTAAACAATAGGGATGACAATGTTATTGATGCAGGGGCATTAGACCCAAGACAACTTTCGTACATAAATAAATTTAAAGGGGGGTCTCATGTTTTATTTCCCTATGAAATTATCCATAGTTGAGCTAATTTAGTTAATTTGTAGAGGAAAATGTAATTGCTCGAATGATTAGTGGGCATAGGAAGAGGCAGTCCATCTCTGTCTGTCAGAGCGTTAGTCTAATTTGGAACTGTAGGAATTTGAAGAGTTTGTGAGTCATCGAGAAATTCGAATCGATTCATTGTAATTGATATAAAAATAAACCTCTGTGACAGAGTCGGGAGACCTGCATAGAGAACTACATAGGCTGCATAGAACTGTAGAGGAGACAAGGTAGAAGAGAAGGGCCAATCGATTGAAGATCTGGATAGCTAAAAGCTTGTAAGTTTGGTCACTGTATAAATGAGGAATTTGTCTTAGTATAACTGTGCATTCGTTGTTTAACTCTGTGGGAGAATACCTTGAGTATTTGTGTATTGATTGATTTAAATTTTGTGTGGAATGCCTTGAATCTCTGTGTGAATAATCTCTGTAGTTGAGTTGAATGATGTCCTGTGTAACTGGAGGGCTTGAATGGTACTCGGAATCTGATGAGGTGTTGATTTGTTTATGAGTCTCGGTGCTTAACTACGTGATAAAACTGTGTTAAACTAATATATGAATTGTGTGTGTAAGTTCCGTGAGGGCGTGCATAGTTAGTACAGGTCAAAGTCCTGTATTAATCGATGTTGGATTTTGTATGGAAGCCACACCCCGCAACTTGTTGACAATCGAATCCCGAATATGCTCTAACCTCGTGTGAATAGACCAACGAGAATCGATGAGGGTTCATGAAGGATGCAGGTAATTGTTATTCCTGGTTGCTGAGTGAGAATCGAGGGAGAGTAGATATTGAACTGTATTCTATGGGCAAGATTCAGTTTTGAAGTCAGGTGGAACCCTAAGCAAGAGTAGTCAGAACCGTGAGGGCCGCACAGTAAAGACGGGCTTCCGGCATATCGCATCGCCTTTATACGGTAAGTTGTATTCCCCATTTGGACGCGATCAATGCCATGGGCTGACACGTGGCCTTAAGTAGTTTTGGAAAACCACTCTCATCGCGATTTAATGATCGTGCAATTAACTCACGCGATTTCCAGTTGAATTGTTGGATCGTCGAAGCCGGTGTGATGTATTATCCACCGTTGGATGTGGAAGGGTCGTAGGCGCTGGGCCCCACGCATATATATATATGTTGATTGTTGCTATCCTAACTATGGTTTACGGTTTTAACCATGGTATGGAATGTTGGTCGCATTGACACAAGTTTAATAATATATGTGTAGCCCGAACATTATATAGAGCCCACAGTTATCATTGTTATTTTTTTTAATTTTTTATCAAAGCATCGAGCTGACGACTTCCGAAAGCATCGGAAGAGAGACACCGCCACGCTTGTCTGTAGAGACTTTAATAAGCGTCGGTAGAGCGACACATTCAAAGCATCAGAAGAGAGACACATTCAATCCGTCAGTAGAGCGACACCTACAAAGCGTCGGTGGATCGACACCTTCAAAGCATCGGTTTTGCGATGCTTTAAAAGCGTGGTTAGACGTCATAAAAGCGACAGTTTAGAAACGTCGGAAGAGCGATGTTCAAAACGTCGGAATGCATGTTATCGGAATTGCGACAGTTATAAACGTCGAACGAGCGACGGCTTTGAAAACGTTAGAAGAGCGATGATTTTTTGGAAACCTCGGAAAAAGTGTCGGTATTGCGACACTTTGAAAAAGCGTCGAAATTGCGACGTAATGGAAAACCAAATTTTTTCCCTCCACGAACTGTCGCTCTTGCGATGACTGTGTGTCGGAATAGCGACGAAGTGGCCATCAGAAATTGGGCCAAATTTTCTAGTGTCTCAATGCAGAGTTAACACACATCACAAGCCCAAGAAGAATTCCCCGGAAGTGATTAAGGGGTGGGAGGAAAGACTTGGAGACAAAGGGGATCTTATATGGTTAATGTAGAACCGAGAATAGTAGAATATCATCCCATGCAAAGTGTAGCTATAGTAACACGGGGAAGGAAGAAAACTGGGAAGGACGCGCAAGATATGGACCTGGTAAATCTGATCAAACCTGCATTCCAAAAGAACTCTTTCAACCCAGATAATTAGAAGTAGTATTTTGAGGAGGCAGTGGAAAAATTTTCCTAGATAGGGAGACATAAAGTATTGAAGTTCCACAACCAACTAGTGTAAGATAGAAGGAAATCCATACAAGTACATTGATCAAGGAATGGTTCCGACTGTTCTTGAAAATTGTAACCGACGCACTGAAGTTGGAACAACTAAAGAAAAATCTAGAGTTGGTGGTGCAAGAAAACGCAGAACTTGGAGACTCAAGGAATTCAATGGAAGAGTAAATAAGAAGGGTAAAAAGAAACAAGAGAAGAACTGGAAAGGAATTTTTTTTGAATACCCAGGTTGTAGTATTTCAAATCAAAGATATAATTCTTGATCTTAGATCAGATGTCAACATTCTACCTCGAAAAACATGGGAAGCACTGGGGAAACCAAAGTTGACATACTCCCCAATACAACTTAGAATGGGAAATCAGTACTATATTGTACCCATAGGAAGGCTAGAAGAAGTCGAAGTTGATGTCGCGGGAGTGAAAACATACACGGATTTTGAGGTGATAGAAATCATGGGGGACAAGGATCCTTATCCTGCTTTACTCAGGATAGATTGGGCCTTCGAGAATTATGTAATGATTGATTTGAAAAAGGAATTGATGATATTCGAATATGGAGATGGAGAAGTCAAGGTAATTCAGCCACTTGACCCGTATCAAGGACCATGATATACAGAGACTGTTGACAACAAAGAGGACGCTCAACTTCTAGATCAACTCTACCAGATGATGGCAGGAAAGAGATAATATTATATCAATCCGACAGCGGGAGGGACTGTAAGCTGGAGAAGTGTTCAGAGTTCTGATTTGGGCTCAGAAATAGCTTGGGATGATTGGCAATAGGGAGGATATGAAACCAACACTAGAAGATATGCTAACATTCGGGGAGTCAAGTGGATTTTTACCTAGGTAAGAGGATATCCAACTCTATCAAATATGCATGTTGTAAATACATTTATTGCAAAAGTGGAAGAAAAGGTACCAATAGAATATAGAGTCCCTCTTATGGATGTAGCACTACAATCCACGTCGGCAAGATGGTGGGCTAACAATCACAGCTCTCTTCCGCTATGGGAAGATGTTGCCAGAATACTAAGAACCAGATTCCACAAGCTTCAAGACGAAAATTCATCGAGAAGTACCAATGGGATTTTTACCCTGTAGAGAAATTAAATAATTGTGAGTATAACTGGAAGAAAGCAGGATATCCAGAATCCTTGTGGATGCAAAACTTCATACATTCAATAGAAACCATTCCACAGGTCTCGTATTTGAAAAAAGAGAAGAAAAGAGGAACTGGTACCTAGGAAGCAGTTGTAGAAAGTTTCACGCAATGTTTTTATTTCAAGGGAGATACAGAACCAGTTACAGATTCTCTTCAAGCAATCAAAAGAGTATTATTTTTTCCGGAGCTTTAGGAAGATGAAGAAATACCATTATCAGAATAGAAAATCAAAGAATCAGTAGCATGTAAATGGATATATCTCAATATGGATGATGGCGACTTAGAGAATCTCCAACATCTATACTTTGAAGAGAAGGAAGGGGAGCGGGAAGTACATGAAGAATCAACTACAGAAGGATGACACCTATTACCCTTGAAGAAAAAGAAGCTAAATATTGGAAGCATAGAGAAACCCAAGATTGCATCTATCAGAGATTTCTGGGATACATAAACAACAAAGGAAATATTTGACCTATTATAGGAATATTAAAATTTATTCCCATATTCAGTAGCAGAGCTCAAATGAATTAAAGGAGATATGGGAGAAATGTGCATAGTCTTAAAACCATATGCAAGACCGGTAAAACATAGGCCTTACCGCCTAAATCCAAGAGTAAAGGAAAAGGTTAAAGAAAAGATAGATAAAATGCTGAAGGCAGGCCTGGTTTTTCCAGTTGAGGAAGGAGAATGGGTCAGTCCCATTGTAAGACAAAGAAAAAAAGAGAAATCAGAGATTAGAGTGTGTGTGGATTACAGAAGTCTCAACAACGCATGCATTCATGATCTGTTTCCTACTCCATTTAGTGATGAAGTTCTCGACAATGTAGTAGGAAATGAAGCCTATTCATTCGCAGATGGATTCTTAGGATATCATCAAGTGAGAATAGTGGAAGAAGACAAAGATAAGACCACTTTCACAACTGAGTGGGGATAATTTTCATACCATGTCATGCCTTTTGGACTAAAGAATGCACCAGCTGTGTTTTCACAGATAGTGATAGCAGTGTTTAGGGACTATATCCATAAGTTCATAGAGGTATATATGGCTGATTGGACAATTTACAGTTTACTGAAGAACCATAAAACTCTACTCAGAATAATTTTTGAAAGATGCAGACAACTCCAAATCTCCTTCAACCTTAAGAAATACATCTTTGTAGTACCTTTTGGGACACTTTTGGGACATGTTGTTTGTAAGCAGGGTGTGTGTGTGGACCTGGTGAAGGTAGCGGTCATTGTTAATATAGAAGCACCAAAAACTGTAAAACAATTGAGGTCAGTACTTGGGCATACAAGGTACTACATAATTTTCATCCACAACTATGCAAAGATTACAACACCATTGGAAAAACTGTTGCGGAAGTCAGAGTAGTTTATGTGGAACGATGAATGAACTAATGCCCTAAACACATTGAAAGAAAAACTAGCAAGTGCACCCATATTGGTTCATCCTAACTGGGAAAAACAGTTCCATGTCCATATTGATGCCTCCAGTATTGCATTAGGAGTGGTGTTAGCTCAACCAGGAGAAACTTCCATTGATCATCCAGTGTACTTTGCAAGGAGGAAGTTGTCCACAACTGAAAGAAATTATACAAAAATAGAACGAGAAGCTCTTGCAATGTTATACTCTCTTCAGAAATTTCGTCATTATATATTGGGAGGTAGATTCAAGTTCTTCATGGATCACTTAGCATTGAAATACCTAGTAAACAAACCTGTGCTTGAAGGAATAATTTGTAGATGGCTCCTACTATTCTAGGAGTTCACTTTTGAAGTAATAGTAAAACCAGGGAGATTAAACGTGGGTCCTGACGTATCAATATTGGAGAACAAGGAAAACAGGGGATCCCTTGATAACCAGTTTCCAGATGTTGATCTCTTCAAATTAGAAGCCATCCCAGATTATCTAGAGCAGATAACAGTGTATCTGGCCATAGAGAAATGCCCAACAGAATACATGTTAGGTAAACATGACTCAGGGTAGAGTCAATGTTGACTAGGGTAACTAGTAGTGGTTTTGGGGCACATGGTTCTGTGCACCCATGGTTTTCGACCCATGGTATTGCTTGTAATGGAGCCTATAAAAAAGCTGGGAATACTTCATTGTAATGTAGGCCTGGAGGTGAGTGGTGAAGGCTCACTTGGCCGGATTGGCCAGGGTTTTTGGCCAATGTTTAATGAAATTTCATTGGTTGGGTTTTTCCCCGGATTTGGGGTTTTCTCGGTTAAACATTGTGTTTATGTTTATGATTTGTTGTTGGGTTTTGTATGTGTACTATTCTCTCGGTAAATTCGTTTTATTTCTGCAGTAATTCCTAACAATACGCGACAACCCAAAAAGGACATTTGGTAGTGAAAGCAGCTGAATAAAAACTTATAGCAGAACAATTATATAAAATGGGATTGGATCATCTCTTGCAAAGATGTGTCCTGGACCATGAAAGAGAATATATCCCGTGGGAGTGTCACAGTGGAGTTGTAAGAGGCCACGTCGGCCTAGAACCCACCACAAGGAAAACACTACATGCAGGGTTATGGTGGCCCACAGTTCACAAAGATAGTAAGGAATATGTGAAAAAATGTGATGTCTGCCAAAGAACAGAATGTCCGTCGCACCATGATGGGTTACCACTAGAACTAGTAAGAGCAACGCAGTCATTTGAAAAATGGGTCGTCGACTTTGTAGGGCCAATTGAACCAACAACACGACATTCACAGGAAATGTATATAATAACCGCAACATATTATCTCACAAGATGGGTAGATGCAGTGCCACTAAGAGACTGCACAGCGGACATAGCAGCTAGATTTATTTTTGAGAACATCATTAGCAGATTTGGCTATCCCTGGAGCCTAACAAGTGATCAAGGTACACACTTCATTAATACAACAATTAAATATTTGCTAGATAAATTTATGGTAAAACATCATAAAAGCAGTCTATACCACCCTCAAGCGAATGGAACTGTTGAGGAATTCAACAAGATCTTAGAAAAAGGACTAACTAAGATTTGTAACACCAACCGGGATGACTGGGATGAAAGAATACCAACCACATTGTGGGCATACAAGACAACCATAAATATATTTCAGAATCAAACTCCATTCCAGCTGGTATAAGGAAGAGAGGCAGTAGTACCAGCCGAATTTATCATACCAAGTCTCTTAATTGCTTCAACAATGCATATGACAGATGAAGAATCAATCACCGAACGCCTCCATGAACTGCAGGATCTTGAAGAAGATAGATTTCTAGTAGATTTCCATCAGACAGTACAAAACGAAAGACATAAAGCCTGGCATGACCATCACATCAAGCACAAGACATTCACTATCGAAGGAAAAGTCCTGCAATATGACAGCAAATTCCAGAAGTTCCCGGGGAAACTCAGAATTCACAGGATGGGACCATATCATGTCATATAAATAAAAGAGTCAGGCACGGTTGGACTGGTGCAACTAGATGGACAAATACTACAAGGATGGGTGAATGGCACATGCCTGAAATCTTATTACGAGTAAGTTCCACCAATTATTTTTTCAAATAACTCTCGAAACCAACAACAGTCAGTAAGGTAGAATAGAAATAGATAGAGTCAATAACTCTCTCGTACCTGAGATGAGATATAGAATAACCATACTTTAAGAATTTTTAACCATTATAATAGGAAACAACAAAAATACCGCACAACGGTATAGGTGAGAAATTGCACCTATTGCGCTGCGGAGACCTCATCGCAACCAATTGGGGTCAGGGGGGCAAGGGAGGGGGGGGTGTAGAGTCTACCATGTCAGATAGGCAAGCGTGTTAAATATCATTCATTCATAATGACCCATCATACTGTTGTCAGTCCGTAGGATCACCCGAATTTAAAAAATAACCGTCGTAATTAGTAACCCCATACTGTAATAAATTTTCCATATTAAGCCATAATTATTACCCATCACGTCTACCCAAATCCTGAAGCCACAATCAGCAATTTCAAGAATACACCTCACCATGGTAACTAATCGCATGATTATAACCGCGGGAAATACAGGAAAAAATTAATGAGTTATGGGGTCATATCAACCTCATTCGTGTCGGTAACATTACTTAACCTGCATGAAATAAGAAAAGCACCAGAATGCCGAAAAATTCCAAGTTAGTAGAAACATAAAAAGCTACAACAACAAACAAGATTCCAGTAGAGGAAGTTCAAATATGTATACCAACAGCAATAATTCACAGCAATATACCAGCGACAGTGATTCAGGTATACAACATAAGAATGAATATGACAAAGGTAACAACATCAGTCGTTGAGCCCGAGCTCGATGCAAGGATTCAGAGGATAGAATCTTTGATCGGAAAGTACAGAAATTCTTCATTAATAGATACATATTTCACAGACTCGTATCAATTCTCGGCCATGAAGAGGCAAGTGTATATGGAAACTTATGCAACGGATGGAGGAGGTGAAGCAGCAAGGATGAATCTAGAATTTAAAGGTATTCAAAGGTCAACTATATTGAACCTTAGGAACCTCCCAGTATTTGGAACTATAGGAGCAGCGATGCAGTGTGCAAAGTTCCTGATGAGCAGAGTTTAGAATAGATCATTATGGCTTGGGAGAGAGATCCCCATCCATGCAGAGGACATCAACAGACTTATAGGATTATCATCAGAGGGGAATGATGTCTCAACGACATTCCAAAATGTGTCCAAGAGAGCCAAAATGTCGGGATATTATGATTACTATAAGAAGTATAAGACCAGAAGAGGAGGGAAGGGATTGAAGATTGATCTCATCAACAATCCAGCAGTGAAAGTTTCCTGCTATCTGATATATGGAAATACAATGAGGCATTACACTAAAGGAGAATGCACCCTAGACACCATCTCAGTCGTGAAACACTACATCCAGGGAGCACAGCTAAACTGGTGCACATTCCTGTTGAATGAAATATTTGAGGCCTACAAGGATAAATATAGGTGGGCCATGATATTCATCTATGGCTATCTCATCATGGCCTTTGCAATGTGGAAATGGACTCCCCCAGGGATTAGGCAGCTCGCAGAAATCACTCACGACCAACCAATGGCATTACGATTTACAACCTGGAGAGTATCAGGAGATCCCAACACCAAGCAGTTCAATGAGGAGGCTTTCTCATTCTAGTACAGGTAGATGGTCGATGTGGTGGGGAGTCAGCAAAGGGTTTCGAGGAACATATTGGACAGATACTCTTCCCAGATATGGTTTGGGGTAACCCACAAAAATACCTATATCCGACCTAGTTGCGTGGACAAAACCACTTTCCGAATGCAGCCACTAACGTTTCAAGTAGAAGAAGAAGCCTTCCACACCGAAGTCTCTCCATGGCTAGGAGCTGCGATGGAAGTCAGAAGTAGAATCCCCCATTACTCATTCAAGGTAATTCTCCCAAAGGCACTCCCAGGGGAATCACCAGTGTTAGGACCCTATAATTTTTCAGATTGGCAGAGCAAATGTACAAGGGTAACATCAAACTAGTCTTTGGAGTCCTAGGACCTAGCCTTCCTAGGCTCAGAGAGGGCTCTCTCTATGTTTGTGCAAAGGATGTAACTTGATAGCTTTTAGGTTTTGATTTTAGGTTAGTTATAAAGATTAGGGTTTGTTTGTTTGTTTGGTTGGTTGGGTAGGTTGTTAAGCAAAAATAGATAGAATAGGAGAGGTTTAGACCATTGGTCTATGGAGTCTACAAAAGGTCTCAAAAGGTACAATAATAGGTCAAGGATGCTTTGGAGGGAAAGTATAACAAGGCTAAAGGATTTTCAAGGCTTAGGTGAGTGAAGTGAACATTAAATTGTCAACAGAGTAGGTGCAAAGGGAAATCAAGAATCCTTTGTCAAATAATACAACAAGAAAGGTCTTTAAGAATACTAAGCATGAATAAAAAACCAAAGACAGGGCATACCATACTTCTTTGACCAAACCCTAGCAAGTAAACTCAAAAATAACTATCCAGCAAACCCTAGAGGGAAGGGAACTCCTAACCTCTCCAGCTATGTACCTTCAGAGAAAGAATACATTCAAGATAAACAATAGTGATGATCAAGAAGTAGGGAACTCCTAATATTTCTTAATCATACTATAAATACCTTTAAAGTAATAATTTAAGATGAACATAAAGGCATGGAAAATCATAAACCTCTTCAACTAAACCTATATAGTAATAATTTGAAGAAAAGACCTCAAAAAAAATGTCTAAGCGATACCAAAAGACAAGGCTAACCATAAAATTTCTTGGCATAAACTCCATTAAATCATTCTTGAAATAAAACAAGTTGAGTGGGATTAGAGAGCAACTAATAATTCTCTAAACTGACCTAGCATAGGAAAACATGACAGCAGGAGAAACAAACAGACTTAATGTGCTTTTGACAGCATACCTTAAGCTAAAATTTCTGTTCTAATGCAAGAGAAAGATTACACAATATGTAAAACATAATAAAATGAAAACAAAACAAGAAATACATCACCATTAGCCATTTTCATGAATCTCGCAAAGTGCTTGTCTCATTGATGTTCAGTCAAAAAACATTTACAAGGCTCCAAAGCCAAAAACTCCTCACAACTCAAAGTCTATGAGGTTTTTCTCCACAATTAACTAGCAACCAACCAAAAAAAATAATGAAGCCTCCATTCTCTATTTAACTTGCATTGGAGGGTCAAAACCCTAACTAGGGTTTTAGCAACTATTAATGACTCATAAATGTCATTTATGTGCAAAGAGACCATGCAAGGCCCAAGGCACAAAATATCTAATGAAATAAATGAAAAATATCTTCTCAACCTCTTTGGGAAAAAAATCTGACTTTGAGGCTCCTAAATAACTCCAAAGTATCTTCTAGTGTGTTTTTTTGACTTTTTGGCAAGGGCGCAGCAGAGAGGTCCAAGGGCGCAGCGCCTGCACTGGAAAAATAGGTCACCTTGCAACTGATTTTTGAAGGCCTTCCCGATGTCGAAATGAGCTCCGTGATAGCTCGTTGGAAATATTGTGAATTCTAATTTCAAAAACTAAACTTGGTATTATGTTTTGACTCCATTCACCTATTCAAGAACGAAATCTCCCAAGACTTCTAAGGGCTTAACGCCAACTCTGAAAATAGGGCAGAAAGGTGGGTTTTTGAGTGTTTTTTACCCTTTTGGGGGACCAAAAATGCTCCAAATGATCTGAAATGTGGTGTGTGTGATGATCTTGGTGTAATTATTCCAAAAATGTAAGCCACTCCTCAAGAATATGCCCTGAGAAAAAGCGCAGTGCCAGGGGCATTGCACCCTTAGCCTACAAAAACAGTCAAAAATCAAAATTCTCGAAAAGTTGCCAAAATCTGAAATTGCCTTGCCCATTGTGTTTGGGATGCCTATGGGGATAGATCCATTAGGGGAATTTTGAGGTCTAAAATGGGCCTCCTAAGGAAATTATAAAATAATAGTGGAAAAAAACTAATAAAATTTGATGACATCATCAAATTTTAGAGGGAAAAATGGAAAAACTACTTTTTCAACTCATATTTTCAACTTATCTCCCAAAGTTTTTACTCAAATTTCGAGCAGGAGTACTCCTTGGATGCGAAATTTAATTCCCCATCCAAGGAGTACCCATGTTTCATACTTTCGATGGGTCCTACTACATGAAAAATGAGAAATACATAAAAAAACATGATTACAATCACGTTTTTTATGTATTTCTTATTTTTTGTGTAGTAGAGTTCATCGAAAGTATGCAACATGGGTACTCCTTGGATGAGGAATTAAATTTCACATCCAGAAAATCTCCTTCAAATTTGTCAAATTTGGGAATAAGTTTGAAAATCTGAAGTTGAAAAAGTAGTTTTATTATTTTATTATTTTTTAATATTTTTACCCTTTTATTTAAAAAATGGTGAATCATCCCCCATGGTTGACATCATCATCTTGAATCCTATTGGTTGTTATAAATTTTATTTTTGTTGTACATTTTTCTTATGAGGCCCATTTTAGACCTCAAAATTCCCCTAATGAACCAGATTACCAAGGTTTTCTTTGTATTTAGCCTCCTTATTTCCTTTTGCATTGTCCTTACCTGATCCATTGATTTGTGGGCTTTTTGACCTATTGCCATCATCATCATTCTTGCTTTCATGGCTGCTGTCATTTTTCTCCATACTCTATGACTTATGAATGATATCCTTGCTATCATTGTCACTGTCAACATCATCATTTATTTCTGCTTTAATGCTCTCTATGTTCTTGGTATCTGACCTTCATTGTCACCTTCTTCATTGTTTTATTTTTCATTGTTAGCTTCTTCACTACTATTTGAAAAAAAACTCTGCCTTGAGAGACCTTAGGACTACAAAAATGAAAATAAAATAAAAGGATAGAGGAATGGCAGCCTTTGCAGTGTAGGGGATGATTGAATGATTGTTATGACCTACTTGGCTAAATGAAAACCCTTAATCTTAATGTAATCACCCTTGTTAATCACTGATTTTCCTTATAGGCAAATGAGGGAAGGACTAACATTGTTTTCAAGCATAAAATGTAGGATTCTCTCTTTAGGGTTTCCTTCCTTAGGTCTTCAATATCCCTTAGTTATAAATCACCATAAATTCTTGACAAGGGCTTGATGAGTTGTACCTGCCCCTTAAAGATGCTTGAGGGACATCTAGAAGCTTTGGAAAAGTTTTGAGGAGGTTTTGAGTGGCTACAAGGCTTGGAAGGCCCTCCTGGTCAAACGTGTAGCAGTTGCCTGGGCTTGTCGTGCAAGTCGGGCCGGGAAAACATGCAGTGCGTTGTGTTAGGCGTGTAGTGCCAAAGGCTTTCTACTGGGCCTATTGGGTTATTTGGGTAGGTGCGCAGCGCTGAGGAAAATTACACATAATAAAAATCCAAGCACGCAACATTGAGCCAAGAACACAACGCCACAAAAATTCTCCCAGTTTTAAACTTAAAAACTCAAATTTTTTCCGTTTGAAACTTCTAATTTTCTGCAAGTGAACAATGATTAATATGAAGTGTGAAATGTGTTATATGAATATATAGCATTTGATTTTCTTTTGCAAACCACTTTCTAATGTTTTTAAGCCCTTTTTCTCTTTCACTGATACTCTTTATGCCTTTCTACTTGCAGGTGACTGGAAATCTTGAATTTGTCTTTCTCACTGATACTCCTTACACTTTTGTTCTTTGGGGCCTGACATATTTACCTTGGCAAACCTTGGGATCATTGCACACAACAACATCCTTCAAAATCTTCCTTTGCTGTCATTTTGGAGCCCAATTCCTCATTACACCTCCTCTGGTGACCTTTGATTGCATGTACCTAAAAATACTGACCTTACCTTCCTTACTGATCTTGAGGCATTTGACAACCTTAGGAACTTACATAGTAGCAGCATCTTCAAAACTTCTTTTGTTCTTACCTTTTCTCACTAACCTTTGACACTTTTTTTATGTAGGTGGAAAAAGTGATGAATTCTGACCTTTCTGTTGGTCATTTGGTCTTGATAGCTCATTAACACACCTTTGGGAGGATTTCACATGATGGAACCTCCACAATCTTTCCTTTATTTGCACCATGGAGGCTGAAACTATCTTTTGATCATTCTTGGCATGACAAACTCCTTTTGACAAGTTTGGAATCTTTTTAAACAGTGACATCCTTAGAATCTATCTTTGTTGTCATCATGGAGTCTAAACCATGGTTTCACCTTCTTTGAACACTTTCCCAAAACCCTAGGTGTTTGGTTTCATGTCTTCCTTGCTACAAGATGTCTTCCTTTAGGAACATACCTTTAACCTTATCAATTTCGTTTGCTAATAGACTTTTCAACACCTCTGCAAAAGTGTTAAGCTAGTCCATTATCTCATGTGCAGACCTTGAAACTGAATGGTAGTATTCTTTTGAAATGATGAAATTGAAACACATGAAACCCTAATTGACCTAGTGGGGGTTCTTTGACCTGGTCTTTGACTGAAAATGTGTTTGGAGGCTTCAAGTGTAAAAACGGAGTATTGACAAAGTGATGTAATGAAGATCCAAAATCCAATGTACTTGATTTATCTAAAGAGACTACAGAGATAGTTTTGAGATCATCAACGCTTGAGGAATTCGAGAATCATGGGCATGACTTAGGCTATAGGTAAACCCTAGATGTGAAGTAGAGTTATGGGAAAGTGAAAAACATAGTAATGAGGTTATAGGTGGGAAGAAAGGATGGAGATGAGTGGCACAAGCCCATAGGATTTTTTCAAGAGTGATAGGGTGACCACGAACTGGCAAGCTAATGAAATAGTGAAAAATTTTCCATAAGGACAATGAAGGCAATGAGATTTCTAAAACTCACAATGTTCAAAGAATTTTGTTTTTAGAAATATAGAGCCAATATTTAGTCATCTACAAATAGTAAAAATTGTTGATAACTAACAACCAGAAGAAGCAACAAGGAGGATTTCCCAACTGCAGCTATGACCCCTACTAGACCATCTCGACACGAAGGTGAAGGGCTTTAATCTGGTAATAGAAACTCTCACGAGTGAATCTAATATATTTCCTACTTTTTCTCAGTTCCAGTATTTTAATTTTGCATCCCCATCCACAACCACCCCCATCATTACTGCCCTACGATCCACCATGTTCAATTCCCCTCAAGTAACCACAATCACTCCAATCTGTAAGACCAAGGAACCCAAGCCTCTGGTAGCTACACCCAAACCAAATAAAGAAAAAACTATGGTACCCAAGCAAGTAATTGATATCATAGGGGAAGATCAGACCCACCCTATGGATACAGGTGTACCAATTCAAGAAGAACCAGAGGTTACCACCCAAACAACCTCTGCACCACCTGTGTTTGATCTGTCCTCAGTTCTAAACATTCATACATCATCTCCACCTCATACACACAACTCATAACCACACCCTTCATTCACTTCCAAGGACCACTCCATCCACACTCTGTCCACCTCAACGACTATCTCATGTCCAATAAAACCAGGGCACAAGACAAATGGTGATACTGAGGCAGAAGTTAACTCAGGTATGACTGGAGTACCCAAGGTTGACCAACCCTCGGTGGGACAGGGAACCTTCCTAGAATTATTAGTTCAAGGAGGGTCTTTCACTTCTGATACAATGCCCAGCTCACCATAGCTGAACCCTTTCTAGCAAGCCAACCTAATATTGCAGCAGATTATACTATCCACTAGTATGAATGTCCCTGAACCTCAGCTACTACAATAGAACCAACTAGCATCCCCACAAGAACACTCAGAGAGATCAATCGCTTGTGGGCAACCACTCAGAGAAAAACAACCGACCCAGGAGATATCGGGCGTTGAGAACATGCAGAGTTGGGGGCATAGCCAACTATACAAGTTTATCTAGTTGACATCACAGGAAGAAGAAGGACTGCACAACGACCTCCAATAGAGGTTCGAGCAGCAACAAAAGTAGGTCATCATGCTTATTGAGGAGTGCAATCAGCTTAAAAGTGAAAAGAATACCCTACAGGAGTAGTTGGAAAAGGTGATAGAAATCTTCAAGGACCTATGGTCGACTATCATTTCCCAGGATAGAAAAACACCAAAAGACATATCAGCTTGCTCAATGGTTCAAAGGTCCATTCGAGTGAAAATAGCATGCACAAATCTAAGTAGAGCAAACTAGGAACTAAAGGAGGCAATAGCAGCCAGACCAACATTACTAGACCCTTCCAAAGTATATTCCGAGAAGGTCACTGAGAGACAGAGGCAGGTAAACGGCACGAGGGAAACCCTTGGGACGACAGTCAAAGAGGCTTATAGCCTGATGGAGCATTTAAATGAATGCTCCAACTCATTAACGATGGAATCCCACCCAATTTCAACGCAGCTTCAGAAAATTTTATGAGAAATCAAAGAAGCCACCAATCTAGTCAGCATAACCCAATTGTACAACCAGGTAGATGCACCGGAAACCAAATCGAGAAAATCGAAGAACACGCTGCGGCCACAAAAAAAGTCCTCAAAGAGCTAAGGCAATTGGTAAAAAAAGAAGAAGAGGCAATACAGTAAATGGCGGCCGAAGCTGAGCCGAAGATATAGGAGGTATTCAGCAAGATGCCACCTGTGGAAAATGAAACAGAGGTCGAAAGAGTCGCCACCTAGATAGAGCAATTAATTAAAGAGTGGCAACATGAAATCATTGAGTTTGTAGAACTCAAGTCCTTAGCATTGAGAAAGGTTCCATAGATGGGGTCTTTGTTTGGACAAGGCGAAGGAACAGAAAAAACGAGGCCAGCCTCGGAAGTTGACATACCACTGGAAGCCGCAACAGCAGGGAAAGATTGACTCGGGACGAGTCAATAACGTGTGGTCAGGGCCTGGTGGGGCCTCTGTTTTGGGAAAGAACAGTTTTGAGTTGCGGAGAGCTGGAGGACAGGTGGTAGAATGCACTCAAGCTAGAGAAGGAGCTCTCACAGTTGTAGAAAGATGAAATATAGGTGGCACGACATTAGCAGAGAAAAATGCAGATGGCAGATATGGGAGACAAGAACAATTAATAGAACTCCCAGTAATAAAGAAGAAGTAGAAAGAAATGGAGCAGGAAAAAAGGAAGGACTAACAGTCATACTCGAGGAGTAACAAATAGGCAGTCAGTCAACGAAGGAGTAGTTAATTAGTCAGTGTGGCGAGAGGCCGATAGAAAAAGTAGAGCCTTAGGAGAGCTCTGGGAGAAATTTGTTGTACTGAAATAAACTGTAATAGACTTTGTGGATTAGATGTATGTTGTTATGTTATTGATAAGGAATTTTGGTTTTTTGTGTGTAATGTTGCAATTTGATTGATGGTTATTTGCTTATGATGAATGTATGCTTAAATTAAATTTTAACTCAGCATTCTAAACATGTGTTGATGAGTGAATGTTTCTTTGTAGAGTTGAGATATGGTTGTTGCTCCTAAGTTTCCATAGTTGTTCTCTATGGTTGCATTTTTCTTCTACCTGATCTAGTTTCTAATCTTACTAAGGTCACGACATGCCTCGGGTGAGACGCCCTACTCTCTGGAGTAGGGTGAAAATGCCATCATTGTGCTAGACTACTGTGGAAACCTTGTTGGCCCTTAAACCTGAACTTGGGTCTTGCCTAGAGACCTTCCTTTTCCCCAAAAACTTGCATGTGAATATTGTAAAAGGTAGCTTTGAAGTCTATGACATGCTTGTACTTCTCATATAACATTGACGACAATAGCAACTTGGAATGCACTGCTTGAAACAACTCGGAATCAAAGATAACCCAAAATATTTTGTTTCGGTGATTCTAGAAGGAAGCTTGGAGTTACACATCATCAAATACCAGGAAGCATCACAAATATTGGGCTAAATATCTGGGATCTGAGCCTCAACTATCGTCTTCCAACCAATCAGTGCAATTAGTAACAATAACAAAGCATCATAAAAACGCTTTCCCTCCTCCTGTACCTCACGGACGTTCACCAAAATTTTTGCGCATGCGTACTTTGCCCAATTGTATTGTATCCCTTTCTCACATTGCGCGGCTAAAGGAATCACATGGGATGGAACTTCCTTCGGCTGAAACTTCCGCATCATCTTGCAGGTGAGGATTAGAGTGCCAAACTGTACTGTGGGATCATTGATTTCACTAACAACAAGCCCCCGAGTGCTGCATGATACCTTGTTTTTTTCTTTCACTGTGTTCGCAACTTTCCGCTCTAGGCCCTTTCCTCCAAATTTTTTCACAAGGTCTGCCCCTCGATGGGACCGGTTAGTGATACTATATATCAAATTTGCATCAATTGGGATTGGATCTCCTAGCCATAGATAGTCATCGTGTACCAAGGCGAGCAGCTGGCGCACACATATATCGTTGACCGCACTGTGCCCAAATTGTGGGATGTTCAGCAAATTTAACAACCCCGACTTCTATAGTCCCAATGCCCAACGCTTCAGATCAACCTTGGTCACCCCCTCATCATAGGTGAATGACTCCAGGTACATTGAGGGTGCGAGCTTAAGGAACTTCTCCTGGTTGGCCAGGTCCTAGTCTTCCATATTTAGTAGGTGGATTTTCGCAAACATATCCCTCTTAAATGGAACATCTCTCTGGATCAATGGTGAATTAATATAAGATTGAAATTTATCCAAGTCCTTTGGAACCTTCACATATTCTTTGCATGACACCACATATGTGGGAAGTCGTGAGAGTTGATCTACCTCCCCAACAACATCTTCCTCCATAATTACATTGGGTAGCTCGGCCATGGATCTCTTCTGGATTTCTGTAAGGGTCGACCTAGGTTTTGGGGTCTTTTAATGCGATGAATTTTGAGTCTCCGAAGATTGTCCCTTCTTAGATTTCTAAGGCTGGAGCGTAGGCATAGGGGTGCCAATGGTCTACGCAGGGGTTTCATCGGCCTGCATCGTAAATGGTATAGGTTCAATGGTAGTCATACTTGGAGGAATCAGATAACCCAACCCCAGCTGGCACCACATCTAGTAGAAAAGCGGGCTGATCTCATACATAAGATTCAAAAAACACAATGAGAGAAATGCGAAAAAATCACTTGGAAAGAAAAGGGAACTAATTCGATCATTTCTGTCATATTTATAGCGTTTGTGACTTAAACGGTCTCATGTGCATTGATGTAGCCTCATAAATACTAGAACGGTTCCAAATATGGCATAATATCCTCCTTAAATGCAGTTTAGCCACTCCTCCAAATAGTAATAATTTTTTCTTATCTAGATTTACTGGTCCAATGACTAATTTTTGGCACCTCTATGGTTGGTTCATCCTTTGAGCACAGCCTCTACATGACTGTCGCACTTGTCTGCGCATCCGTCATAATTGTCTCACATACCCACTTCTCCAATGCTTGAAAGAATGCTTTATGGTCCTGTGCCCTCTCGCAACTGTCTGAGGTGATAAGACGTTCCTCCGGCCATATAGTCATTTAGCGTATGCAGGGATAGTTTCATCTCTGTATGGCTTCAACCGACTTCCATTCGCAAATCAAGGAAGGATTTCACCCCTTAAGGCAACCAGATGTACCACACCTCCTTCTATAATATCCTTGACAAAATAAGGGCCGAGCCAATGCATTTTAAACTTTCCTGGGTGGTGCACAAACTTGTTGTCATATAGTAAAACTAAATCATCTTCCTTGAAAATATTTTTTTTGATGTGCCTGTCATACCAATAATTTTCGTGTTCCTTTTTCACTTGCTGATGGAAACCAACAATAAATCTATCTTCCTCCAGTACAAATATCTACAATAGTTGCTCTTCCATACTGTCTTGATAAGCTATGTTAGTGACCATTACAATGCACGGATTGGGGATGATGTATTCCATTGCCATAACAAATTCCAATATAAATACCAACCTGAATGGGGTATTCTTGGTCAATTTCTTTCATGTAGTTCGATATGTCATAGAACCGCAGGTACGCGCACATCCTAATCATTCTCATTATAATTTCATACATTTGTGAGTACATTATCCAAAATCTTATTAAATGCCTCTACCATTATATTTTCATGTGGATGATATGGTGTACTCTTCTAATGGTGCATCTTAAACTCCATTGTTAATGCTTCAATAGTCTCATTCATAAAGTGTGTACCCTGAACACCCAAACCTTGTCAAGATATTATGAAAAATGAAGTGTGCAACTATCTCCGTGTTGTAATCCTTCGTAGGCTTAGCTTATGCCCACTTGGTCAAATAATTTGTTGCAGTAATGATATAGCGCGTGATAGTATTATTTCCATGAGGATTGATTGGTCCTACAAATTCAATGGACCACTTATCAAAAGCCTACAATGTCACTTGTGTTTGAAGTGGAATTTCATCTATGTGCGACGGTTTCCCTATTCTCTGACATACATCATGAGCACAACAATACTCCTTTGCATCATTGTGTATCATAGGATACCACAACCCATCCCTCAATATTTTCTACGCAGTTGGTTTTCCTGCATAGTGACCTCCTGCAACCCCTGCATATGCTTCAACTAGGATGCTCTGTCTTTCAAACTCTGGGAGATAGTGTCTCAATATCTCATCAACGCCCATCTTATACAATTGCCCAGCAATCAAAGAAAATCCAGTTGTGCACAAGACTAGTTTTGTAATATTCCCAATTTTCCATAAGTTAATTGGAATATTAGAGTTCTTACTTTTCTTAATTAATTAAGTAAATAAGAGGGTGGAGGGACCCATAAACCCCATAGATGAATAAAATCCACTTTTTATGTGTGTATGTGGATAATTTAGAAGTATATCTGCATTATGGAGTAGTGTAGCAACTTCTTAAATGAAGGAAGAGTGGAGATCATGTAGCATTAATGATAAGATCATGAAAATCATGGAGATCATGGAGGAAGTAAAATGAGATCATGGTGCATTAAAATTAAGATCATAGAGCACTAATGATGAGATAGTGGAGGAAGTGGTGCATCTAATGCACACATGATGGAGATAGTGGGAATTAAATGCAGAGATGGCAGAGAACATGGAGATACACCATCGTCTTCATGGAGGCTAGTGTCCACATGTGAAGCAGTTATGAGGTGGGCCAAGGCTATGGAAGGCTCACAAAACATATAAGGGAGATGAAGGCATCAATAGAAGGAAATCTTTAGATTATTATTTTTTATATGTTTAGATCTGGATTTTTCATTTGACATTTCTATGCACGCTTCAGTTTTTTAGCTAAGTATGCAATGTTGTTTAGCACACAGGTGTTTTTGAGTGGAAATCCCACCCTTTGTGATATTCCTAATTAGCTTTCAGCTATTTGGAATATTAAATTTTGATTTTTTCATTTAGATAGATGAATAAGAGGGTAGGGAGACCCATAAATATATTTAGTAGGAATAAAACCACTGCTCATGTGAATGTGGATCATTGTAGCAGTTAAATAAAGCACCCTTATGTATGAAAAGGTGTTGAAGCATATATATAGGGTTAATTTTGACCAAATCAACAATGTTGGTATGGAGGAAGTGGATAGTTAGTGAGGAACAATGCAGTGTTAGTGGGAGGAAGTCTCCATGAGAGTAGTGACTTCAATATGTGGGACCTAAGGTGAGGAAGCTCACAAAGCATATAAGGAAGGGGATGGCAGCCATAGAAGGCATTTTTATTATTTTTTATGTCTTGGTATTTTATCAATTCTTGCACGCTTCAGCTGTTTAGCAGAGTTTGTTATGATTTTTAGTACAAGGTTGCTCCCGAGTGGGAATCCCACCCTCATCCTCGGGGGACTTTGAGTGCCCACTTAGGAGAGGTTTATTGAGTTGCATTTCCACCATCTGGCATCATGCCAAGCTTCATTCACTATCCATGTCACAATATCCTCTAGGATTGTGTTATTTTGCAGGGAAAAATCAATAGAGGATTGAGAGGTTCAGTTTCTGAGCTTGTTTCCCAATGGAGGGAGCAACCCTTCCTCTAGGAGGCTAGCAAGGGGGACTTTTGTGCTTCATTTTTTCATCTGGCATCAGGCCAAGTTGCTACCATCATCTACAACACATTTTCCCTCAGAAACTGCGTTATTTTATTGGGCAGTTGCAGTAGAGGGTTTAGTGCCCCAGTGTGTGAGTTAGATTTCCAATGAGGGGAGCAACCCTTCATCCGGGAGATCTATTGGAGGAGTATCAGCCATTTTCATATCAGACCAGCCACCTCCTATCATTCATCCAATTTTAGAGATTATTTAGCACTAGGGATACATTTCATCATTTTGTATTTGGTGTATTTCCGGAAACCCTTTCTGGTATGTCCTGGAAATGTGCTTGGGAGCTTAGATCTCCATTCCCAGCACTTTTTGAGACATATATTAGTTTTTCTATATCATTTTATTTTCCAGCTACATTTGTACTCACTGGGACTACATTGTATTAGTTCTCCGACATTTTGAGTAGCATCAACATTTCATGATGGAGTGTGTTTGATCATCAGGGGCTTGTTTTGCTTGCTTGAGTGACATGTTACTCGAGATATTGTACTTATTTGCTAATGATATTCATAATAAAATTTCTCTATATTTGTCTCATATATTGATGTAATGATATTCACTACTATTTGTAGTTTTATGTTCAGTATTGTTGCTTTTCCTATTTTGGAATATTATAGTGGTATTAGAGCATAATATTGGCTTAGCCTATGTATTTCAGCCATTATTTCATCAGAATAAGGAGAGTCTCTCTCAGAAAGGGGGAAGATGTATCTCAATAGAAACTAGAGATATGATTATACATACAATAGAGAGGACAAGGGAAAATTTCCAATATCAGGAGAGGAGGAAGACAAGGAGTTTCCCAAGATTCTTCTCCAAACTATGCAAGATATTTCAAGAGAAATTAGGGAGATGATGATGGAAGGACATAAAGAATATTATAGAGGGTTTGTACATGGAGAAAGCTCTGGCATTTCAGATCAATGGCATGAAAAAACTATGAGGCAACAAGTCTCCCAACACTCCACTGTGCCTACATTCTTAGCAGTAAGAAATGGAAGGGGAGGACCTCAAGAAAAAAAAACTCTTGATGATTACTTCCTAGAGTATGAGTCTCAATCTCAGAGATTCAAATATAATATAAGCTTTCAGGAGTTTTTTCATATCAAGAACAACAAGAGACCCCGACATAACAATAGAAGTGGAGGGTTCATACAGAAAAATGATCTACAACAGGCCATGGGTATATTATTTTTGTCTTCTTTTGATGGGTCATCCAAGTGCACAGGTAGAGAAGCTAGACATCCACTTCAAATTGAACCAAGTACCATAGATGGAAGCCATCAAAATAACAGTGTTTCACCTGTAAGGGGAGGCACATGATTGGTGGTTTCATGGTCTTTCTACATTGGGGCATGCCAATGTGACCACATATTCAGAGTTCACCCAACGGTTAGTAGAGATATTTGATCGAAGAGACCCAAAGGCACCTTTTATTGAGCTAGCCAAGCTCAAGCATTCAGGTAATCTAGATAATTCTATTTATGAATTTCTAAAAATTTATGTCATGGTTCCTAATTTATCTGCAACTAGGAGGGTTTATATGTTCATTAATGGGTAAGCAAAGCCTTTGCATGGTTTGGCTAAATCTACTAAACCAAATACTCTTCAAGATGCTATTGAGAGAGCAAGATATTTGCAAGATTCCTTTCCAAGAGCAAAGGCTCCATTCCAACAAAGGCCACCCTTTCAGACAAAGAAGAAATATGTGAAGGTTCTCCCTTCAAAAGAGAACCAGAACAAAGGGCCTCTTAGTGATTATTTCCGAAGAGACTTGAGGAGAAGGAAGCTTTGCTTCACATGCCAAGAACCATGGGCACTAGGGCATCGATGTGAAATAGGGAAAACACACTATGTAGAGGTATTATTTGATAGTGAGGAGGAGGAGGAAGAGGAGCCAGAAGGGGACAACAACACTGGGATAGCACGAGAGGATCCACCGCCACCAGGAGGTGGGAATGGGGTATTTTCTCCAGTGGGAGGAGCCCTTGCATATTTGCGGGGAGTACCTAAGTATATGACTCTGAGAGTTAGAGGTACCATTCAGGATCAGAGGGTATTAGTGTTGATTGACAGTGGGGCTACCCACAACTTTATTGATTCTTAGTTAGTGTAGAGGAGAGAAATACCCACTGATGATTTTGAGGGATTCTCAGTTTTGGTTCCAGGAGCTAGAACTATGTAGTGTATGAAGTATGTTCCAACATTGTCAGTAACCTTGGGGACATACACCTTGACTGATAAATTCTTTGTCGTCAACATTCCAGACACCAATATGATATTGGTTGTGTAGTGGTTGATTACATTACGGAAAGTTGTAATATTCCCAGTTAGCCATGAGCTAGTTGGAATATTCAATTTTGTTTTATTGCTTTGTTTAAAGAATAAGAAGACAAAGGAGGTCCAAAAATCTCCTTAATAATGAATAAATCAATGCCAAATATGAAAGAGACAAATCTTGGAAACTTAATTAAATCACCCTTGGTGTGAAAGGAGTTGGATCACTTTAACTGGTTCAACCTTGACCAAATCAACAACACTGTCACTGGAGGAGTGGCCATCAATGAAGGACAACGCAATTTTAGATGGAGATGCTTTGTGTGAATGTAGTGATCTTTTTGGATGGGGCTTAGGTTTTTTAATCTCATAACTTATAAAAGGAAGAGGATGGCAGCCATTTTTCATTATGTATGTATGTTCATATATGATTTTCTGAATATATGGTCTGTTTAGACATATATCTTTCTCTTGTTGTTTAGCTGAGATAAAGTGTTGTTTAGCACAGGGTGTTCCTGATCAGTAATCACAACTATTTCCTTGAGAGGCCTCTTGGGAGATTTTTTACTACATTGTCCACTATATGGCTTAAGGTTAAGCTTCTTCTTTCAACTATAGTACAGATCCTGTTGAGGGTTTGGTTGTTTTTGCAAGCCGTAGTAAGTGGAGACTAGATCTCTAGATCTAGGCCATTTCATTGCTCATTTTTAGTGGAGGAGGTTTCTACTTCATTGGGAGGAAAATATTGAAGGGATTTGAGCTCATTTTCATATCTTAGCATCAGGCCAACCATATTTTGATCCCTACAATGAAGTTTACTTCCAGATCTACGTTATTTCTATAGGAGGAGTTGTAGGGTGGTCTAGCAGACCATTTGGAGAGTTGATTTTCAAGTGAAGGGGATCTGCCTTTCACTTTGAAGATCTATTGGAGGAGGCTATTCTATTTCTCATATCAGATTAGCCACACTTTCCAGATCTGTATTTTTCAGTAGATCTGCAGTCTTAGATCTCAGATCTACAACTTGTACTTGGTGTTTTGCTGAAAACCCTTGAGGGGTTCTATAGAGGAGCTTGTATAGTGCTCAGATCTGATATAGATCTATATTTTGAGGAAAATATCAGCTCTAGATGTGATTTATAATCTACTGTTGTAGTAGAGGAAATAAAATAATGCTATCAGGGTTTCCTAGCTTTTATACATGGTTGCAGCACCTCATATTGAGGGATTTTCTTCATTGGAGGCTTGTATTTCCTGTTATGCATCTTATGGCCCATTTATTATGTACATTTTTCTGCTATAATAACATATGAAAGGTCTCCATATTGACCTATTGCTTTATAAATGATGATCTACAATATTGTTCCAACATTTTGCACTATATTCCTACTTTTCCAATTTGGGAATATTACAAAAGCCACCACAGATTGGGAGACTTTGCAGATGGAATGGGTATATAAGAAGAGTGGTAAGCATCAGATGATCAGGGGCATAGACACTTATCCCCCTTAGATAGCTTTTTCACACAAGATAGAGCCTGATTTTCATAGTGGGAGCAAGGATACATCAATCCACTCAGTTATGCAGCTGAATTTGACCCATGATGTAGTATTATTTGGAGGCATTCCACCAGGAAGGCCCCCGAACCAGGATTTGGTTAAAGAGTTATCACAACAAGCTGCAACACTCATAGATCTAGATGAGGTGAGAACCTTGGGTGAGCTTAGCATAACGCAGAGAGCCTTTGGTAGGCTCAAAGAGGAGAGGTGCATTCTTTCGGTATCAGTATTACCAACTCTCACCAAACATCTTGTGTTGCAAGGAGATGTCTCAAGGATGGATGATGGCACCATCATGGTGCCAGGGGGCTACTCCACGGCCTTTGAGAGTCAGAAGATACTTCCACATAGGATGGAATCTTCCATATATGGTAGAGTATTGTTGTTGTTCATGCATACATTGGCTAAACTCTGAAAGTTTTGGATGGTGATAGCTTACAAGTGAAGACTAAACTCCATAAAATTCAACCCTTACTTAAGCAGGAGTAGAAACAAGGGAGGCAGCAGAGGCAGGATAACAGTATTCTGGCATATGAATATGGCATTGAACATGTCAAATAGGGTATTAGTAAAATGACAGGTTCCTTTCCACAAGGGCCAGTAGCGTTGTCATTGTTCGGAATCTATCCTTATTGGGAGTCCCAGCTATTGGTGGAATACTCCAAGGATCACTTCACATGTGAAGTGATCGATGGATATTTGTTTGATGAGAGGCATACAGTGATGAATGGATTCATCTATTATCATAATAGGATCTTCTTGGCTAGATATTCTAAGCTCAAGAAGAATATCCTACATGTAGCACATGAAGCACTCATTTACGGTCACACAGATTCCATGGGGGGATATCAAACCATTATGGATGGATTCTCTTGGGAGGGTCTCAAAGAGGAAGTGCACCAGCATATCAGGAGGTGTGTGTTTTTATTGAAGAATGAGGAGGAAAACAACCACCTTGCAGGGTTGTTACAGCCACTTCCATTTCCGATGGAGATATGGGAAGGCTCATCTATGGACCTCTTCACTAGCTTTCCAAAAGTACATGGAACAGATTGATCAAATAACCAAGTATTTGCATTCCTTTTCCATTAATTTATAGTACATTTCTCCATAAGAGGGAAAGCCTCTCTTTAGACTTCATGGACTACTTGGGGCCATAATCAGTGATGGTAATGACACATCCCTAGGAGGCTTTAGGGAAATTATATCTTATTCAGGGTATGCTCAGTTCACACCAAATGCCCTCTACTACTTCCAAGCATGTGAGAGGATAGTGGAAACAATAAATTGGTTAGAAAACCACTTATCACATCACGTTTTGAGGCAGCAAGGAGAAAAACTGAGTTGGTTCCCCTTGAAGGACTAATGTCATCCTCCAAAATTTCATATGACAGTCAGTGTATCTTTGATTTTGATCCCATATGTTGATGATGTTTTTATTATTATTGTTGGGATGATGGGAGGAATGGCACATGGATTGGAGTTGTTCATTGGGAGTAAGATCTCCAACATTTTTTTTGTCCCATGCTTCAGTGAGAACATTGGATAGTATGTCGTTGCCACCGTGGATCTCCTACTCCGTTATGATGTGAGCCATTGGGCTAACTCAGAAACTTGGGAGGAGTAGCCAAGGGGCAGATTGATGGGAGAACACCTGATTCAGTGGAGGAGCTTATCATATCTGGGTGCCATCAGGGAAGGAGGAGACATTTTGCAGCATTCACCCTTACAGTTGCTTGAGGACAAGCAAAATTTGGGAGGGGAGGACTATAATATTCCTAATTAGCTTTCAGCTAGTTGGAATATTAAGTTTTTGTCATTTAGATAGACGAATAAGAGGGTAGGAAGACCCATAAATCTCTTTAGTGGGAATAAAACCACTTCTCATGTGAATGTGGATCATTGTATCAGTTAAATAAAGAACCCTTAGGTATGAAAAGGGGCTGAAGCATATAGATAGGGTCAAGTTTGAAAAAATCAATAGAGTTGGTATGGAGGAAGTGGATAGTTAATGAGGAACAATGCAGTGTTAGTGGGAGGAAGTCTCCATGAGAGTAGGCATGGGGCCCAAGGTGAGGAAGCTCACAAAGCATATAAGGAAGGGGATGGAAGCCATAGAAGGCATTGTGATTATTGTTTATGTATTGGTCTTTTATGACTTCTTGCACGCTTTAGTTGTTTAGTAGAGTCTGATGTGCAGTTTATCACAAGGGTGTTCCCTAACGGGAATACCACCCTCATCCTTGGGGGACTTCGAGTACCCACTCAGGAGAGGTTTATTGAGTTGCATTTCCACCATCTGGCATCAAGCTAAGCTTTAGTCATTGTCCACAACATAGTCTCCTCTAGGATTGTGTTGTTTTGCAGGGGAAAAGCAGTGGAGGATTGAGAGGTTTAGTTTTTGAGCTTGTTTCCCAATGGAGGGAGCCACCCTTCATCTGAGAGGCTAGAAAGTGGGACATTTGAACCTCTTTTTTTCATCTAGCATCAGGCCAAGTTGTTGCCATCATCTACAGCGTAGTTTCCCTAAAAAACTGCGTTATTCTATTGGGCAGTTGTAGTATAGGGTTTAGTGCCCCAGTTTGTGAGTTAGATTTCCAGTGATGGGAGAAACCCTTCATCCGAAAGATCTATTGGAAGAGTAGCAGCCATTTTCATATCAGACTAACCACCTCCTATCAGTCATCCAGTTGCAAATATTATTCAGCCCTAGGGTTTCATTTCATCATTTTGTATTTGGTGTATTTCTGGAAACCCTTTTTGGGTTGTCTTGGAAATGTTCTTGGGAGCTTAGTTCTTGATTCCCAACACTTTTTGAGCTATATATTATTTGTTCTATATCATTGTATTTTCCAGCTACAGTTGTACTCACTAGGACTGTGTTGTAATGGTTCTCTTGTATTTTGAGTAGCAGCAACATTTCATGATGGAGTGTGTTTGATCATCGAGGGATTTTTTTGCTTTCTTGAGTGACTTGTTCCTCAATATATTGTACTTATTTGTTGCTCATATTCATAATAAAATGGATCTATATTTGTCTCATATATTGATGTATTGATATTCACTACTATTTCCAGTTTTATGTTCAGTATTTCTGATTTTTTTATTTTGGAATATTACACCCTTACCCATAGGGGACTTTGAGTGCCTACTTTGGGAAGGTTTATTTGAGCTTCCATAAATAATTTGGCATTGGTACCACATTCCACGGGGGTGTCACTCAATTAACCTATGGCATAGCACGTGCATTCGTGGCATACTAAACAATACCCTTAATTTGACTACATATTGGAAAATACCTCTAAAAATCACTTTATTTAACCCCCTACCAATACTAACCCATTGCATTTTCCCAATTTAAAAAACCCCTGCTTTCACTATATATTGTAGGTATCTATTTTTTCATTAAGATTTTTTACACCCCTTTATATTTATATCCTTAACATAATGACATGATGCCTCTCTTATGACCTCACATGAATTCTACAATTCATATTTCTTCTTGTGATATACATAAGAGATGCATATTAGTATTCCCACAATGTGATTACTCAATCCACACTCAAGCACATCTTACTATGATTTGTGGCATTTAATGGTCTAAGGCATACAAAGATCAACCATTTTTTAGGAAGATTGATTATGTGCATGTGTATAAAATAACATATAAATTGATCTATATGATGATGAAAAATCAATTGATCAATCTTTATGAATATGTTTGCATCAAATAAGGTGTTCAATCACAAGTCTAGACCCTCTTCCCTTTGAAAGCTTCTTGTTCAAAAATCCAACTACAACCTCATGTACTCAAACTAGTGTCTTATTAAGGTGGAACAACAAAAGTTACAATTTCGAAGAGTTATATAAAGAAGAAAAGGCAAGGTGACGATGAGTTATGAGACCCTCCCTTTTCTTTAATGAAAAAAAAACATTGTTCTCTGTTGTTTTTAATTTAAGTGTTTTAATAAGAGCCCCACGGTATATTTTATTAAGACAAGAATACTTTGTACCTCGTAGTACAAGAATACTACAAGTACATGAATACAACACCACATATTGGTGTGTATTGTGACCATCCGAGTATGATAAGGCCCTCCTTAAAAGGAAATTTAGTGTGGATTTCCCATAAAAAGTGTTTTTTTCTTTTAGAAAGAATGCATAAAAATAAAAGGAGAAGGTGGCTTGAAGATCTAAAACTCTAGCCTATCATTTTCTAGGTGTAAGGAAAAAGTGTATAAATCATGCTTGGGGGCTCTTCATCTGATGTGGGGTGTATGATATGTTAATAACCCTTGGTTGTGCCATGATGGATATTCACACTCCAGATAGCTTTCTTATGGGAATTTCTAGACCTTGTCTTGATGCTTATGTGGTACACTTCCTTAGATCATTGGAGATGTTGATTGCACAAATATTTTCATGGAATGTTTTGACACCTAAAATGAGCCTTGAGTGCATGTTTCATAGAAAAATAAATATCACCTCTTGAAATCCTCTCACTTTTGGTTTTTTGTTCCCAACAAAAAAAGGGTATCTGTATCACCTGCCTATGATCTACAAATAAATCACTGAGAATGAACTATGCCAACAAGTAAAATAAACAAGGAAAATAGTAATAATATTTGGGAAGGATCCAACAATAGGTGTTTTCCATTGGTTCTTGAAGTCAAATAAGAGATAGAGAATTCCAGTGAGGCATATATGTTAGATGAATCTCACTACGTAACACTATTTTGAACCCTACAACATATGCCTAGACACAACCCTACTCTTATTGTTTAAACCTAATCAGAGGAAAGTTCTTAACTTACCAATATTTGTGGTCAAGGACCACTAGGAAAATTCATAATAATATTAGTGAAACCAAGGGACAAAGGCCCACACCATGTCACAAAATTAACTTGACTAGGCTGAAAAATAGAGATATAAGCATTCACCAACAATGGAAAATACATGAGGAAGACGACCAAGTGCCCAAGCTTTACTCATTCCAGATTTTCAGGCATTTACAAGTCTTTTAGATTTTGAATCTGCAATGACAGAGATCAAAACTCCTAGAATTCATCCTCGTTGCAATGATTTTTCCTTATTTTAAAAAGCTATTCCTCCTTGCAACCTGCACATTAAGTCCCAAAATTCCTGTGCATGCCGCCAAGAATAGAATTAGGGAGGTGTACCCTTCAGTTTAGTATGCATGCATCTGAGAATGCATACCATCCATCTTAGTGATATTCCTCTCTCCTTGTGTGCACCAATATGTTAATCCATCAAATTTAAAAATGTACCCTGTTGCAACAGTCCAAAAATATCCATTGAAATGAATATCACAAGTGAAAAATCATGCCATATGACATGTAGCAAGCATATTTTAGAGTTTTTCAGTAGATATTTTGACTCTATTAGTGACCCTAACTCTATTAGAGACCCTACAACTCAATTTTTGGCCTAGAAAACTACAATTAAGGGAGAGGTAGTTTTCTGTTGGTTGTGCATGCACTTGGAACCACACTTAGAGCACATGACTTCTCTATGAAAAGGTTATTTAATTATACTCAAGTCAAGCAAAAATCAAGTGAATTCAAATTGGCTTTCTATTCACTTAGTATTTTTTAATGTTAATTTATTCTATTGTCTCCCTTTCTACTTGCAGTAATTAGTGTAGCATTTTATCATAACTAGATCCTATACTTGTGCTTAAAATATAACACTAGCCAATGTCATTTTATTGGGGCAACATGTTCTTTCTAATAATATTTGGAAGAGAAATAATATGAAAAAACTAAAAGAATAACATATAGAGAATCAATTTCATGTAACAAGTTGCAAGGGGGGCTACAACTTATTTCTTTCCTCGATCAATGATACATTGTCATTCTTTTTGAGCTCTTCATGGTAAGTGAACAAAGGATTTGACACACTTCTATTACTTAAAATGTATAGATGGAAAAAAATATAACCATATTGACGATGCTAGACGGTGTATAACGACTTTAATATGGAGTTGTTGCTACAGTAACCCATTGCTACAAACAAAAAAATGCTCATGACAAGAGATCAAATGCTAATTCACATAAATAGTTTGGACATGACAACACCCAACAGATTCCAGCATTAGAATACCTACATCTTGTTTGAAATTTCATATGATGCTCTTCAAAAGAATTTACTTTCTTATAACAGCAGAAATGAAAACTATTGTTTGGACGTGTCCTAAGTTCCGCAAATCTTTGACGTGATTAAGGAGCTATAGAGAATTGTGTACTTGTGAAAGTTTTGAAGCTGCAGCAAGGCCACTCAATATGGCACCTTCAACTTTTGGAGCAACACAAAAATCACCACAAACAGCAAATCGCTTGTTATCTAACCACAAACATTTGTCATATTTTGCACTGAATGTTGTTGGTAATGCACTACCCCTGCAATCAAAATATGAAATCAGATTGGCCAGATTAATTTCTTTGAAGTTGATAAGCTTATGGCTGAAATATTGAGTCAAATATATCCTTATTACCCTACATCTATGAAGCATCATTAAATGTATGTTCACGATGACTAGGATAAACAGAAATTTATAATTTGACATTTAAACTAGTTATCAAATAGACGAGGATGGAGGTTGCAATCATGTAACCCAAAGTCTCACCATCTATGAGCTTTCATAAAAAATGGAGAAGGCATATGTGGAACTGTTTTATGGAATTCACTGAATAAGTCTCTTCTCACCAAATTCAATACATCATATGAAGGCTTCTTTAAGCCTGTTTGACTTATGATATGGTTGGCATATTCAGCTGTAGAATGTATAACTCAGCACTCGCTGTAGAAAGCAACTTAAATTTTCAAGGATTGATTACCTAATGGCTATTTGTGTGTCTCAAGCGTATTAATACTGCTTTATGCTACAATCATCAGGGTTTTGAGTTTGATCAAGTGCTAGTAACATCGAAATCTAATAACAAGGGCGCAAGTTTCAAAACATGGCAAAACAAATTGGGCAATTAGCTTGTACCCCAAGATTTCCAAGCTAGAGATAAAGGCGGCTGTCAAGGTCAGGTATAAAGTCCTAGCTAGTTCATGTAAATACCAAGAGTTCATCAGGGCTACACTGTACAGCTCAACTTAGAGCTAAAGGCGATTGTGAAGGTCAGGTGTAACTTCCTAGCTAGCTCATGTAAGAGCAAGACAGTATCTGGGCTACACTGTACATGAGTCTGTACAAAAAATAAGGTATAACTTCCTACCTATCTCAGTGATACTGTATAAGAGTGTGTATAAAAAAGTAAGATGTAACTTTCTACCTAGCTCCAATAAGACCAGAGCCTTGGCCCTTACTAACTTTCTACCTAGATCAGATAAGACCAGAGCCTAACTAAGGAAGGCATGACCTTATATTTTAGAGATTACTTTATTGAGTCGAGAATTTTAGAATGGGGCATTGTTCCTGAGTTAGTTGACATACCTTTGACCTGGTACCACTGACAATATTTCTTGGAATAGAGAGCGTCTCTAAATGTCGAACTGGGTCAAAATGCGAAGGAAAATAATTCAACTGCAACTAGTGGTATGATCATAAAATGGAACTCATTAGAAAAATGCAATCTCTCAACAACCATTATGTATAAAACTGTGCTCAGTTTCCCATTTGAAAAGGAAAAAAAAGAAAAACAATAGACAAAATGAGATTTCCATTGAATCTTAGCACTCCAGAAAATGTGTACTAGTAGTTGCTTATATAAGGATTTAGTACTAGTAGTTTCCTTAAATCATCCTCTATATGGGGGATTTTAGAATCTAGATGGATAATTTTATCTTTAGATTAGGGTACAAAAAGTTAATCGATATTTAAGTTGCACTAAGGTGTTATTCCAAACCAAACCACATGTGAGAAATACAAAAGAGAGAAGATTGCTGATACTAGCAGGGAAGTAATGACATGTAACATACCTCCTCATCTATGTGCATGAAATTCATAAAACCATCGTGATGATCGTTATGATGGGAACACTTCGGTGCATTCATAGGAAGCAGCAAGTAATTCGGCCTAAGCCTATGCCTCTGCGTGTCAGAGTATGAGAAAACTCGAGTCTGGAAAATTTTATCATCGGTGTATTAGATACCGGGCACAATAACTCCAGGGAAAAATGCCAACTGTTCATTCTCATTGAAAAAGTTATCAATGTTTCTATTCAAAACCATCCTCCCAATAGGCTGCACAAGAAAAGGATCCAATTTTCAACCATGGTTCAATGCAAAAAGCTTGAAAGTGAAGAGCATATAAAGTTGAATTACTACCAAAACTTGAAAATTGTGAAGCAAGAAGAATTTATATTATAGATTATATGACTGATAGTTTCAGTCTTAAGTATTTTATATGTACTTTACCTGCAAAGGAAATAGATTCTTTGGCCATATTTTAGTATCGTCAAGAGGATCAAAGTCGAACCTATCTTCATTTGTAGGATCCATAGTTTGAATGCATAGCTTCCATTCAGGACAGTTACCAGAAGCTATGGCATCATATAAATCTTTGGTAGCATGACTGTGATTGGTACCTCCAACAATTACAGCCTTCTCATCAAGAAAAAACTTGAGTCCACAAGTAGGCTTCCAATGAAACTTGCAGTAGGTTTCTTTACCTTCTCTGTTAATAAACTGCAAAGAAGATAAAAGAAAATCAGGTCATCTAAACAGTAATGAAATTTTTTTCAAGCATGGTTCATTTGACAACAAATAAAGGATACATTTTCGTTAAGTTCTCTTGACCTATTCTTGTTAAGTTCATTTGCACGACTATTGAATCTTCTTTTCTATATATATATATACTAGTGAAGAAAAGTTCAATATATGGCAGTTGAAAAAGTATATAGGTTTCATGTTCAATGGAGTGCTCTCATGTATAGTGATTAATGATGTGTTGTGCACGTTAACTCACCACATGGCATGAAATTTCTTTAATTCTAGTTTCCTTTCAAGTCGTCCTATCTATAATTTTAACTCATTCTATAGCAACTGGAGAACATCATTCTCTAATCATAAAATCTGCAAGGTTAAATATCTCAAGTTCAAATCAAGTTGCAATGACATTATGTATATATTTCGTAAGAAATATGATCTATATGTGACATTATGCATATATTTCATAAGAAATGTGATCCTTTGAATGGGAAAGATGGATGGTTAATGATGTTTTCATTGCTGGTGTTTAACATTTCCATAAGAAATGTGATCCCATGAATGGAAAAGATAGCTAGTTAAGGCTGCTTGCATTGTTGGTGTATAACATTTTCATCAGAAGTCAAATTGTTAATGTATTAGATGTAAATTCTGTGGCATATTCTCTTCCAATGAGGGGAGTTGGTTGATATTTTAGTCATATCCAATATATGGATGCCAGAAACCAATTTTTGTACAAATAAATGAACTCCATCACTGTCACAACCGAGTATACCAAAATCAGATTGCCACAAGCAAATAGAGTCATCACTCACAACAGATTGAGTAGTTAGAGCCTAAGGATAATGAGGTCAAGAAGGACAATTCTACGATTAAGATGTATAAGAGGGACCACCATATTGATATAATCGCTGATACATACACTTGATAACTAGAGGGAAATTCATAACCCAGGTTTTAGATTACACAGAATCTACACTCAACGAGGTTTTAACCTCGACTATTTTTTCTGGTTGTAGCATAGAGTTGAGTCAAGATGTGGTTCTAGCACTTTTTTCATCATCCCATGAATGCTGCAAGGCCATTGGTAACATGTATCCTTATTTGGGAGACAATGACCCAAGTATGTTACTAGCCCCTAGATTTTCAAATAGGAGACCTTGGTAAAATGTATATGTCACATTTTTTCAAACAATAGCCATGACACTGAAACAAGAATCGCTCATTTTGTAGATCTCAAATCAAGTGGCAATCAAGCAGAAGAGTAGGGCTGAATAATAATGGTCAAATAGGAGTATAGTGGCCAAATTCCACACCCCTATCTTGAAGCAAAGGTTGTAATGAATACTCACCTCAGCAGGTGACCTTGCTTGAAATAAGTGAATGGTGTTGAGATTGAAATCCACTCCATTGAATACAATACACAGATCACCATGTAAATAAATGTAGAAAATTGATGCTTTCAACAAGTCACGAATTATAAAACTGAAAGGAAAATAAACAATTAATACATCATCTCCAAATCTTTCCGCGTGCAACTGACTCCCAGAAAAATCACAAACTGTTGAGGGTTATCCATTGCCTTTATAAATATATTCACTACAATATATAATGAACCCATCTAAAAAACATGTTAGCTGAGACCATTTTCATCTTCTGAATGGAAGAAAACACCCCATCAAATCACTATTTCATTGAATAGAAAAACTTCAGCAGTAGGGGAGATCAGAAGATTATAAATCCTAAGAATGTATCTGCTACCATACCTCTGCGATACAACTAACTTCCACACATATGGAATAAAAAACTCTTCTGGGTGAAGTTCCTGTTCATAGGTGAATTTTAACTGGGTGAACATCTAAAAAACACACAAACCATCTATAATTAGGACAAATCAAACCACTAACAACAAATATAGAGATAATAAAAGCAAATTCAAATACTGAAACATGACTCTTTCAAAACTAAGTTTTTTTCATATTACTATCGTCATTTTCTACCATGTCATAGCCAATTATGTACCTTCATCCCTTCACCCCGCCATGACCAGCTATTAGCAACTATGACCTGAAGAACATTTTCTACTGACCATTCCCCATCTGTATGTTGAGCATCAATATGATTGTTTAAAAAATCCAGAATAAAGATGCTTACCAATTCCACACCCCTATCTTGAAAGGATCAGACTTCCTGTAGGAAGTATAAGAAGCCAAATTTTCTATTCTCCATTGGGCAAGCCTGGCTGTAGTGTTAACTCTGCAGCCAGCCTCAGCCATTCGTGTAAGAGCCAGCGCTGCAGCAATCTCCGTGATGCAGTCAAAGAAACTTTCCAACAGAATGCTTGGCTTCCCCAGCTTGAAAAATTATAATATACTCCAATTATCAAATCCCCAAATGCAAACATAAATTTATATCCCCAGTGTGGCATAAAGGAACATATAGAAAAAATCAAACTTGCAAATACAAACATATAATCATATCCCCTGTATTGCAGAATAGAAGATACTCTAATAATCAAATTATCTAGACATAAAAATTTTAAAGAAATGTAAAGCTGCCTGTAGTAATTTTGGTTCTTTTTCTTCCAATTCTGGGTTGGCAAAGCTCTGGGTTTAAACATAGTTTCATGCTTTTTCAGCACCCATGATCTCATAATTTCTTAGAAGCTCTGCACTGACCACTTAAGAACTTTACATCATCTAGAATTTTACAGCAGCTCATATTTCAGCATCTAATCAACACAGACCAATCTTTAAACAAAAGGGGGAACCAAGCTTGGGAGCTCTGCATTGGCCACTTTAATTTTACAACTCTTATCCCACCATCTAAGCAACATACATCATCTCAGAAAATGAAATTCCCTGAAAATTCTCATGATTTACAAACCAGTCTAAATCGCTAAGGATTCTAAGGAGACCAAAGGGAGGTCAAGGCTCTCTGCGCCATGCTTCTGTCAATCTTGTTGTTTAGAGAGTATTTATTCCATCAATTTTCCTGTGCATGGTTCCCTGGTTTTCCAAGAGCGAAGTTTATTGTTTGAATCAGCTGAAGCCTTGAATACCATCAATGCATCATAGTCACTTTTTTGACTGGGAAATTCACAATTTTGACTCGGCTTATTCCCTTGTTTTAAATGGATAAATTCTTCAAATACCATTACACTTAAGAAAGTGCATATCATTTTGTGTCACCTGACCTGTGCATGTAATAGGTAGACCTGTTTACTTGAACTCACGTATGATATTTATCCAACATGTTTGGAAAAAATATCACCTATGGCATCAACTAAAATTGTTTACTCGATTAGCATGGTCACACCTGAACGAGGTCTTAACATCAGCCATTGTGTCCCACAATAATATATTGTGTTGGAGGTGAGGCATCCTGCACATATGGACTCAACAATCAACATATTTGTAAACTTTGCATCGATAGATCTACTGTGCGGTGGTTTACTGGCTGTATATCTCCTTTCACCACGGTGAGACCTGTGTTTAATAATCATGACATGGAGTGAGCCATATCTTAAAACTCAATAAAGTTGTGAAATGTTTTCAAAGAATCTTTAGGAATCCTTGGATCAGTATCAAGTTTAGGTGTTTTCCTTGCAGTGATAATGACACCAATTCAAACCTATTGTTGCTAGCAAGGATAGTTTTATAAAGTTGTTAGCTAAACGAATTACAGTAGTGATAATGGGGCAAGATAGGTAGACTTTGATAGATTTCAGGCTTTGTCATTGTAGTGTAAGATGAGAAATGGAATTAGAATGAGCATTTAGATAATTAACTCATTCTATAAGAAGAAAGTAACACAACATAATTGCCCTTAAAAACAGAGCATAAATTGATTTATGAATTCTGTTTATAACTCTTTAGAATAATCAGTGAAATCATAAGATATTAAATGGAACTGAGAAGACCTTCGATGAAATGAAACATGAAGGAGATACATTGCTATAAAGCCATACCACATGAATCCCAAAATTCTTACCGCGAATCGCTTCCGTATTATCAAAAAAAACTCCAAGTACAATAGCTCTCCTATGATATATCCAATATCCAACCCCCCTCTATTACAAAAACATTTCTTTTTTATAGGCCAAATTACAAGGGCCTATTTTTTCCAAAACAATAAATGTATTTTTGCAAAAATAAAAATAAAAATGATATCAAGGTGGCCAAAATATAAATACTTGCAAAAAGACTCTAATGGCACATTTTTTTTGAGCTACAAACTCGCTTTATATGTCCAATTTGAAAAATAGGAAATCCAACTACCACAAAAACATTCAAAATCAAATGCACTTCATTTGTTAGCCATTGCTCGTGTAAATTTGTTGACTTGAGTGAACGAAAACCATCCCGATTGAACCTCATGCCATTAGATCCTCGATATCCTTTCTATCAAGCGCAACCATTAATCTAAAAAATTCAAGGAAAACATTAACATTAGTGAGAAGAACCACATACGTTTCTTCAAAACATATTCATAAAAAAAGGAACCAATTATTCTTGCTTTTCGTGATTAAATGGACCAACTTCGTAAAGAACCACATAGAGAAGGCATCCAACATAAGTGTTGAGGTAAGGGATGCCATTATATTCAAAAATGTATATATGTGTTGAGGTGAAAGGGTACATATAGTTATATAGGTATGTAATTATATTGTTTTTATGGAAGAAATACCAAATTAATGTTTGAATGAAACACAACTACAAAAAAGATAAATGGCTAGTGAAAGAAACTTACACCAAAAAGTAGGTAGCAAAAAAAGGTTGAGTTATCTCGAACATTCACCATTTGAAGTATTGACTATACCTAAAGCCAAAAAGTAAAAAATTAACATCATATTTATACAAACAAATCAACAAAAATATAACCAAAAACTATTTATAAATAATCCAACATATGGAAATACATAAGGAAAGTGAAAGGAGAATGTTTTGAAAATTAACCTTGTTTAAATTTTTCACAAAATCAAAAAAACCGTAATCACTTTCTTCTAATTTGTATGTATCATTCTTAGCATTGTACGATAAGTTTGTGATTGCTATACTGTATTCGTTGTACAAAAGCATGATTAGTCAAATCATACTTATACACGCGTTGCCCCTTCATTCTACTATACCAACATAATTGAAGCTCGATGCCTTCTAATCTATCCAAAAGGTCGATGTCATTATGGTAATCAAACACCCTATTACCATCCTTCTTCCTTATTCTTTGAACCCTTCCAATGTACCACATTCCACAAGAAACACCTTGTTTTGTACTTCGAGGAACGCCTTTTCTGGCAAGATGCTCGTTGGGAGGAATTGAGTTGTTTTCAAACAACACCCCACATTCCGATCCAATTCCAAAGCCAATTGAAACACCCTTTTGTAGAGTATTCCCATCTCGCTCAAAGTAGACCCCACTTCTCACTTTTTTTTCAACCTATCTTTGGATAATGTTGGATTTCCATTCAACCGACTAACCAAACATGCTTTGAACATATCCTTACCATCAAGATTCACCACTAGTTTTATATTTTTGCTTACATTTTCATCGTTGAATCTAAAATTTCATCCAACTCGTGTCTCCACTCACTTTCCATTATTTGCAATTCACTTTCATTGTGTACCAATGAAGATGAAGATTGAAATATAGAGTTGGAAAATCTCTAGTGGAGAATCATCAACTACTTCATCCACAATTTGAAATGTTGAATAATCTTTATCCTCTCGACCATGGTTTAACCCACCAAGAACATTGAGTGTAATTTTCCGGTTTCATTCCAAGAGTTGATAAAATGTCTTTGTGCATCCTTCAATCCATTCTTAAGGGCTTCTACAATTTTAGCTGTCCCTATGGATATTGAATCATATTGCGACAATATGTCAATATTTTAGTATTGTTTCTTGGTGCAATTTATTCCAAATGTTTTCTTTCTTCTTATGGGATTTATTAAAATGAAGCCCTTGGGAATTTGATTCTTCTTCAACAACTCTATTAAGGGTTCCAACAAAGATGAAGCAAGTCAAGAAATCATAAGCCCTCTCCATTCCAACCATCCCACCAACTTTGCTAAAGAAGTTCTCACATACATCCGACCCAACAAGTGCAAAACAAATGGCAAGTTAGAGTATTGATCTCGAAACAATCTCATCAACAAAACTCGCAGAAAATCACAAGAAATTCTCACATCTTGATATGCCTCTCACCGATGAAATTTATGTCTGACATTAGTATGAGATTGCTTTTGTACCCAACATAACCATAATGCGAAGAAAATGATGAACTCGTGAATCATTTCGCACTCTTTCCCGTAGGCTCAAACTATGAGACATAAAGATGTCAATGTAGTCAAGCAACAATCATTAGGTAAGTCTCTCGTAGCTAGTGTCCTCTCTAACTTTCCACTTGGTGTACTTCTCAACTCTTTTAAACACCTCTCGAACATGCCTTGAAGCACTCGTTGTGTGGAACCCCCAATTTTGTCGATCCATCCTCTCTATATCTTCACACTTAAGCTTGTGATCATCCACTTTAAAAGTGTGATAAACCATTCCGACATGGCCAAAACTTATGTACTCATTTCCTAAAACCAATCTCCGTCGACCGCTAAATAAAGGATTCACTAGCTTTTTGTCGTTGTGGATGTAATCTTGGTCATGCAATCTCGTTACGTTAGCAACCATTGTACAACACAAAGCTTAGCCTCCACCCTTCCCAAGGAATTTGATATCGAAGACCCTGATGTTGAAGAATAATCCTTCAACATAAGTTGTCTTCTTCTCGCTATCTCCATCCGAGGAGTGACCAACAATAGGTCCCAAATTTTTTTTCTACGTGTTTCTTCCACATAAATTCTACCTTTTTCCCATTGTTGATAAACAAAATTTTGCAATGAATTTATTTCATGTTGGATGAACAAATCACAACCAAACGAGGAAGTTTTTTCATGTAAAGGGTTTGCAATAATAACACGTGCATAATCTCCAATAACATTTTTTTTTAAAAGAATTTGTTATAATCTCTATAGCTCCTCGTATCTCCTCACCAATCGTCACCAAGAAATGTGATTGGCATTGATGTTCTTCTTTCAAACCACAAAACCCCACCAGATGTGTCACTTTTTTGCTACCCACCTAACATATTTTTTCACAATTGTTTCATCTTCCGTAAGGCATACAGAATTGGTCCATATATACCATGTTTGGCTTTATAAGAAGCATAAATTTTTTCCAACTCGCCTCAAAAATGTGTTCGTGCTCCCCTGGAATATATGTCAATGAATTTTTAACTTGCCTTAAAGTTGTAGATATTGAAGGACCATCCATATTCAAGCTAATGAAGTTATGTAATCTAGGACCTCCCCATAACTTGATCATCTCATAAAGGGTTTTGTGGATGTACTATACCTTCTCCCTGCTTTTTCATGAATCAAATTATGAAATATATCCTTGAAAAATTCCCAAACTGCATCTTTACCTTTTAATTTTCCTTGCTTATGTGCCACACAAACATCCTTACAAAACCTAAAGACATCCTTCCTTTCTGCAGATTCAAACAACTTTTCCTTTAGAGATCTCATTCTAATAGAGAGTGTAGCAACCTTTGTCCTCTCCCACCAAAGAGCTCGCATTATTGATCTATGGTTAGAATTTTTAAACCTTGCAGCATTCTTCAATTCATTTTGAGTCAAATAGTCCAATATTCTACCTTTTCCTGTATCTCGTTCACTTCTTCTATTGGTGCACCTTGATTCACGATATAATCGCATCCTGAAGTCATTACATTCTGGAACCAACTTACAAAATCTACATGTTAATGAATCAAAAGAGGTACCTGAAGTAGGAGTTTCACTTGTAGAACCCCTATAAAATACTGATGGTGATGATGGCACTAAGAACCTAGTAAAACTTTGTTGGGACTTATCATTGGTAGGCTTCTTCGGTCTCCCAACTATGCCACTCCTCAATCCAATCTCCTGATGTGAAGCCTCATTTGTCATAGTAGTAGTGTGCTTCTTTGATTTCATGTTCTATTTAGAGAACTCGACAATATTACCACTTTTCGAACCAAACAAAACCATTTATTGCATCGTGTACATTCAACTCTCACTTTTTTTCATGTCCTTATAGTCTGCAAGTGTTGCTTCCACCACCTCGAACAAATTAGGCTCTTGTGTCTTGTTGAAATCATCTAGAAGTTTGATTGTTTGATCAATATGAAATCGATCTCCAACCACCGTTGTTTGTTGTACTTTGTTACATGAAGGAATTTCACTACCACTTGGCATTGAAAGGCGTTGTTGATGGGACGTTGTTTTCATATGATGGTTTTTGAAGTTGCACATTGTTCGTGCTACCAAGGATACATCACTTCGCTCCATAATCAATGCCACAAATTTCAAATGGATCTTTATTTTAGATTCTCCTTCCGAATATACTTTGAGAGTAAGTTTCTCATTGACAAACTCTTCCATTAAACTTTTCAATTTTTTTTTCCAAGATGCCAATACACAAGAATCAACAACTGTGTTTCTTCCACTCGATAAAGGCATATTTTAAACTCTTCGTTGTTTATGCATAGGCTCCTCCACATTCTCTTCAATGTTTTCAAAGATTGGTATTGCTTCCATCGCATTTGAACACCTTGTTTCCACATCAAATGTGTCTAGTTTCCTCTGATGCCTAAAAGTGTTGTATAAACTTTCCATTTCTTCTCTTGCTTTGGATTTAGAGCTACTCCATCATGGATATAATCAAAAGGGTATTCAACGATTCCATCATCCACAATTTCATCACGGATTTCAGCAAATGTACAACCTTCTCGACACCCGACAATGCCAATGACAAGCTCTCTTCATCGATAGTAATTTTATAAGACAAGTCCATCTCGTTTTTGCACATAAATAAATGAAAAAGTAAGTAAAATTCCACAAACATATTGGTTTCTCCAAAAAAACATGAATAACTCTTACTATTGCGATGAAACACTTTGATTCAAAATGTACTATCGATGGATTCCTCAAATAGAACTAAAACTAGAAATAAAACAGAGTACTAAAACAGATTTGAGAGTTGATTTATTGAGTCAAACATTGACAAACTTATAAGCAAGCTTAAGCCCTAAATCTGCCTCAATTTTGGCCTTATTTACATCATTTTTTGTGTCCTAAACAGATCAAAACCATGTCAAAACCAAACCATCATAGCTTTTACTGCTCTGCTGGTATGAAATGGATTCTAAAGTTTTGAATTTTTTCGAGACTCGCTCATCTAGGTCTTGGCTCTTAGTTTCCCAATTCTCGATTTTTTCTTTGATATATAAAGAAATTCTTCGTATTTTCATCGATTGAGAATAAAATAAATAGAAAGGCAAGATACAAATATTAAGTGCTCATTTATGCATGCAATGACCTCGATGTAAATTGTTAAGTTGAATCAGCCCTTTTTACACTCCTTGAAAATCCTTACTCTAGGCACCATATTGACTTGGCACAACCACTTTGTACTGACAATGGATATACTATCTTTAGTCCTTCCGACATACTTTTGTGTTTTATTCTTGGACATTAATAAAATGTATTATCTCTCTTATCTATATCACATTTATAATAGTAAGTTTGATCGTCTAAATCAATACCTAACATAGCACAATGCAAATGATTGCATATAAAAAGATTCATTACCTAATCCAACATTATCCAAATTATTGGATATAAGAAGGTCTATTACATGTTTATCCTTTAGTATGTTGTGTCCTCTAAGCAAATAATCAAAACTTTAATGTCAAATCTTGTGGTGTGCAAGTCATTATGTACATAACTTGAAATTATGAAGTAATAATCTAGCAATTGCACCGAGCAAGTGGAACGCCTCGAAAAGAGGAGATGTGAATTATGTTGTGCTATATGTAAAGGTACATAATGAATGTGAACTTATGGCGTGCAAAATCTCACATTGAAGAGGAAAACGTATGAAATGGACATGTTATATGCACATACCTAATCATTAATGGATAGATAAGTACTTATTTCAATTTTTAGAAGATAGAATCCATGGATTATTTCATCTATACAGCTTGTGGTACCACTATCTAAATGCCGGGAATAAATGGAGTTGAAGAAACTGTTTGAGTCATATTTCGGTATAATTGCAATCTAATGCATCAAACCAACAGAATATTCTTAGCACGCTTGCGTGATAGAAGTATTGTCTTTTAACTCATTAGAAAGCAATATATAGTTGTCACAAATACATATTGAATTTTTTGTGACACCGGTAGGCCCCATATTTATTTTGAATTGAAGATACTCAGTGTAAAACGCAAAGCGTATGCCTTAATCGTTTGAGCACTCATATTCCCATTGAATCTTGGGAAGTCTTTAACACCACAATAACTTATACTCGAGCCGAGTGCTAAGAAAACACTTAGCCCATCCCGTCGAAATCACCGTATTGGACCTACTACCATCGGAGGATATGCAAAAACAAGAAGGAACAAGAAAATATCGTAATGTTTTGAAACCACTCCCTAGGTGTTTTACACTACAAATGCAATGACAGGCCACCTTGAGATTTCAAAATCCACTCTTGCCAAATGACAGAATCTTAATAGCTCTGGTTTATTTTATTTTTGTAAGTGTTTCCATCTCGGTGCACACCAGGTTTTAGGACGTAAACATGGACTTGGGGACCTCGCTTGCAAACATATTCGCCCCTTTTAAAACTCATATCATTTAGATAGGGCAGAGATAATGTTGATTTCTAAAGCCACCGCTTAATATTTCAGCAAATATCACCAAAGTGAACGAACACCACGTTTAAAACAAGGCCCTAGCTTGAAGGAGACTACTAATAAAATCAAATAATAGCAAAGATACATCTTATGCACGTAAAAAATCCAATCAATCAATGCACTAATCATTTCTCATTCCTTCAGTATCATCTACAATATGGAACTCGATACATAGATTGCGTGACCACAGAGGGATTCCTATGTTTTAGAAACAATGTAATGAGGCATTCAAATTATAAATAGATTTTGAACATAGCCATGTGATTCTCAAATTTTTTGATGCAATTCCTACTTAGAAATACCCCTTTTGACCGCTATGTTAATGTAGGTTTACCCAATAGAGTACAGTAAAAAATACATTGCAGTAACATTGCTATAATTTTAATTTAAAGATCATACTCAAATTTAACAAACCCTCTAACACGCTTGAGGGATAGAGCAAAGCATGGGAACACTAGCCAAGGGTGTTGAACCATAAAATCATGGCTTTTATAGTCAACTCTATAGTCTCTGGGTCTTAAGCACTCAATTTTTTGTGTCAATGCATATCATGGAAGGGAAATCGCATAGAGAAAAGGCTCGCGTGCCTATCCTCAGCAGCTCTTTATCATGTCGATGCTCTTGTAATGAAAAATCTCAGCAATTTGAAGACTATAAATTTGTTCTACTAGTCCGGTTTCCCATCAGAAAATCAATCGTAGCCCAAGAACACAACGACATATCGTATGTAACTTTTTGATAGCGTGATGAAAAGGCCAACCTACAACCTACACATACATTATAAGATAACAAATTATATATATAGATAGATATATTAACAAAGTATTTAAAAATTATATGTAAAAAAAACCTCTAACTCAACAAAGTATACTACAATCTCAGTAAAATTCCTCAAACAAGATCTCCTTTTAACAATGATGTTAATGTAAGTCTACCCAATAGAGCAACAGATCAATACATTGCAGAACATTGATATAATTTTAATTTAAAGATCATACTCATTTTTTGACAAACCATCTAACTCAAAAAAGTAATCTACGATTCGAAAACTTCGAACCACAGCCAATACCCCATCAAGATCGCTTGCTTCAACCTTCCAAAGGACACAAAAAAGAAAAAATCCCACAAATGAAATATCAATCGGTCGAAAGTGACCTCGTGACACAATTAAATCAACAGTACAAATTATACAAAATAGAACCAACTCCAAAAGTTGAGGTCAAGGTTATTTTATACCCAAGACAGCCGCACCGCATGGGACTTGCCTTCAATTTCCTGCATTTGCTTCCCTAGTGGGATTTTTCGGTTTGTGCGTACACTTTGTCCCTCGCTGATGAGTTCTTGATATCCCAACCCACCCGGAACATTTGAGCTACAACACTTCTCAATAAAACTCTAACAAAAATTTAGAACCTCAACTAACAAACCAAGATTACAAGGGTATCATCCTTATCTCATCTTTTATTCATATATAATGTACTCTTGTTAAGCAATGGATCTCTAAGAGAAGCAACAAAAACTATACGAAATTCTAGAGATATAAAGTGTTGTTATGATTGTGGAGGTTAAAGTTCAAGAAATTGCAATATGCTTGGAAACTAAACTAGAAATTTAGTTACAATTTTTTTCCCTCATATTGAATTCAAGGAAGCATTCAAATGCCTTGAATCTTTCTAAATCCAAATGGATATGGGAAGAGAGATTGGTTATAGTTATTAGAAAATATTAAAGATTAAACAAAGCATTAATGTAATAGATGGTTGTTAGTTAGAGGAAAAATTGACATTTGGAAGTCTATATTGGTAGTAATTGTAGTACTCTAGCATTCCTTGGCTTATCCTAGAAGGAGTTTTGTAAAATATCAAGAAAAAATGCTCATGGATTTGTGGACATGCAAAAAAAAATTAGGTATCCGCTTAGTGGAATGGAAGAACATAACTAAGACCAATCATGAAAGAAGTCGTGATTAAAATATATACATGTATTTGGTCAATCCATAGTGTTTGAGAGTTTATGGAGAGTGTTACCCCTCACATAACACGAGGCCTTGTCAAAGCAAATCATGTTTGGAAGAAGTCTCGTTTTGGAGCTAATACACTATTGCTTTCATGCATATGTGTTAATGGACCACCACCTTTTAGGATCTTCATTTCATATTTGGAGGATTGCTAGATGTTTACCTTAAACACTAAGCATTATTTTTTGAGGTATCCTAGTGTAAATTCCACCTTTGGATGTTTCTCTCACATGGATCCATTCATTTTGACATATTTGGAGACATGTCACATCATCCAATGTATGTGGATTTGGAGGAGTTACATGTTTGCTAAGGGTTTTGTTTAGCATGATGAGTGTCTTCACTATTACCTGTGTGTTCACATGTGCCATGGCACACTTCTTGGATATGAATTCATCGTTATATGTGATGACATATGGTTCTAACTTATTTTTTGATAACATGCCACCCTTTTATGCACACATTCCTAAATTGGCCTACCTACTTTTAATATATTAGGAATGTAGTTGGTTTACATGGATGAATGTATCATTTGTTTGATAGATCACTCCCACAAGATAATATTGGTTTGTCGTTGACGCCTGTGGTGACCACTCACATGACTCCTAGATATCACAATCTTCATATGCATTTTGTCATGTTTAGAAAAGTTGTAACCTAGAAAGATCACTCTATTTTGTAGACCGATGACTATCTTTGATTTAGTTGAACTCAGTTTGATTGAAAAGTTGCATGACTCTCTCTAATCAAACTTTGTGCCGTAGCTTTTTGTAAGGGGACTCAAATATTCAATACCCATACCAATAGCTATAATGTTTTAGTAATGCTTACCATCTTACTTTATAATGTTTGTGACTTAATTTTGGCAAGTTACCGATACTCAGAGTGATTAAAAAAAAACTAGTACTACGTTGATTCAAAATTTGTTTTCTTACTCGGTTTTTTGTGAGCATTCAAAAATTACAAAAGAAATGGAAGACTCTCCGTGTGGAACACATATACATTCAAACCCTAATTCACCACTTTGAATCAAAATTCTCATTCATGAAGCCTAAGCACACATCTAGAAATATAGCGTAAATAGTGGGTAAATATAATAATCATTAGAAAAGCATAAAAATGGGTGTATAGCTCAATTGGTAGAGCCTTTGGTCACAGAAAGTTCGAGTCCCGCTATGCCCAAACACCGCGTAATAGTCGAGAACCGGATTTACAAAAAACAATGACTATTTTCTTCCGCAAATCGCCCCCGATCGAGAATGGCTTTAAAACTTCCTACAACCCCGGCTGCAGGAATGGCTTTAAACTTCCGACTACACCTTCTCTATGTGACCGGATGCATTTCAAATTTTCTCACTGTTTTGGCAGTTTTTCTAATTTATACCTTCTCAATGTGACTGAATGCTCCTAAGGCCTACTCACTAGCCTCCAGGGGGCTTATCATGACATGACTCGTAGGAGCCTTACAGCTCGCCCTTGCTCTGTAGTGGCTCTGTAGAGCACCCACCTACCCTCCACCCCTCTTCTCCGTGGGGGTTTGTTACACGGGTCCCAACTTAGGGACCACATACCTCCTTTTGGAGGTTTTCACTCCAGGGGCCATTTACGGAGCCCTTACAGCCACTTGAAACCTACCAAGCCAACCCTATCACTTCGGGTGATTTTTCTCATTTTTCTCATTTTTTCTACGGATATTTATACATTTGCTGAAAAAATTTATAATAGTCGTCATATGCTTTATATCTAGGATTTTTCCGCTTGTGGAAACAGGAGACTTAGATTGAATCTCTTCACGGAGTTTAGCCACCTCCTCACGAAAAATTCGTAGTGAAGTATTTCTCGCAGAGGAACCAAATAAACCTAATATTTAGCACAACGTTACTTCAAATGTTATGGATTCTCACATTAAAGTTCCAAGCCAGTACATAATTATGCAAATGAAGCTTAGAAAACCTAGATTCAACCTAGTAAAAAGAACTCACAGATTTAGGTTTCTCGACAAAAGCCATGCTTAACACTAAGGCCAGTTGAAGCAATCGCAGCTGAGAACTCAGAATCGTCCTGGCCCTCCACAAAGCGCCCGATTTGGTTCCTTCCTCTGTCGTGCGTGGGAAGCTCTTGAGGAGGGAGTAGGATGAGTTGATAAAATGAACGAAATGGAGGATCGACCTGTTCTGATTAAGAAGATAGACTGTTGCATTGGTTGGCCAGCCGAGGGGGGCTCGAGATATCTAAATCTGAGCAAGCAAAAAGAATATATATTTCTGCTCCTGATGGTGAAATGGCTCATGTGCTCTGCTCCTCATGGTTGATGGGAAGGAACCCTGAACCAGTCCACGACCAGTCGAACACCTTGCTCTACTCTGAAACCCTGCAACAGTCGAACCACCTTCCCACGACCTTCCTAACTCCGCTCTACTCCGAAACCCTGCAACAGTCGAACCCTGGACCAGTTCATGACCAGTCGAAGACCTTGCTCTGCTCCGAAACCCTGCAACAGTCGAACCACCTTCCCATGACCTTCCTAACAGTGAAATGGCTCATGTGATCTGCTCCTCATGGTTGATGGGAAGGAACCCTGGACCAGTCCACGACCATTCAAACACCTTGCTCTACCCGAACCACCTTCCCATGACCTTCCTAACTCTGCTCTGCTCCGAAACCCTGCAACCATGACCTTCCTAACTCCGCTCTACTCTGAAACCCTGCAACCACAACCTTCGTAACTCCGCTCTGCTCCGAAACCCTGCAACCACGACCTTCATAACTCTGCTCTGCTCCGAAACCCTGCAACCATGACCTTCGGAACTCTGCTCCGAAACCCTGCAACCACAACCTTTAGAACTCCACTCTGCTCCGAAACCCTGCAACCACGACCTTCGGAACTCCGCTTGGCCAGAAAAATTATAAAAAAATACCTCAAAATATAAATATTTTATATAATAAATAAAAAAAACCCCTCCCCTCTAGTTATAGAGGCAATATAATGTTTTTTTATTTTTTGATTTTTTTTACCCCAATATGAACACACGTGATATAATATTGGTTTGTCAGTGACGCCCCCATGACCACATTCAACCCCTCTCTACAACACATTCAGTCCCAGGAATTACGCATTCCTGCTTGAGGGTTTGAGAGGAGGAGGTTGTTTCTATCATTTCAGCTAGGAAACCGATTGAGTATTCATCCTTTCACCTTGTTCTTCAAGATCAGTATTCCAGGAGTTGTATATTCATATCCAGCATTTAGGAAAACATTACACACGTCCATGCAGTAGAAATTCCCCAAGGGATTGTGAAGTCCAGTCCTGTAGATCTATTGGAGGAGGGAAATTTCCAATATTTCAGCTCGAAATCTTGTGACGGGCCATTCCTTCACTTTGGGCATACTATTTCCATCATTCATGAGCTTCATTGCAGCATCTAGCATAAGGTTATAGAGCTTCTATCCTTGACAACGCATTTTTACTTAGCTGTTGTGTATTCAGCAACTACATCTATTGGAGGACGTTGGAGGAGACAAATATTGAGCTTCTAGCTTAAGGATCTGAAGGAGGGATAAGGCCTATATGAATTGAGTTGGTTGTGCCTTATTACAGCCATCATATATTCATCTCATGCAGTAGATCTGCATACCCAACAGTCATATAGTTGCATGGCCTAAGAGGGTGATTTTCCAAGATTGTTAGATCTGGAAATACTTTCTAGGTTATCTTGGGTATTCATCATAGAGCCCAGATTTGAAATCCTGGCATCATCTGAGCTCCAAAACTACCATATCTACATTGTTATATTTTGTTGAAAGTTGTAGTCCCGACAATTGCAGCAGGGACAACGTAGTATTACTTCCAGCAGTCCAACAGTTACACAATATCTCTTGTGGGAGCACTTCAAGGTCATTCTAGGCAAGTTCTTTGGCTTGAGTGTCTCATATTTTGAGAACTGTTGTACTTGTTTATTCACCTCCATATAATAAAATGGCTCAACTATTCTGTACATTTTCATGGTGTATTTAGATTATATGTTTACATTTCTACAGTTCATATATTGTGTTTTTGTATTACTACATTCTCCCTTTTGGGATATTATAGTGGTGTCATAGCATGATCTTTGGCTCAACTTGTGGGCACTTCATCTTTAACATAAAAAGAAGAAGCAGATAGTAGAGATCTACAATGATGGAGGGTTTTAGTTTTGCCTCATTTCCCTTTAGATCTATGCAAGATCTCTCCAAGGAGGTCAAAAAAATGAAGAGAGAAAGGCGAAAGGAGGATCCAAGAAGATATCAAAATGAGGGAGGTCCAAGCACTTCCTATCAACATTAGAAACAACTGGAAAGACAAAGAGCTCCACATCATTCTACAAGATCCACTTTCTTTGAGAAGGAAGGTGAATGGTGTGAATATTAAGGAGACTTTGGGTATGACACTGTAAGTAAATATCTTCCCGAGTTAAAATCACAGCCTAAATCACTCAAGGAGAATCTAACTCTCCAGCAGTTTTTACAACTCAAAGAAGAAAAGAAATACCGCAACATCAATAGAGGAAAGAGGCATAGATTCTTCTTGCACACATTTGATGGATCATCCACAAGCACAGTGAAGGCTTGTAGGGAAGATTTAGTTGCATTCTTTCAACTATACCCAGTAGCTGAAAGAGAGTTTGTTGAGATTGGAGCGTTGCACCTAGAAGGTGAATCAAAGGATTGGTGGTTCAGACACTTATCACATGCCAAAGTGTCTACTTATGCAGATTTATTTCAAAGACTGAAGAAGAAGTTTGGTAGAAGGAAACCAAAGAGACTTCCCATCATTGATGAGATAGTACATGATAATCCAAAGGAAGATGTCATCATTAGCACTCTGGAGGAGGAGCCTCTACCACCACCACTAGATGAAGAAGTACTTTCATCAGGAAGAGGAAAAATTGCATCTTTTCAAGATGGTATTGATCCCTTGACATTGGGAGCCACATGCATGATTCATGATATGCATGAGGAAGAGGAGGCAGATACCATCGCTGGTACAGTTGGAGAAGATTATTCATCACATTACCAGTAGTTGGAGAGGCCATTTCATCATTTGGAGGAACTCTTGTAGTTGTGCAAGATGTTCCCGAGATTCAACTTATCCAATGTTTACAAATACTTTCATCTCATATTATTTCAGTACCTCATATTGATATTTTTGAGACCATGCCATCAGGGAAATTTCATAACCAAGGATTAGAGCACCTTGGTGATTTGGAGCAGCAAATTATGACTACACAGAAGACCCTTGACTTGACCAAGGAGAAGATGTATAGATATCCCATTTTATCATGGTTGAGCTACACCCAACACTTTGTGTTGAAGTGTGTAGTTTAAAAATATGGGAGGAGAATAATCCTATTCAATATAGTGTTGGACTATAAGTTCATCATTATGTATGGCCATGAGATAGCAGATGTACCATCATGTAGATCTACAACACAGTCACTGAGCAAAAATGATGATATGAGGGCCCCATTATTCTTGGATTATTCCGAAGGCAACTTCACTCATGAAGCACTGGAGGGACAGATGATAGATGGTAGATATCTTATGATGGAGAGAATTTTCCATTATCAAGATGGAGTTTTCTTGATGAACATCTCACAACTCAAAGAGATATTTCTACCTACAACATGTATGGAACCTTATGGGTTCTATTGGACCATTCATGACAGGATCTCATGGAGAGACCTTAAGGGAGGTGCACTTCGACATCTCATGGAGTGCAAAGCTTATCAGTTGGAGGAGAAAGGAATTCTACCTTGGGTAGATACCAAGTATGAGCATGACATGATTCATCATCCATAGTGGGATGGATGGATAAGGAGGATGAGTAAGGGGTTGACAACATACTTGCAGATCTATGATACAAGGCAGCAAGAAGCATGGCTACGCTAGTTGCTTTTGGGTGAGTATGGTTACTGCCCAACATCTCACATTTTCATAATCCATGTCATGTTTGTCACTGATGTTATGTAGCAGCAGGAGGCATGGCTGCACTGGTTATTATTGAGAGATTTTTGCCATCACATGATATGTCTTATGTCCATGTGTGTACCTTTGTTTGGGATGTATTTTATGTTCATGTATGCACTTTTGTTTGGGACATGACATAACTCTCACATGATGTGGCAGTAGGGAGTTTGTTTGTACTGTTATGATGTGACATTCCACATGTCAATCAGTATGCTGTTTCTCCACGACTTGCATCATGATGATGTAAGGTGGCAACAAGAATCCTTGTTGCTTTGGTTACTTTTGGGAGAGTATGGGCCGACGTTTCCCCATACATTGCATGATATTGATGGAGGATGGAAACATGAGGCCCTATTGCGCTGGATTTTTTTGTGAGATTATTGTCATTATACTTGGTATGATGATGAGGTGGTATGGAAGCAAGATGCATTGTTGCGGTGTTTTATTTTGAAAGATTATGGCTCTCATATTTAGATTAATGTTTATTTGGCATGGCAGCAAGAGGCATTGTTGCAGTGGCTTGTATTGAGAGAGTATGGCTCTCTTAATTGGTTTAATGATGATTTGGCATGGCAGCAAAAGGCTTTACTACGATGGTTGTTATTGGGAGAGTATGGTTTGACATTGTATATGTTAACCCATATGTCTCTACTTCTTATTTTTCGCATTTTTGGGATGATGCTTGGATCCAACAAGGACAACAGGGCCAAGGATGGAAGCATGGAGAGATACAGTCTACTTCATGTTGCATGGGATGGAGAGATAGTTTATGATGGGGGGATTTCCACTTTGGGAAGATACCACTTCACTTTATGTATCTCATGCATAGAGGAAGATCTTGGACAGTATATGGTTGCCACATGGAGACACATTGATGAGGAGAGGCATCTAACTTTTCAGTTGGAGGCCATTCTAGACATTCTAGAGAGGCAACTTTGGAGTTGGGCATGCATTACACATTGTAGCAAATGGGGAGACCTTCCATATGAGGATGCAATTTGGAGGGAGATGGATTTTTGTAGCATTCACTTTTGCATTTTCTTGAGGACAAGCAACATTTTTTCGGGGAGGACTATAATATTACCAATTTTCCATCAGTTAATTGGAATAGTAGAGTTCTTAATTTTCTTAATTAATTAAGTAAATAAGAGGGTGGAGGGACCCATAAACCTCATAGATGAATAAAATCCACTTTTGATGTGTGTATGTGTATAATTTAGAAGTATATATTCATTATGGAGTAGTGTGTTGGACATTGAGTTCAACGCTCCTCGTGTGTTTCGTGACATGGAATAACCACCTCTCGTGGATCCTAACTCTGGTGATTGTAGCAAAGAATGAAGCTTATGGGTTTTGGTCTAATAAAAATCATGATTCCAACAATTGGTATCAGAGCGACAAGTCTCAAGTTCGAAACTCACCTGGCTCGCATTGGGGGGGAGATTGTTGGACATTAGGTCCAATACTCCCTGTGTGTTTCACGACATGGACTAACCACCTCTCGTGGATCCTAACTCTAGTGATTGTGGTAGCGAATGAAGTGTGCAGATTTTTGTCTAACGGAAATCATGATTCAACATATTGGAGCATCTTCTTAAATGAAGGAAGAGTGGAGATCATGAAACATTAATGATAAGATCATGGAGATCATGGAGGAAGTCAAATGAGATCATGGTGCATTAAAAGTAAGATCATGGAGCACTAATGATGAGATAGTGCAGGAAGTGGTGCATCTAATTCACACATGATGGAGAGAGTGGGAATTAAATGCAGATATGGTGGAGAACATGGAGAGATAGTGCAGTCTTCATGGAGGCTTGTGGCCACATGTGTAGCGCAGTTATGAGGTGGGCTAGGGCTATGGAATTCTCACAAACCATATAAGGGAGATGAAGGTAGCAATAGAAGGCATGATTTAGACTATTATTTTTGATCCGTTTAGATATGGATTTTTCATTTGACATTTCTATACATGCTTCAGTTGTTTAGCTAATTCTGTAGTGTTGTTTAGCACACAGGTGTTTCTGAGCAGAAATCCCACCCTTACCCACGGGGGACTTTGAGTGCCTACTCTGGGAAGGTTTCTTTGATATTCCATACATCATTAGGCATTGTTTCCACATTCAACCCTTCTCTACAACACATTCAATCCCAGGAATTACGCATTCCTACTTGAGGGTTTGAGAGGAGGAGGTTGTTTCTAGCATTTCAGCTAGGAAACTGGTGTAGGATTCATCATTTCACCTTGTTCTTCAAGATCAGTCTTCCAGGGGCTGTATATTCATATTCAACATTCATGCCAACATTACACACCTCCATGCAGCATCAATTCCCCAAGGGATTGTGCAGTCCAATCCTAAAGATCTATTAGAGGAGGGAAGTTTCTATTATTTCAGCTGGAAATCCCACGAGGGACCTGTTAGTGTCAGTATTTGCATCCTACAATCAATGATCAAAATATAATCTTTTCATATTCTTATTAGGGGTCCCACTAAGAAATTTTTTATCATTTCACTAGGTCATGCAAACATTTGGTCACTGATTGGGATATTGAGATCATTACTACTCCTTTCACCTCCATGGTCAATGGAAATCATCATGGTCAGGTCATTCATTGTTGAAAGAGACCCATAGACATCATGGCCATGATTCAACTCATTCTTCCATGTTATGCCATAATTAGGTCATAGGGTCAAAATCATGAAAATTGGTCATTTCACCATCAAATTCATATTTTGAAGGAGTAGTAATAGTCAAAGGTCTTCAATAATTTTAGGTTCCAAACTATCATTTCCAAGTAAGTGGTTTTTTTTTACCATATTTGTCTCTTAGTTGTGCCTGAAAAGCTCATTTCCCTCTCTTAGGGTTTTGAGGACATTTTTCTTGGTTTCATGACTTCCATGGTTAAATCATCAACAAGACTTGTATCCTGATGCTCTTACACCTTCCCCTATCCTTAATATACCTTCCTAAACACTTCCCATCACTCAAAATCATCGTTTTTCCACAAGCCCTAGCCTATTGCTACAATTTGAAACTTTTCTAGACTAGGCCCCTATTTTTCCGTTTTGGACCCCTTCCCCTCTCTCAATCCTTGAAATTCCACTTTCCCGTACTCTCTAACATCTATCCCTATCCTCCAAAATTTTCCCAATAAATTAGAAATCCCCTAACCCCTTCATTCCCCTCCCTCTATAAGGTAGTCCTAAATCCCCTGTTTTGCCTACACCAAACCCTAATTTCCTCTCCCACTGAGCTAGGGTTTGCTATGGAAATCATAGACATATGAGAAGAGGAGGCATAAGGGATGTCATATCAGCAAGTATGAGGTCATTTCAACTCATAAAAATCATTTCCCCACCATTTTTCAATAATTCATTCCATGGGACAAATCGTTTGCCACACATAGAGTCGGTTTTTCTTAAAACTGTGTTTCTAACCAAACAGAGATGCATTTGAAAAAAATGAGAGAGGTTTTTGTCCATCATAGGCCATGGAAGAAAAATTTCCTTACGTTCTTACACGGGTGTCATGGTTTTGGATGAATTTCAAAAATATAGTTAATATAAGAGGTTTGCTACAATTCTAGAGTGACCTTGGGAAAACCATTGTTTCTCCTAGATGGGGTGTCCCAATTACTTGGTTGATGAGTCAAATGATAATTAGACAGAGAGAGGTTTCCAATGAGCTATCATGTGCTTAATTGGGAGTTGAGGAAGGCTTCCAAAAGTTTCCTGCAAGATCACACTTCATTTTTTCACCCTCATTCTACACTTATTTATAGTCTTGGGAAAATCATTTTTTGACAGGTCCAATCAAGCCCATTATGGAAAGTAAAGGCATATTTTAAAATTAGACAGGATAATATTTCCAACGAGCTATCCTAGGCCCATTTTGGACACCAGGAAAGCCTCCAAATGTGGTCTGCAATTTGGAGGGCGTATATCCTTAAGAGATGGCACAAATCCTTCAGGCGCACAGAGAAATCTTGGGAGATTGAAGTTTTGAGGGGGGAAATGACCTTCATTTTGGAAAATGAAGGAGTATCAAGAAACTAGAATTGAATTTGTTTCGAAAAATCTATCTTGGGCCTAATTTGGACACCTAAAAGTCAGTCAAAATCAACCTTGAACAGGGATGGTGCATATGACAAAGAAATGGCGCATATTACCATTTGCTGATATTTTTGGTTTTTCACTGTAATTTTTTTACTTTATCTCATAAATTGATATTTTTACCTATGTCATTGAGCATATTAATTGTAATTATGTTTTGGATAAGTTACCTAGGGGTATATTCATTAGGTAAAAGTTATCCTTAAGTCAAATTAAATTTGAATGTAATTAGGAATGAGTCACGTGGACCATCCTACACTATAGGTTTTAGTTCAGACTTTGGTGGATCAGCTCCTCCTCTCATGGATTCGATCCCTGAGATTGGGAGAGGTTGTTTGAGGTCTATATCTTGTACTTTTTGACTCATTTTCAAAGGTTGGAATCATTTTGGATGTTATCTTATTGAACAAGGAACTATTGTGCTTAGTTTTGGCCAGTCAATAAAGAAGAGTTGCAACTATTTTTGGGATACATATGGTATGATGTTTATCATTGCTTTTCCTTTAGTTTAATATGTTAGAATGTTTTGTCTTCCTGTTCATTACATCTCTATTTTATGATCTCTTTCAAGTTGATAGGCAGAACACATGCTTGCTCATGCTATGTTTAGGGAAAATTATCATAATTTGTTCATTTTCCTCTGTTTAGGAAGAATACATACCCCATGCTCTTCATAGCTCCTCATCAGTATTAAAACCATCTCATCACAATCATATTTAAATTATTAAGCTTTATTCCTACCTTGCCCCATTGGATATTTGCAACCCTATCTCATTTTCCCTGACCTAGCTCCCTTGACCTAATATCTTCATCCAGTGAAACGCAACCCAATCAAATCAAAAAAACCCCTGAACTCACACCTAGCCTAAAATCCTAATCCATTCAACCTCCTAGGATGTGTTTTATGGAGAGAGACCTCTCCGACTTGGTAGGGGTATCTACCAAGTTAAAAGGTTGGTTTGTGGTTACCTCTGTTAGGATTCCTTCTTTAGCCTTGAGAATTTGGCGGAGTGATAACAAGACCATTCCTTCACTTTGGGCATACTATTTCAATCATTTAGGAGCTTCATTGTAGCATCTAGCATCAGTCTATAGAGCTTCCATCCCTGACAATGCAATTTTACTCATTTTTTGTGTATTCAACAACTCCATCTATTAGAGGAGGTTGGAGGAGATAGATATTGAGCTTCTAGATTAAGGATCTGAAGGAGAGATCAACCCTTTGTGCATTGAGTTGGTTGTACCCTATTGCAGCCATCATATCTTCAGCTCATGCAGTAGATCGGCATACCCAACAGTCATATAGTTTCAGGGCCTAAGAGGGTGATTTTCCAAGATTGTCATATCTGGAAATCCTTTCTGGGTGATCTTGGGTATTCATCATAGAGCCCGGATTTGAAATCCTGGCATCATCTAAGCTTCGGAACTACCAGATCTACATTGTTATATTTTTCCGGCAATTTTAGTCCCAAAATTTGTAGCAGGGACAACGCAGTATTCCTTCCAACATTCCAACAGTTACGTAGTCCCTATTATGGGAGCACTTCAGGGTCATTCTAAGACATGTCTTTGATTTGAGTGTTTCATATTTTGAGAATTGTTGTACTTGTTTATTCACCTCCATATAATAAAATGGCTCAACTATTCTGTACATTTTCATGGTGTATTTAGATTATATGTTTACATTGTTGTAATTCATATATTGTGTTTTTGTATTAATGCAATCTCCCTTTTGGGATATTACAAGTTATTTATTTTGCTTGACTGTATACTCCGTAAGCATACTACCAGTGGTCAGAAAGTGGATAATATTTTCGAAGTGGTCATAAACTACTTTGATGACAAATAGTTGCATGTCTGGTAATCCCTCCTCCAAAATAGTTGGTTCCTCTCCACTTTCAATGCATAATAGGTGATCTGGACCTGCATTCAACCTCCCTAGTTTCACAATTATTTCAAAGTTATACTCCTGAAATAATAAAATCCATTTGCAGATCTTCCCCCCCCAACATAGTCTTGTTGACTAGGTACTTCAAAGCAGAGTGATCAGTAAACATCTTAAAATGACCTCCCAACAGATAGTGGCAGAACTTATGCAACACCTAGACCATAGATAGTCCTTCCCTTTCCGTTGTGGAGTAGTTATGTTTAGCACTTGAAAATTTCCTTCTTGCAAATGAAATTAGGTGATTAATATCTCCGGCTCATGGTTGCGCTAGTACAACACCTAGCATGATCCACAAAGTGTCGACATGTACATGAAATTATTTTGTCCAGTCTGGGAATACCAATATAGGCGCAATTACCATTTTATCTTGAAGTAGGTCAAAACTCTTCTAACAGTCCTCATCCAATAAAAAAGAGGCATATTTCTTTATTAACTTCTCCATTGGCACAATAATCAATGTGTAGCCTTGAATAAACTTCCTGTAATACCTAGTATGCCTCAAAATTGAGCGTAGGTGTTTTACGTTTGTTGGAACCTCTAGGTTAACAATAACATCAATATTAGTTGGATCCACCATCAATCCCTGTTGACATACAATATGACCCAGCAAAATCCCAAAGGGGATGCAAGATTTGATGCTTTGAAAAAGTATCCAACATTAAGCGCAGATTTGAGACATGCTTCTTTAATAGGCCAAATACAATCTAGTCATCAAAATATACTTCTAAGAATTTATGTATATATTCCCTAAATGCATCTACCACAACATGCGAGAATATTTTTGGTACATTCTTCAAACAAAATAGCATTATTATGCATTGGAATGATCCCCATTTTGTCGTAAAGGTTATATTACTTCTGTCTTCAGGTGTGATTATTATTTGGTGGTATCCAAAAAATCCATCACTGAAAGAGTAGGCCTCCTGCCCTCCCACATTTTCCAATATTTAATCAGAAAATGCAGTTGGAAAAGGGTCATGCACACAGGCATCGTTTAAGTTGTGCAGATCCACACAGATCATAATTTCTCCTTTGGTCTTATTTTCTTGGACAACCATGGGGCTTACCCAATATGATTCTTGTATTGGTTCAATGATCCCTACAACAACCATTTTCTCTAGCTCCTCTTTGAACTTTTTCTTGTATTTGGGATTTAACCTGTAGAGACGGTACTTGACAGGTTGCACATCTGGTTTTAGTGTGATCTTCACTACACCCAGATCCCCAACAATACCTTTCAACTCGGAAAAATTTGTGGCAAATAAGTCCTGATATTCAGTAAGCAGCTCTGCAAACTTAGCTACTGTATCTGCATCCTAGTAATCCCCAATTTTGGAAATAAGGTTTCTCTTATGTTCCGATGTTGAATTTCCTAATCTTCATGGGTTCAGTCAAATCTAGAATTGTAAGCTCCGGCCCAAAAAATGTGTGTTTTCCTTCAAACTCTGAAATATTGATGTTTCTTGGGTTTTTTTCATTATCTTCAATAGTCACATTTTGGTAGTCAATAATATCCTTTCCCTGTGCATCCCATGCTGGTATGGATCATGCTTCTGGTGCCTCCGTAGTGTCAAAGACAACAACTTGGATCATGTGTATGGTAGTACTAATGCATGTGAATCCACTCTCAAAACTGAATGTTAACACAAATCTTTCTTGTAGTGCAACCCATTCCATCGTGCCTCGTTACAGCACAACCTCTAGGTACCAGTTCAGAGGAATCTGACTTAAAGTATGGATAAATGTATGCACCCATCTTGGCTTTGACTCTTCTCCCCAAGCTACAGTCCACCTGTCTAAATGTATGTGCAGATCTTCTTTGCCTTCATAGGTTACTTCCAACCGGGTATTGGGTTTTGCAAAGCGCAGTTTCATCATATGGGTACATTCTTCCCAATTTCCCAAGTTTTTCTTGTGTGTTTACCACCATCATGCTGGAGTTGAGTGCAAAGCTAAGTCAAGCGCATGGAACCATTGTGTCTCTGGAACAACCTTTTAAAAATCATCTAAGAAACAAGTGACACTACCTATACCATCATAATAAGGTAGTTCCCGAACCTCAGAGGATATGCACTGTAGATATCTGGTGACTCAGTTGCAGTGCAGTGTAGAGACTTCATGCAAACAGTTCTTCCAATTCTCCATTTCTTCATATGAATCTGATTGGCATGAAATATCTCAATCCCAGCTAAGTCTTCTATCTGCTATGGGATTGATCCAATCTTCATCTCGCATAGTTATTTTGTAGATATGATCAACATCCTCTTCTGCACGCACCGGTTCTGTATATATTTCTGTAATATTCCAAATTTTACATATGTTTATTGGAATATTAGAGTTATTACTTATTTTTCTTAACTAAGTAAATAAATGGGTGGAGGGACCCATAACCCCTTAAGATGAATAAAATCCACTCCTAAGAGTGTGAACATGGTTAATTAGCTCATAAATCTACATCATCTCACTTGCAATAAATGATAAGATGATGGAGGAAGTGGTGCATTAGTGCACACATGATGGAGAGGGTGAACATTAAATGTAGAGATCATGGAGATCATGGAGAGACAATGCAGTCAATATGGAGACCTATGTTCACATGTGAAGCGTAGTTATGAGGTGGGCCAAGGCATGGGAAGACTCACAATCTATATAATGAAGATGAAGGCAACATTAGAGGTAGGCTTTATATTATTGATTTGAGATCTATTTAGATCTAGATTTTTCATTTGACATTTCTATGCACGCTTATGATGTTTAGCTAAGTTTGCAGTGTTGTTTAGCACAAGGTGTTTCCGAGAGGAAATCCCACCCTTACCCACAAGGGACTTCGAGTGCCTACTCTGGGAAGGTTATTCTAAGTTTCCATTAATCATCAAGCATTGGTGCCACATTGTTCCTACTTTCTGCAGTCCATACATAAAAAATAACGCATTTCTTCATTACAGTTTGAGAGGAGGAGGTTGTCCTTCAGTATTTCAGCTAAGGAACCAGTAGAGTGTTTATCATTTCACTTTGAGCTTCAAGATCAGCCTTCCAACACTTCAAATCTATATCAAGCATCAGGCCAAAGAAATCATACCTCCATGCAGCAACAATCCCATCAAGTATTGCGCAGTCTAGTCTTGTAGATCCAAAGGAGGAGGGAAGTTTCCAGTACTTTAGCTGGAAATCCTATGAGGGATATTCCCCTCACTTTTTATGTATTATTTCCATCACTCTTGAGCTGATTAGAAATATTTTGTAGTAGGTATCAACCTCTCCCTCCTATACAGTGCAATTTTTCCAGTTGTTGTGTATACATTAGTTGTCATCTTGAGAGGAGGAAGAAGAAGCTAGATCTCAAGCTTCTAGCTTGGAGATATGAAGGAGGGATCAACCCTAAAAGCATAGATCTGATATATAACACATTGTAGCCATCTTAGACCATTTTATGCTTCAGATCTACATAACCCAGCAGTCAAGGGATCAAACCCTAGGAGGGTGAATTTATGATCTTCTTAGATCTGGATTTCCTTTCTGGGTTATCTTGGGTTTCCATCACAGTGCCTAGATCTGAAATCTTGGCATCATCAGAGCTCCAATGCACCATATATCTACATTTTCCTTTCAATTAGAGGTTGTAAGATCACCATCAGCTAAAGGGACAACACAATATACAACTTCTAGCAGCTCTAGTTACGCAATGTCTTATTTGGAATGTTTTCAGGGTCATTCTAGGCCAATTTCTTGGCTTGAGTGCTTCTATTTTATGCACTGTTGTAATTATCCATATCCACATAATAAAATGGCTCACATATTCAGGATATTTCTATGTTGTTCATAATATTATGTGTACATATTCTATTGTTTGAAATATTGTGTTTGTGTATTATTGCATTCTCCCTTTTGGGATATTACAGTGGTATTAGAGCATGATCTTTGGCTTAGCTTGTGGAAATTCTTGACAACATAAGAAAAGAAGATAGTATAGATCTGTAAATAATGGAGGGATTAAGTTTTACTGCATCTCTCTTTAGAACTATGAAGGATATCTCAAAGGAGATCAATGAAATGAAGAGAGAAAGGCAAAGAGAAACCTCAAGAAGGTTTCAAAATGAAGAACGTCCCAATACTTATTATTATCAACAACAAAGAAGACCGGAGAAGCATAGAGCTCCTCGAAGATCCACTATTCCCACTTTCCTCGAAGAGGAAAGTGAATGACATAGAGATAGAAGAAATTTGGAGCCTGAAGCTCATGAGACTCTAAGTCTATATCTTGAAGAGTACAAAGCATAGTCTAGAGCATTCAAGGAGAATATAACTCTCCAACAGTTTTTCCAACTCAAGGAAGAACGAAGATCCTACAACAGTAATAGAAGAAAGAGGTAAAATAGATTCTATTTTCCTAAATTTGATGGATTTTCCTCAGGCATTGCAAAGGCTTGGAGGGAGGAGTTAGATGCATTCTTTAGGCTACATCTTCTAGCTGAGAAATAGGTTTTTTAGATTGCATCTCTTCACCTTCAAGGTGAGGAAAATGAATGATGGTTTGGTCACATGGAGAATGCAAAGGTGACTAAATGTTCAAACTTCTTTCGAAGGATAAGGAAGGAGTTTGGTGGAAGGAAACCAGAGACATTTCCTAAGAAGCCAAAGGAGAATTCATTTCTTGTCACTCTCGACAAAGAGTCACTACATTCACCACCAACTGCAGAATTACTTGTATTAGGAGAAGAGGAACTTGCATCTTTGCAAGGTATTCTTAAGCTATTGACATCTAGAGTCCCATGCATGATTTAGGAGATGCATGAGGAAGAGGAGGTAGATTCTAGCACTGGTACATTGATAGAAGAGCAACCATCACTCTTACCAGAAGTTGGAGAGATCATTGCACCTGATGAAGGAACGATTGTGGTCTTACAAGATGTTCCCATACACCAGTTGGTCCAAGGTTTTAAATCATTTCCATCCCATATTATTTCAGTACCTATTATTAAAGCTTGTGGGTACATGCCATCAAGGCCATTGCATAACCAAGGATTAGAGAAACATGTTGATTTGAAGAAGCAACCTATCACTGTGCAGACGACCCTTGATATGATCAAGGAATGGATGAAGAGTTTTCCCAATTTGTAATTGTTGAGCTACAATCAACCCTTTGAGTTGAAGTGTGAAGTTTCAGAATATGGGATGAGTATGATCCTATGTACAATTCCTGGCTATGAGTTCATCATTATGCCTTTCCATGAGACAACAGATACAATGTTGTTAATGACCAACAATGATGAGAAGAGGACCCATTCATTATTGGAGCATTCCAATGGGAGTTTCAGTCATGAGGCATTGGAGAGTCAGATGATATATGGTAGACATCTTGATATGAGAAATATTTTCCCTTTACAAGATGACACCTTCTCAATGAGCATCTCACAGCTCAAAGAGAAACCTCTACCTACAGCATATTCAAAACCTCATGAGTTTTTTAGGGCCAATGATGAGAGGATCTCATGGAGAGATCTCATGGGAGGTGCACTTAAACATATCATGGAGTGCAAAGATCTTCAACAGTTTGAGGAGGTTGGTGTCCTACAATGGGAGGATACCAAGTTTATGCAGAATGAGATCCATCACCCATATTGCGATGAATGGTTGTTTCTCAAGGGGTTGTAAAGTCACTTGAAAAGCTATGATATAGGACAACAAGAAGCTTGGTTGTGCTATTTTCTCATGGGTGAGTATGGTTACTACCCAACAACACAGATTTCCATGATCCATGCTGTAATATTCCTAAATTAACATGTAGCTAATTGGAATATTAAAATCTAACTTTGCTTTCTTGTTTGATGAAGAAGTGGGTAGGGAGACCCATAAATCTCTTTATTAGGAATAAAACCACTTCTCATGTGAAAGTGGATCATCTTTTAAGCTTATTAAAGAACCCTTAGGTGTGAAAATGGGTTCAATCATGTGGACTGGGTCAACCTTGACCAAATCAACAGCGCTGTCATGGAGGAGTGGCATTCAATGAGGGACAACGCAATTTTAGATGGAGACACATTGCATGGAAGTAGTGTCATTAATGGATGGGGCTTAGGGTTTGGAAGCTCATTTATTACAAAATTAAGAGGATGGAAGCCATATTATTCATGTTATGATATGTTTATGTTTTGATTATATGGTCTGTTTAGACATATAAGATTTCTTCAACTGTTTAGCTAAGATTGTAGTGTTGTTTAATACAGGGTGTTCCTGATCGGGAATCCCACCTCTATCCTTCAAAAGCCTCATAGGAAGAGCTTTTGCATTATATTTTTACATTCAGGTTTTAGTCCAAGCTTCAATATTGTGGTACAACGCATTTTATGTTGAGAGATGTGCTGATTTGTAGGGTGCAGTAGTGGAAGATCGTATTGGGTGTTTCTTGAGTTAGTTTTGCAGTGGAGGAAGGTTTACTTCCATTAGGAGGCCAATAAAGGAGCCCCTTAGGATTATGTGATATATTTTGCATCATACCAAGGTGATTTTATCCCCTACAACACAGTTTCAGTCTAGATCTGCGTTATTTTAGTGAGTTGTTGCAGTGGGCAACCCAAAAATGGCTGAAAATCCAAAGTTAAAATCTGGCCAAACCATTTCTGGGTTATTCTGGGTTTGTTGAATAAAATCCGTGGTTAAAATATTTGATCATTCTGAGCCATCTAACAGCCTCCCACACATGTTTCTTCTCCTCAGAAGTAGTAGTTTCTAGCAGCATGCAGTTTCCTCAGTAGTAGTAGTTTTCTTTCCATTGAAGGGATCATACTTTCATTGAGAGAGTCCTTTTAAAGGAGTTATTTCAGATCTACATCATATTTATCCACCTCCTTCTATGCGCTTCAGTTGTAGTGCATCTTCAGCCCTAGGGCTTTAGATCCACCATTAACATTTAGTGTATTTCCGGAAACCCATCCTAGTTTGTCTTGGAAAAGTGTTGAGGAGTATAGATCTCCATTTTTGCCCCTATATGAGCATGATATTATTAGATCCATTTATATATATGTTCCAACTACAATATTAGTCACTAAAACTGCGTTGTTCTTGCTTCAATACTTTGTGTAATAGTGTATTACATGTTTTGGGTGCATTTTGGAATTGGAGGCTTCTTTTGCCTATCTTGAGGGCCTTGATCCCCAAGATCTTGTACTTATTTATTGATGTTATACATAATACCATGGATCTATCATTTGGCTCACATGTAATGTGTTAATACTTGCTGCTATTTCCATTATTATGAGCTATATTCCTTCTTTTCCCATTTGGGAAAATTACAATGGTATCGGGGCATAATATTGGCTCAGCTTTTGAAGACATTGCATCTAAGTTATCAGATGAAGAATAAGCTTCTCACAGAAAGGAGAAATATTACAGAAGAGACAAAGGAAAGTCTCCACTATTTGGATAAATGGAGGGAAAGAAGTTTTCAGGAATTCTACTCCAAACTATGCATGAGCTTAAAAGAGGAATCAAGGGAATGAGGAGGGAAAGACATGAAGGTCCCTCAAGAATATTTTCACATGAGGAAAGATTCAGTTCCTCACATTATGGGTGTGAGCACTTAACTACACCATCTGATCTACAACGTGGCACCATGCCTACATTCTGGGCAAGAAAAGAAGAGAAAGGAGACACACTAAAGGAGGAGACTCTTGGTGACTATCTCCAAGAATATGAATCTCAGTCAAGAAGATTCAAGGAGCATCTAAGCTTCCAAGGGTTTTTTCAAATCAAAGAAGATAGAAGACCTAGTAACTATAATAGAAGAAGAGGGTGAATGTAGTGTTAGTCATCAGTATTTTTTCAGTTGTTGTTGATGACTAAATTCTAGCTGAGTTTTCTAGAAGCTGATCTCCATATGTCAATTTGTCATCTAGAAAACCCCCATAAAACTTTTTACCCTCTTACCTTTCAGTCCGCCCATGACGAGATGAAACCTCATTATCAAATCCTACCTAGCCTCAGCCATACTAGTCTGCCCATCAGCCCTGAAAAAACAATCCAAATCTGTCCAAACAGTCTCCCCTAAGTTAGGAATTGGCGCTTTAGGCATTTCTCCCTTGGCGAACTATCCAACAGCCAAAAACCTCCATCTTCTATATACCAGTCATCACAGACCTCCCACTCTACTAATAAAGTTGGTCACAGCCCTAAGTCGCGCCACTAATACACCCTTAAGTCTCAGCAATACATAGACCATAATCTCAAGCTGATTTTAGGTGTTTTACTGTGTTTGATAGATCTTTCAAGGACAGGAAACATACCAGCATCTCAGAAGACAATTTTAGCGCCACATGAGAAGACAGCTGCTTCTCAATGTGATCTTGAGCCTGAGATGTTTTCTACAGGGCCAAGAGTTATTCATCAAACTCTTGCGACCTCATTCACAGCCTGAAATGACAGCAGAAGAAAAAGCAACACTGTCAAGAGGCTGTTGATATGACATGACAAAGAACCTCCTTCATTCATAAGCAGAGGGCCAGAGCATTGACTGTGTTCAAAGTTTGATTGATCAAAGATGAGTAACAGGGACAGTAAGGGATAGTTGAAACAGAGAAGTACTGTAAGGAGACCAAAAGGAAAGCAGGGGTACCACTGCAATCCAAGGGGTCAAGCTTGTCTCCTAACAGGATTTCTTTCAAAGACAGTCTGCAGCTCAAAAAAAACAAAACTGAAGAGTGGTTGATGAGATGGGTCATTGCACAGGCGAAAGAACTGATGAGGATTATGTTTAAAAGGATACTGATCCCCCTACTCATAGTACTATCATGAGTCGACAATACCACAGTCAGAAAAAGAGCTTAATAGACACCTGGCAGTCAAGTCATCTTCACAATAAGGCTTTATCACCTTTGAAGCATCCATAGCACACAATATTAGTTTAAAGTTCAAAGGGTAAATCTGTTTCCCTGCAAAATGGCAAAGGGCTTCATAACTCATTGGTGTATTATTGGGCAAATGTTACATTGTGAAAAGGGCATTAAAAATTCAAACAGTGGCAAAGTTTTCTCCTTTAAATAAATCACAGTGGACAAGAAGGAAAAGTATTTTTTGTTTTCCAAAGAAGGTCTGCTCCTGTAACAAAGGACCCAAGATACCATGCTGGTACATTTTGAGCAGAAGAAAGATTGTAGAAGAAGCGCCCTTCTTGATAGACAGAAGATGACAAAGTCTAAATGAGTGCAACTGAATATGGGCACCTACAGTTGGAGGAAAAGCTGATGAAACACCTAGAGGCAGAAGCTGTCAACCAAGTTGAAAAGGACAGGCCATCTCCTTGCAAAATGACAAAGCAGTTTTCAATGCTTTTTGACAAATCTCGAATGGATTTTCCATGTTAAAATGTCACCAAAGGTGTTAACAGTGGCAAAAGATGGTCCATAAATCATTGGTGTATTATTCAAAGTGGAGCTTCTATGTTGAAGATGTCACCAAAAAAGCCAGCAATAGCAAAGGTTACTTCCCTAATGGTAAACACAGTGAAAAGAATCTAATCTTGGAGGTTTGTTGTTACAAAGAATCATACTCACCAAAACTAGCTAGAATGCATGCTGCTTTTCTGCCAACAAATATTTAAAGGTAAGAGCCCCTTATAGCACATTTAAAGGCAATTTTTATTTCAAAACGAGCAAAGGCCTTTGTTTCGAAGGAGAAACTTTCAACAAACCCTCACAAAGGTAATCACAAGGAGGCATTAAAATTGTTCATTTTTACAGGGTTTAAAGACTCTTTCCAAGAGTTATGTTGCATTTCAAACACGAACAATACTCCCTTTGTTGTTCACTGACCGAAGCAAAGAGTTTTCGAGCTAATTTGCACAAGTTTGGAGCCTTTTGATCTATGCGGCACGCCCGGAAAAGCGTGCGGCGCGCTCAGGCAGAGAATTTACACTAGGCAACAAGGCCGCGCTGGGCGCCTGTAGCATTAGGTCCTGTCGGCCCGACAAGTGACCCGACACCAAAATCTGCATGGCACTCTCCATTGCAAACGTGTCGTGCACGTTTAAACACCTCCAAATCACTTCTGAAATCTGCTCCAGCTCTCTAAAAAGCCTATCATCGATTTCAAGGTTTAAAGAGGATTGAGTTTGCATTAATATGAATAGCCAATAAAACTACCCTCAAAATGTGATAAAGAAAGACATACAATTCGAATTTATATGCAACACATAATCTCTTCCACTCAGATCATCAAACATGCGGAAATAAAATCAAGCGATAACACATAAAATCATCATACACATTAACACAGTATGTATGGGGAAAGCTTATAGCTGAAAACCCCGCAGCTATTGTGTATATTATAATGGAGAAATCAAGTAACAAACTCAGTACAATACTCCTCACAAGTACTCAGTACTTTCTCATACAGTTACCCACAAACTAGCTCAGTTTTGAACAGGTTACTGGTTCAAAACTCACCGCCAATTGCCTTACCTCTATTGCGCAATACAGGCCTGTCTATATAGAGATCCAAGGTTCAAATATCCTTGGCTTGACTGCACAATTGTCATGGACAAATCCTCCAAGTGTGGTGCAAATCTCATGCACAACTGATGTCGCCACTGATAGCGAACTCCACCCTTTCATCTACCTCTTTCACTGGTCTCCACTGAACTGATCATGCACTGTAGTGAACTGATGTGTTCTTGAGTTGAATAATGAGTTACTAATTAATGAATTAAATAATATTTAATTCACTCCACTCATAACTAATTGATTAGCTAGTTAAACTAATCTCAACTAGTTCAACTAAAATAAACAGAACACAACTCCACTATCCGTCTCATTAACTCCTCCAAACTTCTGCCACTGAAGTCCAACTGAAGTCAACCATGCATGATGCCATCAAACCCTTGGGAACCACGTGATTCCTCTGTCAGATGCATGAGCCACTTCTGTAGCTCGAACTGAAGTGCTCCAAGAGAGTAAACTGCTGTTTATAGTCTAAATATTATTAAGGGTAAATAATATTTGACTTCCTTGTTTTAAGGAGAGGCAGTCTAAAAATAGACTTCGACCTCTTTGACCTAAAAATAGAGTCTCATCTATTTTTACCAACATGACCAATGCTCCAAGAATCTCAAACTGGAATCCCCGAACCATGCTCCATATGTCTAAAAATAGACATAGTCTAAAAATGGATTTTGCGCCAGAATTTGCCTGCGGGCCCACTTAGTGAAGGCGACTTCATTTCACTAAGCTCCATCATCTTGCTGCATTTTCAACACTCCCTCTCAGCAAGATATGGATTATCCGCAACCCCTATCCTGCCTCTGTGGAATTCGAACTTGCTCCTGGTGAGCGCCTTCGTCAAGATGTCAGCATCCTGATCCTCCGTGGGAACATATGAAAGCATCATGATTCTCCGTTGAACACAATCTCTGATATGATGGTACCTGATGTCGATGTGTTTGGATCTATCATGAAATACTGGATTAGCCGAGAGTTTAATGCAACTCTGGGTTATCACAGTAGATCACTATAGGCTCCAAATGCAACCTGAACAATCTTGCGAGGATCTTCCTCATCCAAATAGCCTCGCATGCAGCCAAGCTAGCTGCCATGTACTCGGCCTCTGCTGAACTGAGTGCCACGGATCTCTGCTTCCTGCTGTACCAGGAAACTGCTGTCGACCCAATGCTGAAAACTCCTCCAGAAGTGCTCTTCCGGTCTGTTGGGCTCCCTGCCCAATCTGCATCAGTGAAGCCAGAAAGCTTCACTCCATCCTCTTGTCTGTACCATAGACCATATCCCGATGTGCCTCTGATATAGCGCAATACATGCTTGCCCGCCTTCCAAAAGAGCTTGGTAGGCTTAACCATAGCTTGCGAAAGCTGGTTAACCGCATAGCATATATCGGGTCGAGTATTGACCAGATACATCAACGACCCCACCAACTGTCGATAGACAGTGGCATCCACTACCTCCTCCGAAGTAGCATCTCCCTTCCTCCAACCTCCAGGAAGAGGGGTATCAACAGGCTTGCGGCCTTGCATGTTGAACCTCTCCAGAATCTCCCGGGCATACTTGCCCTGAGAAACAAACAGTCCTCCACTGCGCTGCCAAATCTCCAATCCCAGGAAATAATGAAGGATGCCCAGGTCCTTCATCTCAAACTCTCGTGAAAGATCCTCCTTGCATGAAAGTATCAACTGCTCATCGCCAGTCAAAATCAGATCATCTACATACAGTACGATGATCAACAGCTTCCCCTCCACCACTATCTGGTACAGGTTTGGATCTGCCTCACTCTTGGAGAATCCAAGCCCGGTGAAGTAGCTGTCTATCGGAGTGTACCAAGCACGAGGTGCTTGCTTCAGCCCGTACAGTGCTCTCTTGAGTCGGCACACATGCGACTCACTGCTGAAGATCTCAAAACCTTCAGGCTGCTCTATGTACACCTCCTCCTCAATAACTCCATTGAGGAACGCAGTCTTCACATCCATCTGATGAATGTGCCACCCCATGTGCGCTGAGAGAGCAAGGATCGTCCGTATGGAAGAGTACCTTGCGACAGGTGCAAAAGTCTCCTCATAGTCAATCCCCTCGATCTGTGAGAAGCCACGGGCGACAAATCTCGCCTTGTACTTCTCCACACTCCCGTCAGCCGCCTGCTTCACCTTGTAGATCCATCGCAAACCCACCACTGATTTCCCCACCGGTCTTGGGACAATCTCCCATGCACTGTTCCTGACGATCGAATCATATTCTTCGATCATGGCATCAACCAATGCGGGTTCCTCCACAGCTTCCTCAAAAGAGGATGGCTCCGTCACAACACATTGACTCACAAGAGCCATGTATCCAGTGTACCGATCCGGTGACTGTCTCTGTCTGCGCTGTGCTGTAGGTGGTCCTACAACCTTCTATGCATCCCGAGCCAGTCGCTCAGCTTCTGTAGTGCGCATGCGCCCTCTGATGGTTGGCGCTGCCTGGGTGGTTTCTTCCACCTCCTGAACCTCCTCTTGTGGCTGATCCACATCTGAAAGCTCCTCCTTAGGAACTAACAGCTCCTCATCTGCATGCAAGTGTAGCTCCCTCTCAAGCGAACACTGCATGGCTTTCTCCTCCTGAAATTTTATATCCCGTCGCACAACAGTCTTGCGACTGTCTGAAAAATACACTCGATAGTTGTGAGGTGTATCAGTGTACCCCACAAATATTCCAACCTCAGCAGTTGGATCCAGCTTCCTTCTCGCATCCTTCGTCACATGCATGTAGACAGGAGAACCAAAAATCAGCAAATGGGAAATATCAGGCCTCTTGCCAGAATAAGCCTCCTCCGGTGTACTCATGCCAAGAACCTTGTGAGGACAATGGTTCTGCACATACACTGCTGTATTGCATGCCTCAGCCCACAAGTGAAGGGGTAGGCCATGATCATGCAACATCGCCCGTGCAGCACCCACGATCGTTCTGTTCTTCCGCTCAGCCACCCCGTTCTGCTGTGGGTTATGGGGTGCGATGAGCTCTCTCCGAATCCCTTCTGCGCTGCAGAACTCCTTGAATTCAGCCGAGATGAATTCACCACCGTTATCACTCCTTAGAGAAATCACCTTCTTCCCTGACTCCTTCTCGACCAGTGCTTTAAACTCATAGAACTTCGCGAATGTATCGCTCTTCTTCTGCATGAAGAAGATCCAGCACTTTCGAGAGAAATCATCAACAAAGATCACATAATACTTGTGCTTTGCTGTCAAAGCAACTGAGAAAGGACCACACACGTCTGTGTGAACTCTCTCAAGGATCGTCGTGGCACGACTATCCTTCTCGTGAAAGGTGGCTTTCACATACTTCCCCAAGGTACACCCCTTGCACTGATCTGACTGCGCAAGAGTGCCCTTAGGAAGCCCAGTAGAAATCTGCTGCAGGATCTTCAAAGCTCCATGGTGAAGGTGGCCCAATCTCCTGTGCCACAGTTCGCCCTCATCATCCCGACTCACCACTTCTCCCGCCTTGCATGCCATAGCTCGCAGCCATCTACCTGCAACTGATAAAGGTTCTTAGTTCGAACCCCTATCTTCCGGGTCTCTCCAGTAGTCTTACTACGCAGGAAGGCTTTTCCTTCGCTGAAGACCACATCATACCCCTTATCCTCCAACATCGCCACAAAAATCAGGTTCTTCTTCAATCCAGGTACATGCATGAAATCCTTCAAGACAAAGGGTTTACCAGACTCCCTCTGAAAGGATATGGTACAGATACCAGTCGCACTGTATCTACCATCATCGCACATCTCGATGTGCACACCCAAATCTTTGTCCTCCAGATCTGAGAACAACTCCCGATCTCCCGTCATATGAAATGACGCACCGCCGTCCAAGAACCATACCGATCCTAGCACACTTGAAACCAAGCATGCTATCAGTGAAAATTCAAGCTCAAACTGTGAAGCCAAAGCTTCTCCATTTGCAGATCTTCCCGCTTGCTTGTTCTTCTTCTTCTTTGGACAATTGGTAGCATAATGTCCGTGATCATGGCAGTGAAAACACTTCACTTTCGCCATATCCTGCTTCTTTCCCTTTGCACCAGAATGAGAGGTTTTCTTACCTTTCCCCTTCTTTGCTTTGGACACCAAAGCGCAGTTTTCTTCATCAGCTCCCTTTGATGAAGATCCATCTCGAGTAGTCCTCCTTATCTCCTCCTGCATGAGATCCGCCCAAAGGCGCTCCCATCCCGGCAGCTTCTCCCAACCATTGACACTATCTTGATATGAGTTCCAAGCCTTCGGAAGACCAAGGAGAGCCAGGTCGACCATGTCCTCGTCTTCGGCAGTCACCCCCACACTTCCCAGCTCATCTCTGCATTGAGTGAACTTCGTGAGGTATTTGGCGATACTGTCGCCTTTCTCCATCTTGATGTTCCTGAGCTTATCTTTGAGCGCCAACTTCCTTTGGTCGCTCTTACTCTGGAATAGATCCGTCAAGGCTTTCCACATTAAATATGGAGTAGCCTTTCCATGCAGGCTGGATACAATATGATCCTTGACGCCCTCCAACAGGATCCTTCGACATTTCGCCATCTTCTTTTGCCATACTTCGACTTCAGCAGGATCAGTGGGCTTTTGGACATCCGTATCTACAAACTCCTTCAAACCATTATCTTCTAATACTGCCTCCATGCGATCCTTCCATGCAACATAATTCGAACTGCCTTCAAGAGCATATTCGAGTCGCAAACCGTTGAAAGACATTTTCAACACCGGCACCAAGAAAACAAAACTGCTGCAAAATTCGAATTCCACCTCAAAGCTTAACCGCTCTAGATCTGTGAGAACAAATTATTTCTAGCATAGAGATCGACTGCAAGGGGCATTTACCAGACCTTTCACTTTTCGAAGAAAGATGAATCCGGAGGCTACCTGGCCCGCATGCAGACTCTGTCTACCGAAATAAGTTTGTAATCACTGTGATGATCAATCTCTGCTTCAATAGCTCCGATACCATGTATAAATTTGCTGAATAATGATTAATTATCCACTGAGACTATCTTGATCACATACAATTCGAATTTATATGCAACACATAATCTCTTCCACTCAGATCATCAAACATGCGGAAATAAAATCAAGCGATAACACATCAAATCATCATACACATTAACACGGTATGTATGGGGAAAGCTTATAGCTGAAAACCCCGCAGCTATTGTGTATATTATAATGGAGAAATCAAGTAACAAACTCAGTACAATACTCCTCACAAGTACTCAGTACTTTCTCATACAGTTACCCACAAACTAGTTCAGTTTTGAGCAGGTTACTGGTTCAAAACTCACCGCCAATTGCCTTACCTCTATTGCGCAATCTAGGCCTGTCTATATAGAGATCCAAGGTTCGAATCTCCTTGGCTTGACTGTGCAATTGTCATGGACAAATCCTCCAAGTGTGGTGCAAATCTCATGCACAACTGATGTCGCCACTGATAGCTAACTCCACCCTTTCATCTACCTCTTTCACTGGTCTCCACTGAACTGATCATGCACTGTAGTGAACTGATGTGTTGTTGAGTTGAATAATGAGTTACTAATTAATGAATTAAATAATATTTAATTCACTCCACTCATAACTAATTGATTAGCTAGTTAAACTAATCTCAACTAGTTCAACTAAAATAAACAGAACACAACTCCACTATCTGTCTCATTAACTCCTCCAAACTTCTGCCACTGAAGTCCAACTGAAGTGAACCATGCATGATGCCATCAAACCCTTGGGAATAGCGTAATTCCTCTGTCAGATGCATGAGCCACTTCTGTAGCTCGAACTGAAGTGCTCCAAGAGAGTAAACTGTTGTTTAGCGTCCAAATATTATTAAGGGTAAATAATATTTGACTTCCCTGTTTTAAGGAGAGGCAGTCTAAAAATAGACTTCGACCTCTTTGACCTCAAAAATAGAGTCTCATCTATTTTTACCAACATGACCAATGCTCCAAGAATCTCAAACTGGAATCCCCGGACCATGCTCCATATGTCTAAAAATAGACTTTGCGCCAGAATTTGCCTGCGGGCCCACTTAGTGAAGGCGACTTCATTTCACTAAGCTCCATCATCTTGCTGCATTTTCAACAGAGACAAGGTGTTTAAAGGGTGAAACGGTAGGTATTTTCAACACTGGATATAAGGAAGTATGGAGTATAAAGGGGCAATGTTTTTTGTTGAAGAGGAGTTGATTGTTGATTGAATGCTGCAGAGCTCTATCACCTGATCCTATAACACAGTAAACTTTGACTGTGAAGACACTTGTTGATTGACTGTGTTTATATTATTAAATATATTTGGTGAGCTACATGAGAGGAGGGTAGTGCTTTTTTTGAAGAAGATTTTATTGGTATTGGACTGCTACAAGGCCTTTGTAATTACATTAAAAACAAAACAAGATCTGTCACTTTGTCCTTCAAACACAGTGACTTTTGGCTGTATAGTTACACTTTGGTTGACTGTGTTTGTATTGTTGAAACCACTGGTAGAGTAGCTTACAAAGAAGAAATAAGGGTCCTGAACTAAGAAGACTGTGTTTTTGCCTTTGTCTGAAATACAAGGTTATACTGTGTCCCCAAAACATCAAAAGGCAAGGTGACCTTACCACAAACACAAGAAGACCCTTTGACTGTGTTATCTTTGCTGACTGTATAATTCATTATGAGTATTGGCTGATTGATATACAAAGGCTGGGAAAGGCATCATTCTGAAGGAACAGGGATCTAGAGCTTCAAAGGAGGATGACGAAGCATTACCAAAAGCTAAATCAGTTTGCCCGTCGCAAGTTAAAGGTTGCCCAAGAGAAACTAAAGGAGGCTAAAGGGAAGCGCCCGGCAAGGAAAGGGAAGAAGAAAAAATTAGGACTTGAAATTTTGGCTTCTGTTTCATAGCATGTTGATACGGACCCTTGAGGGTCATACTCACCAATTTTGGGCGCATTTTGACATGTTTTGGTTTTTTGGCATTTTTGAGTTTTTTGTCAAAACTCATGAAATTCGCCATTTCATTTTGGGGATTCTTCAAAGGAGGAAAATGGTATCATTGGATGCCATAATTTCAGGAGCACACCCTCGGCAATTTTTAGGACATTTGGAGATCATTTTCCCCCTCAAAATGGCGAAAAATGCTCGCTTTTTGCACACTCTGCCCGGTCTATTAGCAGACTGTAATTGTTTGGTTTTTTACACATAGGTGAAGTTTTGGAGGACTTTCAGGCATCAGATTGGGAAAATTTCAGTTGTTCTAGAAATTATACACTCAGAGCTTTCCAATGAGCTATCATGAGCCTCGTTTCGACATCGGGAAGGCTGCCAAATGTTGCCGGCAAGTCAGGGGACCTTTTGCTGATATAAAATTTGAATATTTTTGTAATTTTTGAACCTTCAAAAATTGTTTTTTCCAAATGTGCGTTTAGCTATTTTTGCACATGAAAAATGATGCAAAGTCAATTATTTTTCCTTTTTTAGAATTTTCTAGATATTTTATGAGATATTTTGTGCCTTGGGCTTTGCAAAGCCTCAAGGACAAGATTAGATATTTTGATTAGGCCAATAGGATGGCAAGTTGAACCATGAGGTTTTCCTCACTTAAGCCTATATATTCCAAAAGCTTTCATTATAAAACAAGGCTGAACTTGAGAAAAGAAGCAATATATGGTCATATAAGCTTTGGAAGAAATACTTGTCTTATGCTTTTGGATTGCCTCTTGGATGCTCTTGGATGAATGAAGAAGGATTGTTGTTGGATTCCATGACTTGGTAGAATGGTATAGTGTCTCTTGCTTTGTTGTTGTCTTCTAGTTTACGTCCATGAATACATGTTTCTTGCTTGCTATAGATCAGTAGGGAGAAAATTTGAGACATTCCCATGGAGGCACCTCAAATTTCTTGTTTCTTCATAGCTTCTTTGTTTTCTTCTTCCTTAGTTACATTAAAGAATTCTTAACTGCTCTTTAATAACTTGAGGATATTGTTGCTTGTTTCATTCATAGTTCTATGCATGCTAAGTATGATTTACGGTACGCCCTGCTTACCTATGGCTAGTTATAGTTCCATCCATGAAATTTCTCTTTGACTAATTAGATTATCATTTTGTTGAACCAAGGAGGCCTAGTTCCGATCTAGCCCTTTGCCTAAAACTATGCAAATCTTGTTGTTCAATGTGCCCAATAACTTGAAGTGATGTGTTTAGGCGTTTTGGCATAGTAAGTTAAGTTGTTTGTCTTCCTTTAAGTGTTTTCCCCAAAGTCTGAAAGCCATTTCCCAAAGTTAGAGGGTCATATACTTCTATGCATGGCTTGAATGTTTATTTCTATGTATTGATTAGCTTATAGTTACATTTCGCATGATTAATGGTTTTCCCTACCATGTTTATGTTATCTATTAAACTAGTTATGCTTGAAACTCTTTGTTGTTCACAATCTTGATGTCCATTTACTCCATTTTGCCCAAAGATCCTTTCTACCTCAAATCAAATCGGCCCTTCAACAGCCTTGTATCACCGTCTGATAGCTTTCTTGACCTTTTCGACCCCATAGCCCAGTTGATCTGAACATATTTTTACCTATCTTATATCTTTGATCAGTTTCATCCCTCACAACTTAAAAAACCAAAACCAAAAAAACTTACTTCATAACTAGCCTAAAATCAGAACACAATAAGCAAACACACAGATATCCCTTACACATATAGAGAGAGCCCTCTCTGAGTCCAGGAAGGCTAGGTCCTTGGGCTCCAAAGCTTGGTTTGATGTTACACTATCATTTGGCTTGCCAATCAACCAAATCACGGGACCCTAACATAATGGCGATCACAGTGGGACTTTGAGTCAAAACATCCTAGGTATCCCTTAGGAACTCTCAAAATCTCAGTCAAACTTAGAAGAGTAGAATCTGGTTGTCTCACCATCCTAGCAAAATGATGACTCAGCTGTAGGAAACTCTTCCAAACCTCACAGGCAAGCAATCCATAAAACCATTTAGAGTAAACTCTTTTTGTTCTCACCACCCTAGCAAAGTGATGAAACAGGTTTAGAATACTTTAATAAACCATAGGTTGCACGTAAAAACTCAGAAAAACCACAAAAAACTCCCTTAGATTGGTTTTTGTCAGTACTGGTGGTGGACCATACACATATACCTCAAAACAACTAAAAATCCACCTGGCGACTCCACTAGCTTCCAGTAGGCCTTACTACTTTACTGAACTCTAGGCTACTATCCGACTGAGCCACCTCATCGCCACCTAACATAATGGCGATCACGGTGGGACTCTGAGTAATAAACAAACTTAGATTCCCTAAACATTCCAGTAGCCTTAAGAATACTATCTGATTGACTTATCCCACCGCTCACTAACATAATGGTGATCACGGTGGGACTTTGAGTCAAAACATCCTAGGTATCCCTTAAGACCTCTCAAGTCCCAGTCAAACTTAGAAGAGTAGAATCCAGCTGTAGGATACTCTTCCAAACCCTAAGATTACATAAAAACTCAAAAAACCCCAAAAACTCCCTTAGATAGGTTTTTGTCAGTACTAGTGGTGAACCATACACATATACCTCAAAAACAACTAAAAATCCACCTGGCGACTCCACTAGCCTCCAGTAGGCCTTACTATTTTACCGAACTCTAGGTTACTATCTGATCGACCTATCCCATCACTCACTAACATAGCGGGAGATGGTGGGACACTGAGTACATGACAGTCTAGCAAACTCTTATAGACTTTTTAGTCCTTTAGATACTTAAACAAGCAAGCAGTCCATAAGATCATTTAGAGTAAACTCTTTTTGTTATCGCCACTCTAGCAAAGTGTCGAATCAGGTTTAGAATACTTTTAATAAACCATAGATTGCACATAAAACTCAGAAAAACCCCAAAAATATTCCCAGATTGGCTTTCCCTTAGTTACTGGTGGTGGACCATAGCTAAATCTTTACAAAAACAACCAAGTTCCACCTGGAAACTCCACTAGCCTCCAGTAGGCCTAAAAACTCCATAAAAGACTAAAAAATTTCATAAACCATACCTTTCTACTAACTCATCCTTCCAAAACTTAAACTTAGGATGGAAATCCTGTAATCGGTGACAAAACTAAGTATAACTTAGCGATTCAGAAAAGCCTCACCTAAACATAAGAGATCAGCAGAAACCTTCTTGCCAAGAGAACCATTAGCTTGTCCATGCAGCCTAGCAAACTGTTGAAACCAAGTGAATCACTCTTCTTCGCAAGTTTCCATTTCAAAGTTGGCTATAAACTTTTTCCCAAAGCACCTTTGATAGTGTTGGTGGTGGACCATAGTTTTCATAAAAATCCACCTGGCGACTCCACTAGCCTCCAGTAGGCCTATTTCACCACTAGTCCTTATAAAGTCTCCTAGGAATGCATTAATAAATCCCAATCATGCTGATGGTGGACAGCACAATGCAAATCCTCCACCTGAGGACACAAAGGAGATATGCTTCGATGAGCAGAGAACATATCCCTGGATTCCCACACAAAATTCCTACAGATGTAGATTGGATAGAAGGCCTACCTCTCTTTCGAAATGAAAATATTGACGACCCATTTTTACACCTCATCAATTTTCATATACATGTATGGAAGTTAAAGGTTGAATGGCATGAAGACTGCCTCATGAAAATGTTCATGGGTACATTAGAAGAAGAGGCAAGAGAATGGTATGAAAACCTAGAACCTCGCACCTTGTTTTCTTTAAAGGATTTCCACAAAGTATTTTGTAAACGCTATATAGGGCATTGTCCATCTCTATCATTGGCTGAAAATTGTTGTGATCACTCTGAAAACCTCATACAACACCTTGTAAGCATTGAAGAACACTTAGAAAATTGGCATCCTGAGAATTTTTTAGAGGAGGTCCATAATTTTCTTACCCAAGCTAACCATCAAGATGACCAAGAAGAGTTGATCCTAGATGAAACCCATCAAAAAATGAGAGAGGATCCACAAGAACTCTTTGAAAAGGTTGAAGCAAATAACGATCCATCTGCCCTTCCTCATAAAATACAAGAGGACATTCAGCCACAAGATCAACTTCCACAAAAAATGGAAAGAAATTGTTTCCCAATCCAAAGAAAACAGAAAATACCTTCTCCTTTAACTGAAGAGGAAATAGATCAAATTATAAAAATGAAGACAACCTCTGAAACTTCATTTAACCAAAACTTCTCTAATCTTTTTCCTATTAATCCTGCATATCATAAGTCAGAAAATAGATTTGTAAATCAAGTTGAAGAAAAGAAATCTGATAGTCCAATATACATGGTTGGTGACATTACTTATGTTAATAATTCTCCAATGTTTGATCAATATGTTGATGATTATGATTTCCAAACAGGAGCTAACTTTGCAGAAGACTCAGTTTTTTATTTTCGGGAGAAATCTCGGTTTCATAAACTTGAGAAAAGTGAGCAGCCATTACAGGTCATCTATGACACTGATGAGAAGAGCCTTGAGAATTTAGAAGTAAGTGAAGAGTCTCGGACTCTTTGCCCTACTTCGCTTCAGTCCATCAGAGATAACATTCACATAATTGGAAATCAGCAGTTTTTCAACTTTGATGATGAGGTTGAGGAGGATGATGAAATTCTCGAGCATGTTGTAAATGAGAAGCCTTTTCCTAAAATGGTTAAGGAAATCATTTTAGACATGGAATCTTCCTTTACTCCAGATTTGCAGCCACCAAGTTCCATTGAGTTACAAATTGCAGATGAAGAAATAGAGGTTGATAAACACATGGGAGTTGTTACATTATCCTTTCAAGATAATTTACTGTCAAAGTGTATCCCTACCCATCATCCTGATGACCTTCACACAGTTTTCAGCTCGCCCTATCAAAACACATCAGCTTGGAAAGAAAACTACACTGCAATATATGATGAGTCTGACATTTCAAGTGATCATGAGCAAGGGGAAGAGTTGCTTTACCAGGAGAGTCCTAGATATAGCCAAGTGGAAGAAAGAGTAGTCCTGAATGAAGCCTATATCTCAAATCCTCTAGATCAGGTATTATTCCAAGATCCATTTGTTGTTTTCCTTGAGAAATATGAAGGAGTAGTGGATTCTATCATGAACAAGTTGCTACCAAGAATGAGAAAGAACTTAAGCACTACTGTCCAAAAACAAACCAAGTGGGAGTGGCCTTTTCATTACTTCAGCATCATGAAAGAACTAAACTAGAATCAACCATGCAATCATCTACTTGACTGGCTATATTGGAAAGAATATTTCACCAAATGAATGTATGTTGTGTATAGTTTAGGCTAGGATAGATAGATAGCTGTGAAAAATAAGCTCAGCCTTGTGAGCATATTTTCAGTTTTAGTTTGTTTGAAGAAAAAGTGAAAAAGCAGAAAATACAAAAACAATAAAAAGCAAAAAAAGAGGGCAGTTTCTAAAAAACAATGGTAAAGCCCCATACCTAAAAAAAAAAAATAGTCATTCTGAAAGCGAGCAAGTCTAAATGCCGCTACTAGTACTTCAATGTCTTGTTCAGTTATCTAGCCTAATCATGGCTGAACATGTTTAAATTTATTTGCTGATAAGTTAGTGAGTGAAAAAGATGGTCAACATTGTGTAAGCTTGACTTATCAAAGAGAGTAGATTAGGAAAAGATATTGGTTCCACACGCCCAAAACAGAACCAAAGAGGGAAGTAGGGATGAAAAACAAATTGTACATCTTAGCCCTGTTTTTCCTAGTTTCCATTTTATGCAGAATAATATTTGTGTGCATCTTGTCTTTCATGCCACAAATACATGACAAATCAGACTGTCTAATCCTGATTTGATCATCTTTTAAATTTCGTGTTTTAGATTAGAGAACAAAATCCTGTCAAATAGCTTAATCTTGACAGTTGATCTAGCATAGGTAGAGTAATGAAGGAGTTCATTAGTTTAATCTGAACTTCCGGTAGATATAAGTGTAGAATTAGATAGGTTCATTTTTCAAAAAGAAAAATATATATTGTCAAAGGGCTGCTAGTTCAAATGTGCCAAAAAGAAGAAAAAATGTTAGGAAAGATAGTGGGGTAGGTAGAAATATCATTGATGCTAATCATGCTGTCACTTTTCAGAAGCAGCATCAAAGAAGGATGAAATTTTCCCCAATGGGTAAGGCACTGGTCTTCATAAGCCAAAGATTTGAGATTCTAGACACCTCCTGAAAAGGATCTGCCCTCGCCAAATGGAGCCACTGTTAGTCATCAGTATTTTTTCACCCGTTGTTGATGACTAAATTCTAGCTGAGTTTTCTAGAAGCTGATCTCCATATGTCAATTTTTCATCTAGAAAACCCCCATAAAAATTTTTACCCTCTTACCTTTCAGTCCGCCCATGATGAGATGAAACCTCATTATCAAATCCTACCTAGCCTCAGCCATACTAGTCTGCCCATCAGCCCTGAAAAAACAATCCAAATCTGTCCAAACAGTCTCCCCTAAGTTAGGAAGTGGCGCTTTAGGCATTTCTCCCTTGGCGAACTATCAAAGAGCCAAAAACCTCCATCTGCTATATACCAGTCATCACAGACCTCCCACTCTGCTAATAAAGTTGGTCACAGCCCTAAGTCGCGCCACTAATACACCCTTAAGTCTCAGCAATACATAGACCATAATCTCAAGCTGATTTTAGGTGTTTTACAGTGTTTGATAGATCTTTCAAGGACAGGAAACATACCAGCATCTTAGAAGACAATTTTAGCGCCACATGAGAAGACAGCTGCTTCTCAATGTGATCCTGAGCCTGAGATGTTTTCTACAGGGCCAAGAGTTATTCATCAAACTCTTGTGACCTCATTCACAGCCTGAAAGGACAGCAGAAGAAAAAGAAACACTGTCAAGAGGTTGTTGATATGACATGACAAAGAACCTCCTTCATTCATAAGCAGAGGGCCAGGGCATTGACTATGTTCAAAGTTTGATTGATCAAAGATGAGTAACAGGGACAGTAAGGGATAGTTGAAACAGAGAAGTACTGTAAGGAGACCAAAAGGAAAGCAGGGGCACCACTGCAATCCAAGGGGTCAAGCTTGTCTCCTAACAGAATTTCTTTCAAAGACAGTCTGCAGCTCAAACAAAACAAAACTGAAGAGTGGTTGATGAGATAGGTCATTGCACAAGCGAAAGAACTGATGAGGATTATGTTTAAAAGGATATTGATCCCCCTACTCATAAGAGGATGTCCTTCAGAGTAATATCATGAATCGATAATACCACAGTCAGAAAAAGAGCTTAATAGACACCTAGAAGTCAAGTCATCTTCACAATAAGGCTTTATCACCTTTGAAGCATCCATATCAGACAATATTAGTTTAAAGTTCAAAGGGTAAATATGTTTCCCTACAAAATGGCAAAGGGCTTCATAACTCATTGGTGTATTATTGGGAAAATGTTACATTGTGAAAAGGGCATTAAAAAGTCAAACAGTGGCAGAGTTTTCTCCTTTAAATAAATCACAGTGGACAAGAAGGCAAAGTATTTTTTGTTTTCCAAAGAAGGTCTGCTCCTATAACAAAGGACCCAAGACACCATGCTGGTACATTTTGAGCAGAAGAAAGATTGTAGAAGAAGCACCCTTCTTGATAGACAGAAGATGACAAAGTCTAAATGAGTGCAACTGAATATGGGCACCTACAGTTGGAGGAAAAGCTGATGAAACACCTGGAGGCAGAAGCTGTCAACCAAGTTGAAAAGGACAGGCCATCTCCTTGCAAAATGACAAAGCATTTTTCAATGCTTTTTGACAAATCTCGAATGGATTTTCCATGTTAAAATGTCACCAAAGGTGTTAACAGTGGCAAAAGATGGTCCATAAATCATTGGTGTATTATTCAAAGTGGAGCTTCTATGTTGAAGATGTCACCAAAAAAGCCAGCAATAGCAAAGGTTACTTCCCTAATGGTAAACACAGTGAAAAGAATCTGATCCTGGAGGTTTGTTGTTACAAAGAATCATACTCACCAAAACTAGCCAGAATGCATGCTGCTTTTCTGCCAACAAATATTTAAAGGTAAGAGCCCCTTATAGCACATTTAAAGGCACTTTGTATTTCAAAACGAGCAAAGGCCTTTGTTTCGAAGGAGAAACTTTCAACAAACCCTCACAAAGGTAATCACAAGCAGGCATTAAAATTGTTCATTTTTAAAGGGTTTAAAGACTGTTGCCAAGAGTTATGTTGCATTTCAAACATGGAAAATACTCCCTTTGTTGTTCACTGACCGAAGCAAAGAGTTTTCGAGCTAATTTGCACAAGTTTGGAGCCTTTTGATCTACGCGGCGCGCTCAGGCGAAGAATTTACACTAGGCAACAAGGCCGCGCGGTGCGCCTGTAGGTGCGCGCGGCGCGCCTGTAGCATTAGGTCCTGTCGGCCCGACAGGTGACCCGACACCAAAATCTGCGCGGCACTCACCATTGCAAACGTGCCGCGCACGTTTAAACGCCTCCAAATCACTTCTGAAAGCTGCTCCAGCTCTCTAAAAATCCTGTCATCGATTTCAAGGTTTAAAGAGGATTGAGTTTGCGTTAATATGAATAGCCAATAAAACTACCCTCAAACTGTGATAAAGAAAAAAGAGACAAGGTGTTTAAAGGGTGAAATGGTAGGTATTGTCAACACTGGATATAAGGAAGTATGGAGTATAAAGGGGAAGTGTTTTTTGTTGAAGAGGAGTTGATTGTTGATTGAATGCTGCAGAGCTCTATCACCTGATCCTATAACACAGTAAACTTTGACTGTGAAGACACTTGTTGATTGACTGTGTTTATATTATTAAATATATTTGGTGAGTTACATACGAGGAGGGTAGTGCTTTGTTTGAAGAAGATTTTATTGGTATTGGACTGCTACAAGGCCTTTGTAATTACATCAAAAACACAACAGGCTCTGTCACTTTGTCCTTCAAACACAGTGACTTTTGATTGTATAGTTACACTTTGGTTGACTGTGTTTGTATTTTTGAAACCACTGGTAGAGTAGCTTACAAAGAATAAATAAGGGTCCTGAACTAAGAAGACTGTGTTTTTGCCTTTGTCTGAAATACAAGGTTATACTGTGTCCCCAAAACATCAAAAGGCAGGGTGACCTTACCACAAACACAGGAAGACCCTTTGACTGTGTTATCTTTGCTGACTGTATAATTCATTATGAGTATTGGTTGATTGATATACAAAGGCTGGGAAAGGCAGCATTCTAAAGGAACAGGGAACTAGAGCTTCAAAGGAGGATGACGAAGCATTACCAAAAGCTAAATCAGTTTGCCCGTCGCAAGTTAAAGGTTGCCCAAGAGAAACTAAAGGAGGCTAAAGGGAAGCGCCCGGCAAGGAAAGGGAAGAAGAACACATCAGGACTTGACATTTTGTCTTCTATTTCAGAGCATGTTGATAGGGACCCTTGAGGGTCATACTCACCGATTTTGGGCGCATTTTGACATATTTTTGTTTTTTGGCATTTTTGAGTTTTTTGTCAAAACTCATGAAATTCGTCATTTCATTTTGGGGATTCGTCAAAGTAGGAAAATGGTATCATTGGATGCCATAATTTCAGGAGCACACCCTCAGCGATTTTCAGGACATTTGGAGATCATTTGCCCCCTCAAAATGGCGAAAAATTCTCGCTTTTTGCACACTCTGCCCAGTCTATCAGCAGACTGTAATTTTTTGGTTTTTTACACACAGGTGCAGTTTTGGAAGACTTCTAAGCATAGGATTGGGAAAATTTTAGTTTTTCCAGAAATTAGACACTCATAGCTTTCCAACGAGCTATCATGAGCCTCGTTTCGACATCGAGAAGGCTGCCAAATGTTGCCGGCAAGTTAGGGGACCTTTTGCTGATATAAAATTTGAATATTTTTGTAATTTTTGAACCTTCAAAAATTGCTTTTTCCAAATGTGCGTTTAGCCATTTTTGCACATGAAAAATGATGCAAAGTCAATTATTTTTCCTTTTTAGAATTTTCTAGATATTTTATGAGATATTTTGTGCCTTGGGCTTTGCAAAGCCTCAAGGACAAGATTAGATATTTTGATTAGGCCAATAGGATGGCAAGTTGAACCATGAGGTTTTCCTCACTTAAGCCTATATATTCCAAAGGCTTTCATTGTGAAACAAGGCTGAACTTGAGAAGAGAAGCAATATATGGTCATATAAGCTTTGGAAGAAATACTTGTCTTATGCTTTTGGATTGCCTCTTGGATGCTCTTGGATGAATGAAGAAGGATTGTTGTTGGATTCCATGACTTGGTAGAATGGTATAGTGTCTCTTGCTTTGTTGTTGTCTTCTATTTTACATCCATGAATACATGTTTCTTGCTTGCTATAGATCAGTAGAGAACAAATTTGAGACATGCCCATGGAGGCACCTCAAATTTCCTTTTTCTTCATAGCTTCTTTGTTTTCTTCTTCCTTAGTTACATTAAAGAATTCTTAACTACTCTTTAATAACTTGAGGATATTGTTGCTTGTTTCATTCATAGGTCTATGCATGCTAAGTATGATTTACGGTACGCCCTGCTTACCTATGGCTAGTTATAGTTCCATCCATGAAATTTCTCTTTGACTGATTAGATTATCATTTTGTTGAACCAAGGAGGCCTAGTTCCGATCTAGCCCTTTGCCTAAAACTATGCAAATCTTGTTGTTCAAAGTGCCCAATAACTTGAAGTATTGTGTTTAGGCGTTCCGGCATAGTAAGTTAAGTTGTTTGTCTTCCTTAAGTGCTTTCCCCAAATTCTGAAAGCCATTTCCCAAAGTTAGAGGGTCATATACTTCTATGCATGGCTTGAATGTTTATTTCTATGTATTGATATGCTTATAGTTACATTTCGCATGATTAATGGTTTGCCCTACCATGTTTATGTTATCTATTAAACTAGTTATGCTTGAAACTCTTTGTTGTTCACAATCTTGATGTCCATTTACTCCATTTTGCCCAAAGATCCTTTCTGCCTCGAATCAAATCTGCCCTTCAACAGCCTTGTATCACCGTCTGATAGCTTTCTTGACCTTTTCGACCCCATAGCCCAGTTGATCTCAACATCTTTTTACCTATCTTATATCTTTGATCAGTTTCATCCCCAATTTGCATCTTTTCCATACATTTTTCCATACCTTTTTCACTCACCTAAACCTCCCAAATTGTCAATAGCATGTGCAAAAGAGCATCTAACATGGTTTTTAATTATATTTTTGTGTTTGCTATTTGATCTAGATTTTGTTCATTCAGCTGCGGAATCTTGCCACTTTCCGCAGCTGCTGCAACTTTCCGCAGCTATTTTGTGAAACTCTATGCTACAGGTGTCTACAAGGGAAACGAGCCACATGGGCAGGTCGGGAATGACGTGGACATGGTTCGTGTCCTATTGGTTCAAGCAAACTCGTCCAAAGAAGCCGCGGTCAAAGGCGTCCACATGGAAGTCAACCATGGAGTTTCATGTCGGCCGGACTCTGTTTCGTGTCACATGAAGATCCATACGGCCGTTTCTAAACCTGCGGAGGTTAAATCGACATCTGTACAGGGTTCTAGAGTCAAATTCAAGCATCCACCTTTCGTATATCTACTTTCCAACACGGCCATACTCCTATATCCGTGGATGTAGTGGTCTACGTGCTCTCCACTAGCATGAACTTTAGGAAACAGTTATAGTTTGTTGTTATATATATTGCGTTTGCATACGCATATGAAGTTAGTCGTTATTAGTGAATGTAGTCTCTGTTATCTTTTGATTAGTCTGCTTTGTAGTGATTACGCTGCACTTGTGCCGTAACATTACCATTCTGTAATGACTTCTTTTTAATATGAGAAGACTCTGTTTTTCAACTTAATGCGTATTTGAGGACCGTTGCCAAGGCTGTGTAGAGGGCCCCTGCTCAGCTAAGGTTTTGTGTATTAGTGTATATTTCTCATTTCGTTTCTTTAGAAATCATTGTATCATAATCTATTCATATGTTCATACTTTGCAGTTGTTTCATTTCTGTTCATACACTTCCATAATTTCCATTTCATTTCTGTCTTTCATGCTTTATGATTGTTAATCACTGATCAGTGTTTATGTTTCAGGTTTTAGATAGGCAGCCCGGGCATTTTCATAGCTTTTTGACTAATGACATGGAACTAACATTGTTCTGCTGCTAATTTGCTTTTCATAGTTTTTGTTTAATTTCAGTATTGCTTTGTTCATTTCAGTTTTGTTTATTTGCTTCAGTAGTTAAAATTTAGATATACTAATCTGCTCATAGCATCTTCAGTTGCCTCCGAAAGCCACAGCTGGACTGATGGTGAGGAATTGCATTATGAAATGTGTAGTTTAGTATTAGTTTCTTTTCTGCAAATTTAGATATATTAAATCATGCATGACATCTTCGGTTGCCTCCGAAAGCCACAGCTGGACTGATGGCGAGGGATTGAATCATGAGTGTATGGTTTGGTATTAGTTTACTTTCTGCAAATTAAATATCAGTTACACAAGTTGTTTATGATTACTTCCGAAAGTCATAGCTGGTCTAATGATGAAGGGTCAGAAAATGAATTGATGTAATCTGATTTAGATTTATTTTGTTGCAATTTTGAATTTACTTAAGCATAGTTTCTTTTGTGTTTAGTTGGCAGCAAGAATAGTTTGGTTTTCATGCTCACTAGTTTACTGTTTTGATTTATTAGATTAGCAGCACCTTTTCATTTCAGCAGTACATTTTCATTTTCTTTCTTGTCATTGTAAATTTCAATTTTCTTTTTAAAATTTCAAGTTGGTAAATCATTATAGGGGATATCACTTCCTTGAACAAACATAACCAAACTTGTTTTCATCTTAGAATTTCCATTTCACCTTAGAAAACCAAAAACGACACAAAGTTAAGAAATAGGTTATCTTGCACATATAGTGCGCCGCACTTCATCAGCTTACGATTCCCGGATTGACAAATTAAATGCAGCAATTTAGGACACACTAAATTGACCAAACATTTTGGCGCCGTTGCCGGGGAAGTGTAACTAGGTAGCCAATTTCTTTTAAAAAAAAAAACATAAAATCATAAAAGAAGGGAAAACTTGATAACTTCTTGAAGTATGCTCTCCTCTTGCACCTAGTGTGATCTGGAGGATCAGAAAAGAGAGTTATTGGTTTAGTAATTTCTTAAGTATGCTCTCTTCTTGCACCTAGTGTGATCTGGAAGATCAGAAAGAGAATTATTAGCCCAACTTTTTTTAAAAAAATAAAAAAATGACATGCATAGAGCAAGAGATTCTAGGGGAAGGTTTATAGCTAAAGCCAAGAGTTCGATTTTCACAACTCCATCTTCTTCAAGGCATAGACCAGATTCACCACCATCTACCCCTAGCCTTAAGATTTTTGGAAGTCAAAGAACAGCTGAATTAGAGGATTCTCCTATACCACCTACTAAAACCTACTTAGAAAACAAAGAAACTTTTTCTCATCCTTCCTTGATAGAAGAACTAGAGGACTATAAGGACTCTAAAGAAACTATCATGGCAGAGGAAGTAATAAATAGAGGTGGAGGTAGAGGAGGAGGAGATAATGAAGATAACAATGGTGAAGGAAATAACGGTAGAAATAGGGACAATTTTCTTGGATTCCCTATAGTTGATGAGGAAACTCATGCAGCAATGAAAAATATCTCACCATCTGTTCTTCCTAACTTTTATGGATTACGAAGTGAGGATCCTGAAACATTTCTGTTTGAGTTTGAAGTAGTGTGCCGAACTTATGACTATATGGAAGATTCTCAAAAACTCAAACTGTTTCCTTCAACATTGAAGGGATGTGCTTTGAAATGGTTCATGGGATTAGCCACTCAATCTATCAGGACTTGGAATGATATGAAACAAACATTTTTGGATAGATACTTGGACTATTGTATGCCCACCAATCACAAGGATGAGGTATTCAAAATGATGCAAAAGGAAGATGAAAATTTGGAAGACTTAATTGAAAGATTTCAATACAACTTGAAAAGAGCAAAGATGAGAAACTTAGATAATGAAACCTTGAAAGCCCTCCTATTAAAAGCCATTAGAGATGAATGGATAGACATTTTAAACATGATGGGGAAAGGAGACATTTCTCAACTTCCATTTCGTGATATAACAGAACTATGTATCCATCTCTCAAGAGGAAAATCTAAAACTGGAAAAGGACCTAGGGATTCTTCTCTTATTAGGGCTAACAAATCTGCAACTGGATCAGTAAGTAGGGCAGAGATTGGTAACATGCTTGATGAGTTTAAAACTGATATTTTAGGGAGCCTTAGTGAACAACTAGACACCCTTAAAATTCAAAACAAGCAGAAAGCAGAAACAGATGCTTTAGCCATCTTTTGTCAGAAATGTAGGAAGAAACATGCTTTAAGGGAATGTCCCTTGGATGCAAAAGTTGTAGAAACATGTATGATTTGCTCAGAAAATCATGAGATCAAGGATTGTCCTTCAATCCCTGGACTCAAAGCTGTTTTTCAAGAAAATCCAAATTCAGTAGAATCTCTCTGTTTTGTCGCAAGGAGACCTTGGCAGGGACAACAATCTCAAGGGTTTAATAACCCTATGAATCTTCAAACCCCACCAAATTGGACTCCTTGGCAACAATCTTGGCCCCAACATCAAAATTCATATCAGCCATGGGTACAAGGGATGCAAAATCCTTATGGGAGATTTGCTCAATTTTATCGATATCCTCCATCTTTTCAAAATCAACAAGCTCCACAATTTCCAAGCCAAAATCCACAACTTTCATTGCCATTTCCACAACAACAACCTTCTCAACAAAATACAAATCCTCAACTCATGCTCCCATACCAACAGAAGACAAATCAACTTCCAGCTCAGCCATTGCCAAATCCTAACAATAAGAATCCTCAGACTACTTACATGGTAGAAGGACAACAATTTCCTACCTATATGATTGTTCCTCTCAACGATGTACAACTCAGATCTAGTAGAGTTTTAGAAAAACCTTCTATAGATATTCAAGAGCAAGATACCTCTGAGGAGGACTCTCTTCAAGTTAATAAGGGTTCTGAGGAAGAATCTCTTCAAAATTCAAGCATGCAAAAAGAAAAAGAAAAGTTAACACCCACAACTCCTATAGTTGAGCAACCAACATCTTCATCTACACCTCCTTTTCCTGAAAGACTACAAATTGACAAGGGGGTGGAAAAACAAATCTTGTTGCCTAACTATGACTTTTTAGATGAATTGAAGAATGTTTGTATCAAGATTCCCTTGCTACAAGCCATTCGAGAGATTCCTATTCTAGCAAAAACAATAAAGGAGTTGAGTTTCAAAAGACCAGGAAGGAAAATAAAAGACACAAGAAGAATCCACCTGGTAGGAAAGATTGCAGATATTATGATGGGAAAAATTACCATGCAGAAGTATGTAGATCCAGGAAGTCCAATTGTCAAGACACATATAAATGGGATAGAAATTCCAAACACCTTGATTGACTTAGGGGCTGCTATCAACATTATGAGTAGACAGACTATGGAACAGTTAAAACTTCCTAACCTTCTTTTTACACCTACTTTATTGCAACTTGCAGATCGATCGGTTATTAAACGAGATGGTGTATTAGAAGATATTTCAGTCTCCTTAGATTCTTGGGAATATCCAGTAGACTTTATGATTTTGACTCCCAAAAGTAATCTAGGAGGACATCCAATTATCTTAGGAAGACCTTGGCTGGCCACAGTTGATGCTTTTATTAGTTGTAGATCTGGAGACATGTACATTTCTAATGGTAATTCGACAAAGAAATTCAATTTGTATCCTCCAGCGAGAGCAATCACAGAAATAGGAGACAATGAATGGGTCGATGATGAGAACACTATACAACCTGTCTTTACCATTTCTGAAATTAGTGAGGATAGTCAAATTCTGAACACATTAGAAAATTTTGAGATAACTTCAGAATATGACCCCACACAATTTCGGTTGGAATCTGACATAGAATATTTATCATCAAGACAAATGTCTCTCTACTCTATGGAAGAGTTTGGTAATTCTGCTTTTGAGATTTTTCCAGAAAAGACTTTGAATATCAACAAACATCTGGAGAAGTCACAACAAGAAGAACTAACCAGAATCTTGCAAAAACATTCTACTGCATTTGCATGGGAGTATACTGACATGAAGGGTATTGATCCTAAGACTTGCATCCATCATATCTATATTGAGGAAAACGGTAGACCAATCAGACAACCTCAAAGAAGGATGAATCCAAATCTTAGGGAGATAGTGAAAGAAGAGCTCCAAAAACTTCTCAATGTAAACTTCATTTATCCAATCTCAGATAGCCGATGGGTTTCTCCTTTGGTTATAGTGCCTAAAAAGAATGGTAAATGGAGGGTATGCATTGATTACAGGGAATTGAACAAAGCAACTTTGAAGGATCACTTTCCTTTGCCTTTTATTGATCGGGTATTAGATACATTAGCAGGTAAAAAGTACTTTTCATTTTTGGATGGTTTTAGTGGCTATAATCAAATTCAGGTAGCACCTGAAGATCAAGATAAGACCACATTTACTTGTCCATGGGGAACTTTTGCCTACCGAGTGCTTCCTTTTGGATTATGTAATGCACCAGCAACATTCCAAAGAGCGGTACTAGGAATTTTTTCTGATCTAATCCATGATTGTGTAGAGGTTTATATGGATGATTTTACAGTTTATGGTAATTCATTTGAAGAGGCATTAGAAAATTTGGAAAAAGTTCTCATAAGATGTAAAGAAGCAAACCTTTCATTAAGCCATGAAAAATGCTTTATGATGTTTACTGAAGGGATTGTTTTAGGACATCATATTTCAGGAGATGGGATTAAGGTTGATAGATCAAAAGTTGAAGTCATCTCCAAGTTACTTATTCCAAATTGTCAAAGAGATGTTAGAAGTTTTCTAGGATTTACTGGTTACTATAGAAGATTTATAGAAAACTTCACTAAAATAGCATCTCCACTCTTCAAGTTGCTTACAAAAGATTGTGAATTTAAATGGGATCCTGATTGTCAATCCGCTTTTGAAACTTTGAAAACAAGAATATCTGAAGCACCTATCTTGAGAGGACCAAATTGGAAACTTCTTTTCCATATTTCTACAGATGCTTCAGATACAGCTCTTGGAGCTGTGTTGGGTCAAAAAGATTTAATTCCTTATGCCATTTATTACACCAGTAAAAATTTGACTCCCACAGAGTTAAACTATATTGTGACTGAAAAAGAGTTTTTAGCTGTCGTTCATGCAATTAATAAGTTTAGACATTACATAACAGGCTATGAAACTTTTATTCATACTGACCATTCTGCAATTAGATATTTAATGAACAAACCTGTTACTAATGGCAGAGTGACAAGATGGCTTTACTTTTGCAAGAATTCAATATTACTGTGTTGGATAGACCAGGAAAACAGAATACAGTAGCTGATTTCTTGTCTAGGATTCAGAATACTAAAGAAGATTCTCTTGTAGAAGATAAGTTTCCTGATGAATACTTGTTTGCAGTAACTATTAAGACCCCTTGGTATGCAGATATTGCTAACTATTTGGTTACAGGGAAACTACCTTCACATTTATTTCAAAGAGAAAAACGAAAGATTATTCAGGAGAGTTCAAGATATTCATGGATTTCTAACGAATTGTTTAAAACAGGGCCAGATCTTGTGATCAGAAGATGTGTCGGGGAAGATGAAATGCCTGATATTCTTAAGGCATGTCATGATGAACCATGCGGCGGACACTTTGCGGACAAAAGGACGGCCTATAAAATCCTTTCCTTGGGATATTATTGGCCTTCTCTCTTCAAAGATGCAAAACAATATGTCAAAAGGTGTGATAGCTGCCAAAGAGTATGGAAACCTACCCTTTCAAATGAAATGCCACTGCAAACACAGGTACTCATTGAACCCTTTGAAAAATGGTCTTTAGATTTCATTGGACCGATTAATCCACCATCGAAGCAAAAGAAGTATATATTGGTTTGCACTGATTATGTTACTAAATGGGTAGAAGCTAAAGCATTAGTATCTGCTACTGAAAATTCAGTTGTTCATTTTCTTTATGAGGATATTTTTACTCGCTTTGGTGTTCCAAGAGAAATTGTGACAGATCAGGGGAGCCAATTCACATCCAATTTGGTGGAAAAGTTGATGGAAGAATACAAAATCAAGCACAGAAGATCTACTCCTTACCATCCGCAAGCAAATGGTCAAGTGGAGTCCACAAATAAAGTTCTTGAAAGTATCATCACCAAAACTGTTCATCTACATAGAAGAGATTGGGCAGAAAGGCTTCCTGAAGCCTTGTGGGCCTACAAAACTACATGGAGGAATACAACAGGACATTCTCCCTATGAACTTGTTTATGGGAAAGAAGTCTTTCTCCCCATTGAGTTCCAAGTCAAGACCTTCAAGATAGCAGTTCAGTTGGGAATGGACTTATCAGAAGCCCAAAAGCATAGAATGGAGCAATTGAATGAGCTAGATGAGATCAGACAAGAAGCAATTCTAAGAACTGATCTAGTTCAATATCAAAGAACTAAGTGGCATGACAAATATATCAAAGAGAAGAAGTTTCAAGAAGAAGATTGGGCATTGTTATTTGACTCCAAGTTTAAAGATTTTCAAGGGAAATTTCAGACTCATTGGCTTGGGCCATATGAGATTGACAAGATCTTTAGCAATGGGGCTGTAAGAATCAAGACCATTGATGAGTTTCAAACTCCTCTTATTGTGAATGGCCATAGATTGAAAGTTTATCATAAGCCACTCTCAAAAGAGGATTTTGTCAAGATGTTTCAAGAAAGTTCTGCAATCAGGCTGGTACAGAAGAATTCTTCTTCTCCACCAGCCTAGCTTTTGTTTTTCAACTTAAAAAAAAAAAAAAAAATGGTATAAGCCTGAAAACCAATCATTGATTGGCAGTCTTATACAGAAAATATGGGGTGAAAATCAGGGACACCTGACACTCTATATTTTCCAAAAAAAAATCTCTCTCTTTCATTTCATTTCATTTCACCACCCACTCCATTTCATTCCACTTCATTCCATTTCATTTCATTTCATTTCACTTCATTCCACTTCATTTCATCCATTCCATCAATAAAAATCTTTTTTATGACCATTTCCATCTGGTCATTTGTCATTTGTTCATTTCTATTCAACCAAGTAATAGCTGTGTCAGATTCCGCAGCTGACATCTGTTTCCGCAGCTGACTCCAGTTTCCGCAGCCAGAAGCAGATTCCGCAGCTACTACTCTGTTTTCAAAGAGAATGTACAGTTAGATGTTATTTCCATAAATTATGAGATAAAATGCAGGTGAGAGGATCAATGGAGCATTGAAGACACCAATGGAGATCAGTCAGTTGAAGACCAAGGGCAAAGGCAAAGATTCCAAAGGTATGAATAAAATTTATTTCAAATAGTATTGAAAAACACATTTTTATATAGTTTTGAACCATGAGCTCTATCCATTATGCGCAATGATTATATTGACAGTTCCGTAACCTTTCACGATCTCCATATTATCCTCTTGCATTTATTCACAAACGGTTTCATCATTAAACCCCGATTTTCACTCATGATCCAATATCCCACCGGTGATAATGAAGTGTATTTGATTTGACCAAGGACTCTTACAAGCCGCATCAAGTCACAACCGTTGATTGAAACGTGTTCACATTTATTTCGTAGCCACCAAAATTCAAAATGCGGCTGAATGTGTTATATTCTATCAATCTACTCAGTCCTATCTTTGTTATGTTTTCGAAACCCTACTCTGTTCTGTTTCATTCCGTTTCGTTCCTTTTGCTCATTCTCACTCCCAGATATCTACCCACAGTCTCATTCATTCCCATTTTATGATACATCCCCACAGCCATTGTGCTCGTTCCTGAGCATTCAACCATTCTACTTCCATTTGAAACCCTCACGAAGGCAAATTTGTGAAAAACAGAGAAGTGAAATGGGTAAATTGCTAAGGGCAGAGCCGGAAGGACAAAAGTTTATAGAGGGATATCCGCAAGCAAAGGAGATATTGAAGAAAGCAAAATGGCTGCGTTTTATTCAGAAATTCAGAGGTTATCATAGAGAAGTTACGAAAGCATTTGCAAGGTCATTTGATGGCTCGAAAGCAGAAATTGGAGACCTCAAGTTTTCGGTCAATGAAGCATCAATAGCAACAGCCACGGAACTTCTTCAGGAGGGAGAGCGTTGGTTCAAAAATAAAAGCATCAGTGATGAGGCATGGAGAACAATCTTACGAAACCAAGGTATGGACATAACTGTTTTTAAAAGAGGAATCCCTGTGCATGCAATAAAAGAAAAATGGGCCACTTTACTGCTAATTGTTCAGAAATTCATTACATGTGAAGGCCGTTTTGGGTCCATGTATATGTACCATACTAGGCTATTGATGAATTTTCTAGAAAACCAAACTCTCAATCTCCCATATTTTCTATTCAATAGCTTGAAGAAAATGGCTGTGACTGTTCAAAAACACTTAGGAGATGTAGAACCTCATCTATATCACCACGGCCTTATAAAAATTCTGATTGAAAAGGAGTTAAAGGAAAGAAAAGACACATGGGAACAATTTCTAGTTAGAAATTTCTTTGAGGAACCTCAGGAAATTCCTGAAGGTAGTTCAACAAGGAGGAGTAGAAGAAAAAGAATAAATGTTGAAACCCAAATTACTTCTACTCGGGAAATTCCCGCAGCTAGCACAGCAAGAAGAAGTAGGAGGAAAAGAACAATTGAGGAAATCCAAAACACTCCTACTACTACTATGGAAAGAACTGATAGGGAAGAGAGACTGGTAAAAAGGAAGAAGAAGGAAATCAAGGGTAAGAAGCCAATAACACCAAAAGGGAAAGAAACTATTGAGGCTGTACATAAAACTCCTTCTTCTGAAGAAGAAGATCATCAAGTGCTATCTGAAAGATTAGTTTATCTTCAAAAACAGTCATCTATACCCAAGAAGGCAGAGAAAGGAAAACAAAAACAAAAGGATAGTGTACCATAGCGTGTGAGGAGAAGCAGCAGACTTAAGGGAAAATTGAGGAAAACACAAATTAAGGGTCCTCATTTCATTGATTTGGGTGAGGAGACATCTGAACAGTCCCCAACTGACCATAGTCCATCTCAGTCAGTTAGTGAACCTGGTTCATTTCATTCCCAATCAGACAATGAGCATACTCCATCTTATTCTTAGCAAAATATTGATGTAAGCCCTCCTCGGCCAGATTTTGAACATAACTCTCCTTTACAGCATTTTGGGGACAGCCCAATAAAAAGGACACCTGAAATAGACCCCAAACAGCAGGAGGTATATGACTACATAGAATCTTTGGAAAAGGCAGCCACAGGTCCAAGTACTTCTTCCATTCAGCCACATACATTGCAGGATGATTTAGTTCAATCATTAAAACAGGAAATTTTTGAGCTGGAGCTTTTAAATAGGCACATCAAAAACGAAAATGAAACATTGAAAGAACAAGGCAAGCTGGACAAGATCATCCATGATAATACTATGTTACATTTGGGAATATGGCAAAAGAAGAATAAGAAATTGAAAAGGAAATGCCAGAAATTGAGCAGAGCACTTGTAAATATCAAATTTAGGTGCTTAATGAAGAAACCCAGAATGTTGGTAGTACCAAGGAAGAAGAGGAGAGGATTGGATGTGTTGGCTGAAGTATCAAGGCACATGAATTGAAGTAAGAGTATCAAAATTTTGGTTGCATGAGGACATGCAACACCTTCACAGTGGGGGTATGTTGAGTCCCAAATTTGCATCTTTTCCATACATTTTTCCATACCTTTTTCACTCACCTAAACCTCCCAAATTGTCAATATCATGTGCAAAGGAGCATCTAACATGGTTTTTAATTATACTTTTGTGTTTGCTATTTGATCTAGATTTTGTTCATTCAGCTGCGGAATCTTGCCACTTTCCGCAGCTGCTGCAACTTTCCGCAGCTATTTTGTGAAACTATATGCTACAGGTGTCTACAAGGGAAACGAGCCACATGGGCAGGTCAGGAATGACGTGGACATGGTTCGTGTCCTATCGGTTCAAGCAAACTCATCCAAAGAAGCCGCGGTCAAAGGCGTCCACATGGAAGTCAACCATGGAGTTTCATGTCGGCCGGACTCTGTTTCGTGTCACATGAAGACCCATACGGCCGTTTCTAAGCCTGCGGAGGTTAAATCGACATCTGTACAGGGCTCTAGAGTCGAATTCAAGCATCCACCTCTCGTAGATTCACTTTCCAACATGGCCATACTCCTATATCCGTGGACGTAGTGGTCTACGTGCTCTCTACCAGCATGAACTTTAGGAGACAATTATAGTTTGTTGTTATATATAGTGCGTTTGCATACGCATATGAAGTTAGTTGATGTTAGTGAATGTAGTCTCTGTTATCTTTTGATTAGTCTGCTCTGTAGTGATTACGCTGCACTTGTGTCGTAACATTACCATTCTGTAATGAACTGCTTTTTAATATGAGAAGACTCTGTTTTCCAACTTAATTCGTATTTGAGGACCGTTGCCAAGGCTGTGTAGAGGGCCCCTGCTCAGCTAAGGTTTTGTGTATTAGTGTATATTTCTCATTTCATTTCTTTAGAAATCATTGTATCATAATCCATTCATATGTTCATACTTTGCAGTTGTTTCATTTCTGTTTATACACTTCCATAATTTCCATTTCATTTCTGTCTTTCATGCTTTATGATTGTTAATCATTGATCAGTGTTTATGTTTTTCAGGTTTTAGATAGGCAGCCCGGGCATTTTCATAGCTTTTTGACTAATGACATGGAACTAACATTGTTCTGCTGCTAGTTTTCTTTTCATAGTTTTTGTTTAATTTCAGTATTGCTCTGTACATTTCGAGTTTGTTTATACGCCCGGTAGTTAAAATTTAGATATACTAATCTGCTCATAGCATCTTCGATTTGCCTCAAAGCCCATAGTGGGTGATGGTGAGAATTGATATGAAATGTGTAGTTTAGTATTAGTTTCTTTTCATAAATTTAGATATATTAAATCATGCATGACATCTTGATTGCCTCCCAGAAAGCCCGCAATTTGGTGATGGTGAGGGATTGAATCATGAGTGTATGGTTTAGTATTAGTTTACTTTCTGCAAATTAAATATCAGTTACTCAAATTGTTTATGATTACTTCCGAAAATCATAGCTGGACTAATGATGAAGGGTCAGAAGATAAATTGATGTAATCTGATTTAGATTTATTTTGTCGCAATTTTGAATTTCCTTAAGCATAGTTTCTTTTATGTTTAGTTGGCAGCAAGAATAGTTTAGTTTTCATGCTCAATAGTTCATTGTTTTGATTTATTAGATTAGCAGCACCTTTTCATTTCAGCAGCACATTTTCATTTTCTTTCAAGTCTTGTCATTGTAAATTTCAAATTGCTTTTTAAAATCTCAAGTTGGTAAATCATTATAGGGGATATCACTTCCTTGAATAAACATAACCAAACTTGTTTTCATCTTAGAATTTCCATTTCACCTTAGAAAACCAAAAACGACAAAAAGTTAAGAAATAGGTTATCTTGCACATATAGTGCGCCGCACTTCATCAGCTTACGATTCCCGGATTGACAAATTAAATGTAGCAATTTAGGACACACTAAATTGACGAACAATGTTCATCCCTCATAACTTAAAAAACCAAAACCAAAAACTTACTTCATAACTAGCCTAAAAAATCGAACACAATAAGCAAACACGCATATACCTTATACATATAGAGAAGAGCCCTCTGCAGTCCGAAGGCTAGATTCCTTGGGCTCTGAGCTTGGTTTTGATGTTACTGCTTTGTCATTTGGCTTGCCCGATATTGATGAAGTATGGGACCTAACATGACTAGGCATATACAAAAGAATAAGACCTCGAGGATAATTTGTCTGGGTCAGAGCTATTCAAGCTCTGTAGTGCTCAGGATCTCATAATTTGCAACAGTCTAAAGAAGTGGCCCAATTCTAGCCAGATGACTTGCATCCATGGGCTTGGCAGCAACGTGGTAGACTATGTTATTTCTGATCTCCCTTTATACAACGAAATAATAAGTTTTGACATCTTAGACGACCACGAGCCTGACTCTGATCATAGGCCTTTACTCATAACTCTCAATTTTGTGATGCATAGAGATCCCATAGAAGATAATCCTTATAGTCAAAAGAACTTAATCTTTGATAGAAATAAAAATGATCTGTTTCTAAATGAATTAAAAACTAATTTTCTTCCTTTATCTAGTATAGACAACATAGATGACCTTTATCATAATTTTACTACAACCCTCTCATATTCTATTAACAAGTTCTCAATTGAAGTCTCAAGTAATAAAAGAAATAGCAAAACCAACCCATGGTATGACAAAGATTGTAAAAGTGTGAGGAGAGCAATTAAGGAAGTTGTTGATGAATCTCTCAAAATTAACAAGATAAAAATCTACAAAGCCCTAACTAAAAGGAAAAAAAGGCAATATATTCGTAAAAGACAAGAGAATCTCTTACACCTCTCTAAGGTGGCTCCTAAGAAATTCTGGAGGCAGATTCTAACTAGGAAAACTAAAGATAATAATAAAATTGCTTTACACGACTACAATTCCTATCTTAAAAATCTTTATGAATCTCCAAATGCCGGGGATTTTGAAACCCTCCTCACAACAAAAGAAGTTTTCTCATTAGAAGACATTGATTTTGGGGTTAAACGCTTGGAAAATGGGAAAGCTAAAGACATTGAAGGTTACCAGGCAGAAATCTTAAAAATTGGAGGTCCTGTCCTCATCCCCCACATCCACAAGCTTTTCAACCAAGTGGTCAAGCAAGGGTTCCCTAAACCTTGGACTCAAAGCCTCATTATCCCTATTTTTAAAAGTGGGGATACAAATAACCCCTCTAATTATCGGACAATTATGATCAACCCTCTCTTAGCCAAGTTATATGGTATTATTTTGGAAAAGAAGTTGAGCATTTGGTTTGAAAGTGAAGGTAAGCGGGCTAAAGGCCAATCGGGTTTTAGAAGGTAGCACTCAACAACAAACCACCTCGTTACGCTTAAGATCATTGTGGAGGAATGCCGCAATGATAAATCCAATCTCTTATGTTGCTTTGTGGACTTTAGAAAGGCTTTCGATACGGTTCCTAGAAACAACCTATGGAATAGATTAGAAGAGCTAAATGTTCCTTTCGAACTAAGAGCGGCCGCTATAAGGTTATATGAGAATGTAATTGCCAAGTTAAAGAGCAATGAGGGGTGGTCGAAAGATATTAAGTGTAATATCGGAGTTAAACAAGGTTGCCCCCTCTCCCCTACCCTATTTGGCATTTACATCGACAAGCTAGAAGGTTGTTTAGAGGAAGCAGGATGTGCTGGCACGATCTTAGCTGGGATAGTCATCATCCTTCTTCTCTATGCTGATGATATTGTTCTTCTCACAAGGTGCCCATCTGATCTTGATAAGCAACTTAGACTTCTTAAGGATTTCTGCTCTACCATGGGTATGTCTGTTAACACTGACAAAAAAAAAGTTATGATTATCAAATCCAAGAAGGACACTTACGCTAATTTTATGTATGACAATAGTAACTTGGAGGAAGTGTCTTCTTACAAGTACCTAGGAATTGATGTTCATCACAAGCTCAACTGGAACTATAGCATTCAGAAAAGGATTAATGGGGGGTGGAAAGCTTATTTTGGTCTTGAAAATAATTGTAAAACGGCAAACCTCATAATGTGGGATAGAAAGAAGTTCCTCTTTGAAACTTTAGTCACTCTTGTTATCTTATATGGATGTGAGGTTTGGGGTTGCAGCATCTCTAGAGAATCCTGGAGAAAGATTGAGCAAATCTAGAAGCATTTTATAACTTATAACCTTAAAATTAAAAACAATACACCCTATCCTATTCTCCTTATAGAAGTGGGTCTTTCCCCTATCGAGAGCCTAGCTATGACTAGGCTTCTATTGTACAAGCACAAGCTCAATAGCATAGGAGACCATAGACTTCCTAAGCTAGCTTCAAATTCCAACCAAAACCACCTAAGGCTTAAACGAGGTTGGTATAAAGACACCAGGGCCTAGTTAAACCATTGGGAGATCGACGAGAATGTTGCATTGCAAAACATCAATAACATTAAAAAAATTGTTACTTCTAAGTTCAAAGAAAAAATGTGGTGTGAGGAAGATCTAGCAGCTAAAAGAAAATTAAGGTATTATAAGGAGGTCATCAACCCCACCTTAGAAGATCAAAATTATCTCTCTGTTTTAACTAGCTCAAAGAAGAAAATTAATATAGCCAAGATTAGAGCGAACTCTCATGAGCTCCATAGTGAAACAGGTCGTTGGACAGTTCCTAAAACACCATGGATGGAAAGGATCTGCCATCTCTGTGAGAATATGAACATCGAGGATGAAAATCACTTCCTCTTAGAGTGCCCCGCGTATAACCACATTAGAGCTCAATTTCATAATCTTTGTTGCAATACTGACCTTCCTAGCCTTTTAAGATGTCAAAATTATAGTGAGCTCGGGAGGCTTCTCTCCAAGCTTTTCGAGCATAGGAATAAAATCTTAAATCAAATTAAATAACTCTTTTCTTTAGGTCCAATAGACCAAAGATTGGTCTCAATGGACGTTAACCATCATCATCATCATCACAATGAAAACATATAATAAACTAGTAGTTTTTCAGAATTATGCATACACAATACAAACTATAATGTTTAGTTTTGATTTATAAAAATTATTTAAAAAAAAATGTGCTCATAGTCCCTATCTCTCATATGACTCCTTGAAAGATAAGAGTTGATGGACTAACGCACAAAGTGGATTTTTCATATATAGAAATAAAGAATACAGACATAAGGGGTTCAAGTATATAAAAATCCTAAGTCATATTATTCATGTGAGACTGGTTGTCTAGGTTTACAAAGTCATATTATTCATGTGAGATTGGTTGTGTGGGTTTACAAAGTTCATTTTGTAAGATTAAAGTTATTATGTATTATTTTTTATATATTTAATTTGCATAAATATTATTTAAGTATTTTATGAAGGTAATTTTATTAATATTGTAATTAGTTAGTTGGTGGTAAGATGTGTATTTATTTGGTTAGTTTTTAATTTTTTTGTGTTTGGAAATAAATATACTAATACAATGACTTAAATGATTGGTAAACAATGAAATATATTAAAATTATAATTTTATTATTATTATTAAAAAGAATTAATATATATATTTAAAAGAAAAAAACTTGTAATAAGATTTTTAATTATTTAGATTGATCTCTATTTTATTATGGAAATTCTTAATTTGTAAATAAATTTTGTTATAATATTGTGGCTTCTCAATATCACATATCAAAAAAATTATAAAACATGTCATAAAACACTTATTCATATGGCGTTATTTTAACTAATCAATTTAATTTAAAAAATTACAAAAAAATATAATAAATATAAAATTAAATCTCAATCTTTAATTTGTAACTATTATTAAAAATATTTTAAAATATTATATGGAGATTAAATCCCTATCATTTATCTAACAATAATTAAATAAAAATTATAAAAAAAATCAATATAAAAAAACTCATCAAGAATTAAATGAAAAACCACAAATAATAAACAAAATAAGGTAAATATATTAAATGATAAACAACGAATAATAAACAAAATAAGATAAATTGTACTTGGTATATTGAAATACTTTATTGTATTATAAAATTTCCTTTCTAAATTGGAAAAACATCGTAACCGTAATCGTAGGCCGCGCTGGCAGGGAATTACGTCGCGTGTGGGCCATTGAATGCAGAGCTGGGACCCACGGTCATCACTAAGGTCATTTGGGAGCGGCCGAGGAAGGACAAGCTCCCCGCCTGTAGTACGCAAGCGATTTGGGGTGAGAGTTGATTGAGCGTTCGAACCAATGGGAGTATTGAGTGGAATTTGTGAGCTCAGGATGCCAGGAATTAGGATGGTAACTCTATTGATCATAATAAAGTAAAAATAAAAATAACTCTGGCTGAAATTTATTGGGTTAAAATAAAAAATAAAGTAAAAATAAAAATAAAAATGATTTCATGATATTTACTATCTTATTAATCCATGGCATGAAATTTATGGTATTGGTTTATGATATTCATGTGGAATAGAGCTTATTTAAAGGGGAAAATACATCAGCTTAGATCCATTTTAATTTTGGATTTACCAAGTCTAGAGAGAGATCAAGTCTTTAAATGCAAACCTCTTTTAGAATAAAGGAGATTTGATCACTCTGGAAGTTTGATAGATCCGAAATTAAAATGGATCTATATATATATATATATGTATATAGTTTTTTGAAGTTGGTATATATATGTAAATAAAATATATAAATTATTGTGCCAAGAAGCTCTAAATGTTAGAGACAAATATTTTTTAAATTCAAATTTTTAATATTGTAATTTTTTTACAAATAAATTTATGAACAAATTTTACATAAAATAAAATCATAATATATCTCATACATGCACACTTACACATATATATTATAAATTGATTATACATATATATTATAAATTGAGGTATGTTTTATCATATAAATTAAAATAATAAGGTTAAATCTAAAATAAAAAAGATATGAGGGAGATATTGAAGTGGTGTAAATGTTTAAAAAAATTAACCAGTGGGTTCAATTAAAAAATAATAATAAGATAAAAAAAAAATATACAACCTAGTATGGTAGAGAAGTTATAGTTTTAGTAAATAAGTGTAAAAATTTAAATGTTGGTTCAATTAATAATAGAAATTTAAAAGTAATAAAAATAATAAAATTCAATCTGTTATATTTCTAGTTTAATTTTATTAATAAAATTACTAACATTTTTTTAGATAGACAAAAATCATAATATATACATTCAAATAGTAGTTGTAAATAAAGATCCATTTTATCATATAAATTAAAATAATGATTATGTAACTATATTGAAATTTAACTAATAAGCATATAAAAAATTAATACTTACAATATAACAAAATTCTTAACCATGGATATTCACCTTAATTTTACCATGGATATTATTACCTTGTAAGTAGATTTTGTTACAATATGATGGCTTATCAATTTACAACATGCCCAAAAACCATATAACTCATTTCAAAATCAAGTAAACATTTATATGTAGCCTCAGTTAAAAAATAATAAAAATTTATAAGTAATTTGGAGGTTGTAATGTTTTGTAAATGTTTTGAATTGGTTAAAATAAAATAAAAATAAAAATAAAGATAAAAAATTAATAATGATGTCAATAAAACAATTTGACTTACTCAAATTATAAAATAAAATAAAATAATTAATAATAAATATTATATCAATTTACTTTAATCCAAAAGTTATGAACAGATTCAATGAGATTTAACTTAATCATATTATATCAATTTACATTAATCCAAAAGTTATTAATCATATTGTATCAATTTACATTAATTTACATTAAAAATTAATCTACCCATTAATCTACACTTCATCAAAGTAACGTGTGAGAAAATTGTTCAGAACTATCTTTTCATTAAAAATATAGTTTTGAATTACATAGGGTTTCCTCTCTAGTCAATGTGCAGCAACCAGTAATGTGAGGAAAAACTGACCTCAGCTATCTTGCAAGTTGCATGATGGCCATCTTTTCCCCAAGAGTCCGAAGTAGGGAGCATGCCCAAATAAATGATCACGCTGGCAAGCAACACAGAGCTCAAATAACTACCGTAATTCCTCATTTTTTTAAATTTCGTGTTTCAACAACGAAATCAGCACACTATAAGTAGCTTAGGCTCTGAAACTGAGAGACTTTTTGTAGTCAAATATTGAATGCGGAGGCAGTTGAGATTAATTCGAATCCCCGTAACCTCCGTTCCATTACTATAAGATGTAGTAGCATTAATGAGATTATAAATAGAAGGGAATATAATGGAATCTCTGTATTGCAGAGGCGGTGTAGAGAATAATTGAAGGGAATATGCTACTAGTATCTCTGGCATTGAAACTGAGGTCAGGAATTGGCTGCCACAGTGGTCCAGATTACGTCGAATATTGCCCTTAAATCGGTTTTATTATAATTATAGTAACACGAGAAACGCTAAATACGAGGGAGTATAATGGAATCTTTGTACTGTAAAAGCGGACTGCTTCAATAATTTGAGCATGATTTTCATCACTTCCACAAGGCCCCGTATAATTTGTTAGTAACACCATATTTCTGGAATTGATAAATTTTCTTTGAATTTTCAATTACAGTCTCAGTAATCAAACCATTTATAATAAAAAGAACCACAAACCATTTATAATAAAAAGAACCACAAAGATCACTTTCACTTTCCACGGCTACTTTATGTGATATTTTTTAAAGGTTGGTAGTTGTAGCTATTACTTAAATTTTTCAAAGTAGTTTTTTTTTTTTTTTACCCTCTTTGACTTTACGTATCATACTATTGTGATATTTTTTAAATGTGGGTAGTTTCAGAGGTTAATTGAATATTTCCAAGTTCTTTTTTACTTATTCTACTGAAATGACGGGTTTTGTTCCACATTCACACTGGTGTAATTGTTTGGTGGGTATAAGTTACAATCAAATAACAACCGCATGGAAAGTAGGTCTCTTGGAAGGTCTTGTTCACAATAAAAGCACATCATTTTCAATGTTAGTTTTGAGGTTGATGTGTGGGAGTGTTATTATTGTTATTCGATGTGTCGGATTGTACTATGATTGTTATATAATTTATATAAATATAGATTTTAGTAGTTTTACTTTTTGATGTTGATGTTGATGTTGGAGTATATTATTATTATTGTTATTTATATTTATGAATATAGATTTTAGTTTTGAGGTTGATGTGGGAGTATATTATTATTGCTATTTATATGAATATGATTAAATTCTGTCAGATTTAATGTTTATCTTCATTTGTGATTATGTGATGTTGATATTATAATATTTGTATTTATAAAGAATATGGATATAAACTATATATAGGTAATATAAGTGGCTTATAGATTATATGAGTACATTTAAGTCAACTGATCATACTGAAACGTTTATAATGTTAATTGAATTGATTATCTTACAAAGAACATAAGCACTCCAAATATATTAATGTCCTAAAAATAACATAGGTACCCTTGGGTGATATGAGTACTCTTGGGAATTATGAGTATCCTAAAAAGCATATGAACATATCTTAAGGATATGAATACATCCAACAAAGCATATATGCAATCTCAATACATCCCACAAAGCTCATAGTTGCCAATGAGTGATATGAATACCTTATAAATAATAGAGGCACCACTAACTGACATTAGTACCCAATGAAGTATGTAGGTACCCTTACATAGTGCCCTATGAAGCATATACGTGCCCTTGAGAAATACCCCATGAAACACATAGGTATATATCAACAATATTAGTACCCCATGAAGTATTGAAGACCATTGATCAATACTAGGAGCACTTGCTTCCTCTTAAGAGATCACGATTTCAGGTGGTAGAGTTTGTACATGATAAAGTAATATTGGCATGTTGTGATGTGGTTCGAGGGGTAGGCATCCCCCTAGAGTGAGGCCTAGTGTCTTTGAATGTCTCAGCCCTTGCGAAGTCACAAGTTATTGCTAGTATTGGATTGTGTATTGATGATATTAGCTCCACCCAATTTAAACCAAAAAGAAGAAGAAGAAGAAGAAGAGCTTCAAATAATGCATGTAGACCCCTAAACAATTTTAATGCCACATAAAGCACAAAACTATTGTTGGGTGATATGGGTTCCCTACAAAGCACATGACCACCCTTAATTGATATGAGTACCCCATAAAGCATTAAAATACCCTTGAGAAATATAAGTGTCCACAAAGCACAAAAATACCCTTGAGTGGCATGATCATCCTACAAAACACATAAACACCCCTAAGTAATATCAATACACTATAATCACAAAAGCACCCCTTAGAGATATTCATACCACATGAAATATAAAAGAAACCTTAGGAATATTGGTATTACACAAAGCATAGAAGTGTCTTTAGTAATATCGATATGCCATGAAGCGTTAAGAAACCTCTCAGCAATACAAGGATCCAATGAAGAAAAAATGACAACCCCTAATAATATTCATACCTTTCAAGGCACATTGGAACCCTTGAGAGATAAGACTATCCCACAAAGGGCATGGTGTTTCCATGTTGATATATTTTAACTAAATCATATATGGGTCATCTACACATCTTAATGGATACGATGTAACTTAAACATAAACTACTAACATGTTCATATGCAAAGCACAATATCAAAGATGTGGGTTAAGTTGGAAAAACAACCAAATCATTGTGCTAACTCAATCAAGAAACCAAATGAATAGAAAAGACACCACTATACACTTATAGTAAATAAGTCAATAAAAATTTAATTTTAGTGTAGCAATTTTACACTATGATACAAGGGATCTCACTCAATTAACTTTTCCTTTGAAATCATAATCTAATTATAGATGTTCATTTTCATATTGGTTCATTATTTTGGTCTATAAGTTGGTCCTCAAGTATGTGAGAATACAAGAAATCAACATATACTAGTTGCAAGCTATGCAAAGCCTATAATTAGTTAGATCAAAATAATCTAAGATAATACATAATATAAGTGTGTCATGGGATTTTACCCCAAGCACTAATCATGTCTCAACACTATTTATCCCTAAAAGAATGCTTTCCATTAAAGCAAATGAAAATGTTGTAGAGGAATATTGAATTATGTTCGAAGTTGTAGACTGCATGTTGAGTCATCTAGCACTAAATGCGTTGGTGTATGAAATCAAATTTATTACTAATTATTCACTAAACTCAAGAACTTGATTGCAAAAAACATCACGGATGGGATGTACAATATCCCTAAAAATTACAATGTTATGGCGTGTATGCTACAAGGGTAACTACCTTTGACCTAAAATTGATCAATGTGATGGAGCTAAGCACTAAGGTCGAGAGACAATATTTCCTATTTTGAGATGGCTTCTAGAAATGAGCGTTGTATACACCGCAAAACTAAATATCTCATTCTTTGTTATGTGTGTGTGGGGTTGATTATTGTTGATTTCTGGTAGCATCATATGTGCTCTAAGTCTCAAATTTTGTAGGGAGGCTTAGACGCAATTATTCCAAAATACCCAAAAAGCGTTTTGGAAAATTCCGCCGAGACGTGGTTTTATTAAAATAATTAATTATTTTCAATGGGAGCCTAATTATAAACATAGGGAATTAAAATAATTAAAGTATATTAATAGAACTGGGTGCGAATCTTCTCGAAAAAGACGAAGCTCAAGTGAAGTTAATCTTAGCCCTTGATTATGTTTTAATCTAGGCTGTTGATTTCTCAATGAGAAGGTTATAAGAGAGGGCTTGATGGGCATTTGGAAATAACATCAAGAGAGAGTCTAGTGATCTATTTCTCAAGTGAGCAACGTAGAACAGCTAGAGAGATCATTAATCTGATTCTTGCAGTGAGAGGCAAAGATAGTTCCGGTTGGAGATTTTTCCTGACACAGAAATACATCGCAGAGAAGGCAGAGAGAGGAAGAAAAATAAGCAGTGTAAGGGCTAGGCTAGGCAATGTAGTGCCACACAGAGGCAACGTTGAAGCCTTGAGGAGATCCACAAATTTTTTGAGGGTGAGATCAGTTTCATTGTCGGGATTCAGGGTGTGGGACCGGAGGGCCAGAGGTTGAAGCGTTCAGCCAGTAGAAATATCAGTCAAAGGAAGTGACGTAGTTCCCAGCTAGTGTGATGCAGATATGCACAAAGGTCGTGCAAATGCAGTGTAGAGGCAACGTGGGGCTTGTCAGTTTGGGATTGTAGTAGTGTCGGTTCTTTAGTGATAGTGCGATGACATTTTCTCACTAACTCTCTACTAGTTATTTTCTCTCTATAGATGGCCAATAAGGCATTCTAGATTATATTCAGAACTATTTCTTAATAATACAAACCCTCAGTTGTTGCACCAGTTTTCTCACATTGGTTTTTTCTAGGGAAAATTTTCCAAAAATAACGATGTCATATATGTGTATATTTTTCTTATTGATAAATTCTTGTTTTTGCATATTATTTTATGTAGTGAAGGTTGCACTATAATGTATTCAGTGTTTTCCATAGAACAACTGCAAATAAATTGTTGAGTAATGAATAACAATTAGGTGAATATTTTCAAGTTGCTACAATAAGACTCCCAGTTTTAGGAATTTTCACATGGTATCAGAGTAGCGTAGGTGAAGCAAGAGATCAGAATGGAAGAGATCATAATTGAAGAGAAAAAGCTAGATTGAATAGTTATGTAGGTAGACAATTGAATCCCTAAGGGTTTGGGCAATCTAGGCCAGGAAGGGCAAGATTTGTGAGGAAGTCTCTCTTTGAGTGAGTCGACAGAGAGGGAGGGCTTTCCAGTTCATGTTTTTCAGCTATAGAGGGAGCAACACAATAACAGATTTAGCGCAAGGCAGTTTTCTGTGGTACACAATTTTTTGCTACCATAGTTGCTGGTACAAAAAGCGTCAGAAGAAGGAAAAAGAAGCATACTAAGGGAATTCTGACCTCAGAGAATTTCTTTCCCAACAAATTATTATTTCCCATGCATAAGCAACATGATCAGATTTATTTTAATCACTCTAGCAGGGAGTGCATAGGGCCAACTACGTAAAGGGTTAGAGGCAGCATTCGACATTTGGTTGGGTGAGATGGAAGCTAACGAGTTGAGAGATCAAGATCAGTTGGAGGGTGCCTTTAACTATGTGATCTAACAGGAAAGGATCAAGTGTATGCTAGATGAGCATGATCTCAAATCTTTCATCGATGGTTTAATAATTGTCCCCATGGAGGTAGATCCATTAAAATCCTACAAGAAGGATATGGTGAAAGCCAAGCGTTTGATCCTCGACAGAGTGAGGGATCATGTAGTATGTCACATCATTGTCAAAGGGACTGCAAAAGAGATGTGGGATGCCTATGAGACATTGTATCAAGGATATTCCAAGAAGTGGGAGATGTTCTTGCAGGTGAAGATGTGATCTACGAGGATGCAGAAGAGAGAACGCATTGATCTGTTCCTTCCGAAGCTTCAGGAAACCTAAGATCAATTGGTAACCAATATAGGATCAATGACTCAAGGAATCGATATGGTATGTATGGCCCTGAATTCTGTCTTAGAAGAATGGCAAGTCTTTGTCCAGAGCATCTTGGGCAGAGAAAGGTTTCCTGATTGTGAATCGATGTGGGTTGCTCTTCAGTAGGAAGAGATGAGGCTAGATATGATCAAGTGAAAACTTGATGGCAGTAGTATAAGTGGGACGAAGCCTAAGGAGGAAGAGGAGAACACAACCCTTGCATTTAGGGGGCAACAGGAGCAGTGAAAGTGAAAGAAGAACGTCTTAAAGATCAAGTGTTTCCGGTGTTGTGAGATGGGTCACTATGCTATGTAGTGTCCTCTCAAGAAGAAGTACAAGGATGAGGAACATGATCGACGAGCTACAAGCACAAGGATCAAGGAGGAGGAGTTCTTCATGGTTTCCCACATATCTCTAGGGGAGAATGGGGGTGATCTAGAAATTTAGTTCGAGAGAGTTGCAGTTAGGCAGGATCCTTGAGGCTTCCACCCATTGGATCAATACCTTGCTACGAGGCCCATATCAGAAGTAGTAGGATGGACGAGTGTTAGTAGATGTAGAGGAGTGTCAAAGTAAAAATGCAATGGCTAGAGAGCACAAGAGTCTGGGCAACACATAACAGAGTTGGAAGCAGTGAAGTAAGGCACAACATAGAGTCAACAGTAGCACAACAACTTCAAAGGGTCAGCGTAGAGACTAGCAACAGTCAGATCTTTAATATGAGATGCAACATGTTGAACACCTAGTTCATTATTTTGGATGTTTTTCTACTGCAACAAGAACCGAGTTGTAGTGCAGATGCACTTGGAAGCAACATGGAGGATCAAAAATAGCACATATGGAGCAACATAATAGTTGGTGGGTAGTGTTGTTAGACATCAACAACACAGAGGGAGATATTACAGAGTTAGGGTGATGCTTCAAGGGGTTGCATTACTAGAGTACATTCCTTGCTAAGAGAGAGTGTTGATTTATGGTAGCATCAGATGTGCTCTAAGTCTCAAATTTTGCAGGGAGGCTTAGACACATGTATTCAAAAATACCCAAAAAGCGTTTTGGGAAATTCCACTCGAATGGGGTTTTATTAAAATAATTAATTATTTTTAATGGGAGCCTAAGTCTAAACTTAGGGAATTAAAATAATTAAAGTATATTAATAGAAATGTGTGTGAATCTTCTAGAAAAAAATGAATATTTAGTCAATTTAATCTTAGCCCTTGATTATGTTTTAATATGGGTCGTTGATTTCTCAACAAGAAGGTTATAAGAGAAGGCTTGATAGGCATTTGGAAATCACATCGAGAGAGTGTCTAGATATCGATTTATCAAGTGAGTAGCACAAAGCAGCCAAAGAGATCATTGAGCTAATTCTTGCAGTGAGGGGCAAAGATAGTTCCGGTTGGAGATTTTTAATTAACCGAGAATACATTGCAGAGAAGGAAGAGGGAGGACACAAAAGAGGAAGCATAAGGGCTATGCTAGGCAGTGCAGTGCCATGCAGACGCATCACTGAAGCCTTGAGGAGATCTGCAAATTTGATAAGGGTGAGATTCGTATCAGTGCCTGGAGCCGAGGTGTGAGATCGAAGGGCCAGAGATTGAAGTATCCAGCTAGCAAAAATATTAGCCGAAGGAAGTGACGCAGTTCCCAGCTAGTGTGACACATATATGCGCAAAGGCAGTGTAGAGGAAACGTGGGGCTTATCAGTTTGGGGTTAGATCAGTGTCAGACGTTCTTCAATGATAATGTGAAGAATTTTTTTCGCTATGCCAGTTATTTTTTCTGTATTGATGGCTAATAAGGCGTCCTAGATTGTATTCAGAACTACTGCTTAATAATACAAACCCTCAACTGTTGTACCAGTTTTCCCGCTTTGGGTTTTTTTGGGAAAATTTGTCCAAAATAACAGTGTCATATGTGTGTCTATTTTTCTTCTTGCTTAGTTCTTGTTTCCGCATATTATTTTATGTAGTGAAGGTTGCAATGTGATTTATTCAATGATTTTTGTAGAACAAATACATATAAATTGTGAAGTAATGAGTAACAATTAAGTGAATATTTTCCAGTTGATGCAATAGGATTTATATTTTTTTGAATTTTCACAATTATGAGGTTGTTGGGGTGAAAGGCATCTAACACTAATCAAAATACTCTAGATGGTGCACATTGATGCTTCAACTATAGTGAAGTATTATGATATGCAATCATGGATGCATGGTCATGAGGTTGATTAAGTTTGACATAATTGATCAAAACATTCTTTTCATCTCAATATTTTCTATATCTATAATTTGGTCCTATAAAAAAAATGTCATTGTTAAGATATCAGAGACCTACTGGGCCAAATTTGCTAGTTTTTATGTCTCACCAAGACATAAAAGAGATCCGATTTTGCTAAAATTTTCAAACTTTAATAGGGGTCAATAAAAAATAAAGTTACTAGTGTAGAGGTTAAATTCTCTAAACATGCAAGAACCTTTATTATTCTAATCCTTTCTATCTCAACAAATTATTAATGGTGATTTTAATTTAGTTAATATAGTTGCATTTGGTAAGAATGATGTGCTAGTCAAAGGGGCCTTTGAGGCATTAAAAAAAAAGTTGGCATTTAATTATGTATGGTATTTTTATAACATTAAAAGGTGTTCACCAAATTTTTGAAGGAACTGTGGGTTTTTACAATTGTGGCAACCTTCATCCAAAACTCCAAAGCTTTAGAAAATTATCTAGAAAATTGTTCATTGTTACCATAGGTGGAATGTATGCTTCAAGTCACTTGATGCAAGTAATCAAATTGTGTAGCTTAGATTTAAATTCTCAACATGAGGTTTCCATTTATGAAAACACCTTCTTCTTCTCTTTTAATTCTTTTTCCAAAGTCAGTATTGTTCTTTGAAAGGTGTTATTTTCTTCTTCACTCTATTTTGTGCTTCTTTGAGCTCTATACTCAAGTTTCCTAGCCATTTCTTCAAATTCACATTATATTTTCTTGATCGTTTATAAGTATTTACAATTTTTGTTATCTTTGCATGTATCATCTCCAAGATAAACTCATTCAATAATCAAAAGAATCCCAACGAATCATCAAGAAGGTCTCTAGTTTCCTCTCAGTATGTCACTTTGTACACCATTTGAAAACACAATCGTGACCTAGTAAACGATAAATTATAATTTGTGTAGGTGTGATGAGAAAGAAAATTTATATCCTCTTATAATGAGTTATTAATTGAGTTATTCTAGACACACATTTATATTAGGAATCTCCATGTGTGTGACATAAAATTATTGGGAATCATCTAATATTAATGTGTATTACGAAGAGGAGTGCACATTTTTATCATTATTGAAATGGAAAGAAAGAGGACAATGAAGGATATGGAGAATGAACGGATGTTAAATCAAACAAGTTCATCAATTTGTGGCATGTGGGCATGATGACATAGGTAGATCGCATACATGATTCTAGAATGGGATGAGATTTTTGTTGGGATTGTCTATGACCGTGGTATAAGGGGACATGCTGTTGTGAAGATGTGGATCTCGGTGTTTGATATGAATGTTTGGATGTCATGTCATTTGGTGGCTTGTGTGTATGGAACTATGTTGGTTTGTTTGTCTTATTACAATTATTACTAGGTTCCTTCATTATCTCATCGTACAAAGGATGGAGACATAAATGTTGGCATGGAAATCCATGGAAGATGTTGAAGGGAGTGTTTGTTTGTTGAACACATAGGAAGAGATACATTTCCATGTTAGGAAAAATGTCCTTTAAATTTTTTGACAACAATGCACCCTTTGGACCTCATTGAAGTATTATAAACTCCATTTCATACTAATACTCATGCTTTCATAGAGTGCATTGAAATCTATTTAAACTTAAAATTATTATAATCCGTAGGATACACATAAGTTTAGAGAGAATAATGAATTATTATACTTTTATTATTATTTGGCATGATGATTTATATCCTCATATTGGTGTTTTATCTCATATCCACAATTGATTTGTAATCTCATAATTTGGTTTTGAAATTTTTAGGCATTATTGCAACTTAAAAATTAGACCCAAGGAATTATTACCATTGAGGCACAATATTATTCTTTCTAAAACCAAAGTTCTCTATGTTTTTAAAGTTCATCAATCTCTAGTGGTGTTCACAACCTTTTATTTGTGGTGTTACCACTCCCTCTGTTTCCCAAGGCTGAGAATGGAGACTGAAGGAGGTAAACTCAAACCAATCTTTAGGTTTGGTAGATATCCCTACCAAAACCAGAGGGTGATCTCTCAATGTCACTTTTACAGTCAATGATGAGACTGGAGATGTAATGATCTTAGGCTAGATATAAGCTCAGTGAATTAGGGTTTTTGTTTTAAATTTTGCTGGATAGGAATGTTAGTTAAGGAACTAGGTCTAGGTTTTAGGTTTGATTTCAAAGGTACAGTTGCATAGATGAATATGAGGCTAGGTAGGTATACTTAAGAACATACTTAAATTGTCATTGTGTATAGGGTTTTAAAATGGAAAGAGAGAGTCAGAATGTGCATGTTACATGAATTCATTCATCAAAGGAATTAGAACACATTCATGAAAATTTTATAAAACAGAGCATAAAAAGAAAGAATTATGTTCATAGACTCATAAGATCATCATATAGAAGCATAAATGTGATGGAAAGAAAGCATAAAATTTCAATTTTATGGTGTTACTAAGAAAAAACAATGCTAATAAGCATACCACTGGAGTCCCAAAATTATAGTTGCTACATGTCTTTGATTTCACTGAAAACGTTTGTACATAAGCTCCACACTAAAAATAAAAACTATCCAACCTCTAAAATTACTTGAGTTGAATTACATATATAAAATAGAGAATATTCTAAGTCATTGGCTCGAAACATGACCCAAAATACATCATAAATAGACCTAATGAGTCATTACCTATAATTTAGGGAAGCTATAAACAATCCCCCCAAATTTAGCTAATAACTAGGAGTGTTTGTCTCCTTGAGTAATTACACAATTCCTCAACAATGAGGGGCAAAAAAAAAACTCTCTTATCCACAAAACACCTCATAGGACAGCTGCAACCTCGATATTTGGACCATTTTGGCTTGATACTTGTCCAGAAAGAATCCAAGACAGAAGCGTCGTGCATTTCAGCAAAAGCGGCGCGCCACTTTGAGGGTGGTTTTGGCTAACTTTAAGGAATCCTTCTACTGATTTGAAGATTAGGCTAGGTAGCCTTAAATTTCCTCTATCCAACCCAACCTTGAAACTAAGAAAATACCTCCTTCAAGGCCTTCAAAAATCCATTTTCCTAGGCTTACTCTAGAAGCGTCGCACACAGGTAAAAACAGTAGTAGAAGCATGAAAACGAGGTTGTTTTTTTGGATTTTCTCCAAAATTGTTGCTCGAGGGGTGTCATGAAAATTTGAGAGAATATCTAGAAATTAAATGGAAAAATAAATCCATCCATGTAGGAAAATCCTTATTTGGAGGCTCTGAGGAAAAGCGTCACGCCGCTGCGAGACGATCCTGTAAAAGTGAAATTTCCAAATTTTGTCAAAAATCACAAAAGATACCCAAAATGCCCAAAACTTGCTGAATTTTGTTCCATGTCATCCTTGAATGATAAAATAAATAGCTAGGGATACCTCAGCTAGCAAATCCAAGTTATCTTTCTTCTCTAGCTTAATTAGGGTTTCTTTAAGATTTTTCCTCAAATTCTCCACCCCGACTTTTGCGATTTAGTTCCTAGTGAAATAGTGCCTCACCATATGCCTCTAGAGGTTATTATCCCTTTTTCCTTCTTCAAAAGCTTCCCAAGATGCACATTCAACTTTTCAATCCATAGCTATTTGTCTTTCTCAATATTAGCAGCGATCAACTCATCAAAGGTTAGCTGACCTAATGGAGGAAATGATTCTTTTTGTTACTCTTTTTTCCCAGTTAATCCTCTTGTTCTTGACCTCCTTGGATTTTTTTCAGCCTATGTGTCTTCCAACTGATCAACACCTACCACTTCTTTTCCACTTACCTTTTTCTACCTCAAAATCTTCCTTTGGTTTACTTTGGAGCAGCTGTTTCACCTTTAATTGCATGTTTTATTGTTGTAGAAAGGTTATCATGAAGTTTGCACTTGAAAGGTTGTCCTTAAGCTTTGCTATCTCTGCATCATTTTTTGTTATCATCTCCTCAGCTGGTTTTTCTTCCACCTACTTTGCGATGTCAACCTCCATATGCGCTTGTTCCTCATGTTGCTGCAATGGTGACTCATCCTCATGCAAATATGGCTGCTCCATGGTTTCTTTTTTCTCAATTGTAGTTTCAGGTGCAAGCACACATTTGGTGGTCATAGGAGAAAAAACCATCATTTTACCCTTCTCGTAGGTTTTAGTGATTTCATCTTTTGGCATATTTGGAACTTCTTCTTGTCTACTTGAAGAGCCAACCTCCTTTGGATGTGTTGATGTTAATGGTATGCTCTGAATGATGGGTGGACTAGTGGTAGGTACAGATGCAATTGTCTTCATGAAAGTTTCCCAAGACATATTGATTGTTGAGAGCTAATGCAAGACTATAAGCTTGACCAAACCATGGTGGAAAAAATTAGTGTGATGATATTTTCCTTTACTATGTACCTTTTCAGTCATTTTTACCAAACTCTTGAATAGATAATGAGGGAAATTGAGTGGCTTGGTGGTGGTAAAGAGCATCAATAGCCTTATATGGTACTGGTACAATATTGAGAATCTCCCTTCACATGTAAAATACTTCATGAATAGCTTCATCAAAGGGGCATGCTTGTCAAGTAAATGCCTGAAAGGAAATATGTGTTCAGGTTCATCTTTTCAATAAGGTTTTAAGAACATTTTTTAGTTCTCAATGTCCAAGTCCATCCCTTTGAACCATATTACTCGATGGTTTGGGATACCTATTGCTAAGGCGATAACATCTGTTGATATGGCGAATTCAATACCTAATATGATAGTCTTATCTCTCCTAAAGATGGTGGCAAAAATGATTATCAATTGAGCATGAAAACCTACTTCCAGGATTCTCTCACAAAACCTCAAACAACCACTATTTTCAAAAGATTTCTTAACATAAGGAGAAACATTGATCTCCTTCAAATTGGATGGCTCAAACCTAGAATGATGAACTCCCTTATGGGCCCTATTCTGACCCTCTATGATGTTTGTCAACAAGGAAAACCCTAGCTTGATGTAGTGGAAAGGGAAGGTGAAAAATTAGGAAAACAGGGGACAATGGTACAATGGTTTTAGGGACAAAAATGAGATGGAAGGGAGTTAGGGAAAAATCCCTATAAATTTAGGGAGGTAGGGTGATGATTTGGCTATAATATGAAAGTGAAATATTTTGAAATGGGCATGAGAAAGGTGTCCAAAAGTTAAAAACACTATGTTTTCCTAGTTTCCCTGCAAAAAGGTAGTGAAAACTAGGGTTTGAGTGAAAATGGTAGCAAGGAGGGATATGAGTGATAGGTAATGATTTGATAAGGCATATGGGTGATTTATGAAGGTTTGTGATGAGGAAATTAGGGTTGTCCCAAATGAAGCTATTAGTGTTTTCTAGTCCTGCCAGCCACCAGTGATCATATATGCTCTTAGAAGGTTCAGTTAGGGTCTTAAGTCAAATTTTTATGGTTCTAGTAGGTCTTCAAATAAAAATTCGGTCACTGGCTAGTGTGTCTAGCTGTGTTACTACTCCTTCTAGTCCATATTTTGGTCTTTTCATCATTCATTTTGATGAGTCACCACTGAAATGTCTCCATTTCCATCTCAGTCACATCACCATGGTCATTATTCTGCTCATCATTTCATGAAGTGTCACCATTAGGTTTTAGGGTCAAAATCATAAAAAAATCAGTCATCTCACTAATAAATTCAACATTGAAGGAGTAGTAATTTTGAAAAATGTTCAATAAAGGTTTTAAAGTGTAATTTCATTTCAATCATGAATGTAATATGTTTCTCAAGGTTCTAAAGCTGAAAATTTTCAAATCAAAAGTGAAAAGACTTGGTGGGGTGATCTGAAACTTCTATGTTAGTTTTTTTGTGCTAATTGCAAGTTCAGAATTATAATTTATTTTCTTTTTGTTTGCTTATGGTGCTTTAGTTTCCTTGGTACAAGTGAGTGTCAAAATAGAAAATTGTCTGGTGTTTTATGTTGAAATTAGTGGAAAATAAAAAACATAAATAAGAACTGAAAAACAGCATAAAAATTTACAACAAACCATAAACAGAGCCATAACCACAAGTTTTTGATGAAGGATTGCACCCCTCCTGGGCTACATCTCCTTGGTCAAGCTCCATAGCTTGGGCCTCTTGTATTAGCTCAAACTTGGAAAAAGTGTTGTGTACAATATTCAATTGCTCTTGAAACATGTTGTATTGTCTTCAAAACATATAAATAATCTAAAAATGACTCTCCAATTATTGAAAACTGACTCTGACTGGTCTAGACTTGACCTCCTTCCCTGGTGGCCCTAGGCTCCCTTGAACTTCCCTGTAGAAAAATCACATGTAGAAGTCATTTTCAGCCTATGAAAGCTATGCTATTGTCTCTGGAATTCCCAAATCATCTGAAATTGACTATTAATTTTTCCAATTTGGTCGAATATTGTCTCCATTATGGCAAAAACAAATTTCCCTACTTTTCCTCCACTAAAACTCGAAATTTGTCAAATAGCCCCGCTAAATTTGGAACCTCCGCCGAAATTTGGGGTGTCTCCATAAATTCCACCATATTAAACTCATGTTAAACTGAATTTTAATTAGTGCTAAGCCTAGGATTAGGTTCCTTAAGTGTGCTTAGTGTTTAGCTCCAATGCTGGTTGTATTGAAGGTCACATGGTGGAGAGGTTGGCCCCTCCATGCTCCACCTATCCCACCACGTGAAGTTTAAATAAAAGTTAATGTGTGGTTTAATAAATAGGCCCCATGGCCCAATAGTTAATGCGTTGGCTTGTGGGGCAAAGGTCCGGGGTTCAAACCCGATCCCACCCAATTACATATATTTTACCACATAACATTTACCATATAAAATTTCCACGAATGTGACAATATTTTCGGACCTTGGCAATTTAAAACAACAAACCATACCTTTGATTCATATACGTGGACTGCATTGATTTATAATATATGTGGACTTGGCTTTGATTGTGGAAGTGACATGTGATAATGGCTTAATAATTAAAATTTAAATATAATTAAATAAAATATGTATAATATATATTATGTAATCTATATATATATATATATATATATATATATATATATATCATTAAATAAATAAATAAAATACAACTCCATCTTAGAACCCATTAGGAAAATTTCACCCATATAGATCAAACTAGCAAATTAGAAAGTGCCACTTGTCACAACCTCATTGGAAAAAACCTGAAGAATATTCTAGAAGATTCATTTTTGCTGACTAGGTTGCCATGTCCACAACCTGTCACAATTTTGCAATTTTTTTAGTTGTTTGAGAAAACAGACAACAGGCCATAACTTATACGAACTTGAATTTTAATGAAACGAGTTGCGCTGGAATCCTGGAGACAAGCTCTACGTTGTCATCCTAGTTTAAAGAAATTCTGAAAACTTTGATTTTTGAGCTAAATACTGAGCACTTAATCATTCCTCCCCATTAGAAGCCTTTTGAACCCCAAAATCTCTCTTCATTACTGATTGTGTGGATGAGGGGACTTTTCCCTCACCCTTCTAGTCTCTATCCACTGAAATTTTCCCAATTTCATCATTTGAAGCTTTTCCTAAAAAGTCAACTTTTTCCTCGATTCTTGCGACCTTCTCTTGCTGTCATTGACACCTTCATGCTCCAATATTTCTGAATTTGTAGAAAAAAAATCTATTTTTGTAGAAAACATTTTGTTCCTACCTTGTTCAAAAATTAAATAAAACTTAGAAACTTTCTCACCTTGCACACTGTCACCATGGCAATTTTTAGCTGATCTCGCTTTGTACTTGTGTCGACCTTTGACCAAGTTTCTTCACTATTGACATGTACCTTTTGGAAACCATAAACCATCATTTTTGGAACCCATGCCTTCTTTGCTGAGCTTCTTTGTTACTTTCTTTTTACCTTTGCACCCTCTTGCACCAACGTCTTGTTTCCAACACCACTCAACACCAATGTTGACTGCTGCATATGTTTTTCACCTTCTTTCAAAGGCAACCTGTTAACATATTGAAACAGCACATTACGAGCATAAGGATATTTATGAAAAGTGTGATTCAATGCATCTCTTTGTTTGATCATCAATTCTCTTCATTTCACTTGCATGCATAAGAGACAAACTTGTCTTCTTCTTATGTGCTCCAATTATGTACTCAATACCATCCTTGAACAAGTGATTCTTGTTCTCATGGTGATGAAATACAACTTTCCTATCATACAGATAAGGACTTACCAATAAAATACTAGATATTTCAAGCAACACCACATCAAGCTCAACTTCATCAAGAAAGTTCGAGTTAATGGAGAATCTTAGTAAGCACTTCCTTGTAACCTGAAAGTTTTCATTCTTTCATATCCAACCAAAAGGATGTGGTGTTGGATGTCTAATAGTTTCAAGGCCTAGTTGCTTTACCAAATATTCGGAAATCAAGTTAGCTTGTGACCCACTATCAAAAAGTGTATCAATCTTGGTATTTTTAGAGACAACTCTAATATGGAAAAGTTATATTCGTGTATCTTCATCATGAGTATCATTTGAAAATTTTGAAGAGCTAGTGCTTGCAACATGTTTACCTTTCAAACCCATGCCTATAATTTTTGTCTTATCTCCTAAACCTGACCCTAAGTCTTGTTCAGCTATAGCAACAGTTTCCCCTTCTCTTTGGTTCTTTGTCTATTTGGTTTCAATTCTGGATGAAGTTGCCAACAATGGTCTTCATCATGGGCAGTCTTTGAACAATTCTTGCATGTGAGTTTATCCTTCTCTTTTTTTACAGAACTAATTCTTTTTCCTCTTCCCTTTCCCTTCCCTTTACCCTGACTTTCCTCTTTCTCCTCTATGCCTTGTTTTCCCCTTGCCTCTAAGTGTGTGGCTTGTACTCAAACTTCGTCTAAATTTCTTGGGTTAAACATAAGAATAGTATGCATCAAATAGGATTTTAAACCTCCAATATATATCAAGAGTGTATCTTGGGAATTCAAATTTACTCCTAACAAAAAATCTCTATTTCTAAACTCTTGGGTATACTCTTGAACTGTTTGACCCTTGAGCTGCCTAAAATTTTTCCAAATCATAATAGCTTTTTTCATGTAAGCTAAAGGATAAACTATCTTTTAATGGCATAAATAAACTCAACCTAAGAAATGGATATCTTACCATGGATTGACATTTCCTCTTGAGTCTTTGCTTCCCACCAGACTAGTGCTGCTCCTTCTAGCCTCAATGAAGCCAAATGGATATTTATGTCACCCTCTTGAAGATTTTGAATTCTATAATACACATCCAATTGACATATCCAATTTTCAAGCCTCCCTATATTTACCCTGCCATTGTACATGCCTAATTCAAACTTTATGTCCAATTTGAGTAATGGAGTTTTTCCTCTTGTGGCTTTTGAGTGAGTGTGAGTGGTCTTTGTGGTGGAAGTGGAAGATGATGTAGATGGGGATGTTGAGGATGATGAAGATGGCGGATATGGAGGTGGATTTCCTCCACTGGCCTTTGAACTCTTCTCTTCATCATTCTTACTGTTTGAATATCCTTCTCCATGTGGGAACTTAGAACCTCCTCCTGCTCTTTCTTCAATGAATGCTTCAATCATGATTTTAACCATTCTTTTCATGTCTTTTAAGTCTCTCTTAACATCCTTTTCTTCAGAATGTTCATGAGTCTCTTCATGGCCTGACATAATGGCTAAGGATTCAAGCTCAACCTCTGTAGCTTGTACCTCTTCAATCTGAACTGATGGAGATGGAACTTGAGGTGCTTCAAGTGTAGCTTTAAGTGGTTCTTTGGGTGAGGATGATGCTTTATCAGCTCTCTTCCTTCTTTTCCTAATCTTAGGACTAGTTATCAATAGCTTCCCTTCTCCTCTCTACAATCTTAACCTTCTACGCATCACAAAATTGCAACCATTAAAAATCTTTTTCACAAACTCTAACAAAGCAAGCAAATAACCTTGCACAACTTGATGCTCGGATAGCACATGATCTGAAACTTGTATTTTATTTTTTTGTGGTAATTACAAGTTCTGAATTATAATTTATTTGCTTCTTCTTTTCTTATGGTGCTTTAGTTTCCTTGGTGCAAGTGAGTGTCAAAACAAGAAATTGTCTTGCGTTTTATGTTGAAATTAGTGAAAAATAAAAAACATAAATAAGAACTGAACAACAACATAAACATGTGTAGCAAACAATAAACATAGCCATCAACACAAGTTTTTGATGAAGTAGTTCACCCCTCTTGGGCTACATTTCCTTGGTCCAACTCCATAACTTGGGCCTATTATATTAGCTAAAATTTGGAAAAATTTCTATGTACATTATTCAATTTCTCTTGAAACATGTTCTATTGTCTTTAGAACATACAAATCATCTAAAAATGACCGTTCAATTACCGAAAACTGACTCTGGTTGGTCCAAACTTCACCTCCTTCCCTCGTGGCCCTAGGCTCCCTTGAACTTCCCTGTAGAAAAATAACATGTAGAAGTCATTTTAAGCCTCTAAAACTTATTCCATTGTCTCTGGAATTCCCAAATCATCTAAGATTGACTATTCATTTTTCCAATTTGGTTGAATTTTTCCTCCATTGTGGCTAAAACAAATTTCCCTAGTTTTCCTCCACTAAAACTGGAAATCCGCGAGATAGCCCCACTAAATTTGGGACCTCCACCAAAATTAGGGTTGCCTCCATAAATTCTACCATATTAAACTCAAGTTAAAATGAATTTTAATTAGTGCTAAGCCTAGGATTAGGTGCCTTAAGCTTGCTTAGTGTTTACTTCGGCGCTGGTCGTATTGAAGGTCACATGGTGGAGGGGCTGGCCCCTCCGTACTCCGTCAGTCCCACTGCGTTAAGCTTAAATACAAGTTAGCGTTGGATGGTTTAATTAATAGGGCCCATGGCCCATTGGTTAATGGGATGGATTGTGGGGGGGAGGTCTGGGGTTCAAAACCGACCCCGCTCCATTACATATCTTTTACCACATAACGTTTACCATATAACGTTTGCGCGGACATGACGATATTGTCAGACCTTGGAAATTTAAAACAGTGAATCATACCTTTGATTTATATAAGCGGACTGCATTGATTTATAATATATGTGGACTTAGCTTTGATTGTGGAATTGACATTTGATAATGGTTTAGTAATTAAAATTTAAATATAATTTAATAAAATATATATAATATATCTTATTTAATATAATATATATAATATGTCAAAAAACATATAATACACACACATACACACACACACACACACACACACACACACACAAACACAGATATATATATATCTGTGTGTGTGTGTGTGTGTGTGTGTCTATATATATATACCACAATTAAATAAATAAATAAAAACAAAATTCCATCTTAGAACCCATTAGGGAAATTTCACTCACATAGACTAAACAGGAAAATTAGAAAGTGCCACTTGTCACAACCTCATTGGCAAAAACATGAAGAATATTCCAAAAGATTCCTTTCGCTGACTGGGCTGCCATGTCAGCAACTTGTCACAATTCTGCAATTTTTTAACTGCTTGAGAAAACAAACAACATGCCATAACTTACTCATACGAACTTGAATTTTGATGAAACAAGCTGTGTTGGAATCTTGGTGATGAGATCTATGGTGTCATCCTAGTTTTGAGAAATTCTGAAAATTTTGATTTTTGAGCTAAATACTGAGCACCTGATCAGTGGGGCCACTTGACCACCAAAGGTGAAAATTTATTTCCAAAGCTAAAAAAGACCAAATGAGCCTCTAATTTGCTCATTTCATCCTCAAGAAACCTCTCTCTATTCAGAAAAGAAATTTATTTGCTGCAGAGTGCCATCTCTCCTTTGCGCTGCGCATTCACTGCGCAGGTGTTGCACACGTGCTGTGCTTTTATCCGAGCGCTAGTTTTTCTCCATTTTTTCAAAAATGATCACTCCAAGTGGATTATTCATCACCAAACAACTTCCAGTGTATCAAAGATAGGTAAGTGTGTGTTACAAAACATTTTTTCACTATCCCTGAACTCCCTGTTCTCGAATCCTGGAGGACCCTAAACAGTGATGTCTGTGTCCCTTTTCCATCATGAAAATATGCTATTTCATCCCTTGCAATATGTAGACTAAACTCCCTGTTGATAATTCATGAAGTAGCCCCTTAAAAACCCATCTTTTTGAGCAAAGTGACCTCTCTGAGTCTCACCAACATCGATGACCCATCCTAAGCTTGTGAGCAGCGTCGATCAGTGCTAGTATGGACATCACATTCACATCGATCCAATTTTGGAAGATTTTTTTTAAAAGGAAACGAAGCTTCATTGCATAGAAGCTTCGAGGGTGGAGAGCTAGATGTTTGTTGGTCGGGATATGGTCAATCTTCCTCCCTTGGGCCTCTTGTTGCCACAAAAGAGGAACCTCTCAAAGAGATACTCCATTTTCCCATCATAAGTGGATCCATGTCCTCTCATCCATCTTTATAAATTCATCATCCTCCAATGCCTCTACTAGTGAGAACATAATAGAGCATAACAGGGAGAGGTTTGAATATTTCCATAAGCTTTGAAGGAGAGAATTGAGCCCTTAGCCTTCTCACATTGAGTTGAAAACAATTTCTTTTGAGACGTGCCCAGACTCAAACCCACCAAAGGAGAGCTCAACATCAAGGCACAGGTTGTAACTCCTCTTATATTGATAATATGACACAAATGATATTAATTTTCTAATCTTGTTCATGTTTGTGATTGATAATTCTAACTTTTTTTGATTAGTTAGATATGTTATATCTGTTATGCATGTTTTATTTGTATGCTTCTCATTGTTTCTTGGTCACTTGTGCAGGTAAGAACATTGGTAGCAGGGGAGATCAAGATCTGGAAAGTGGAGGATCAAGGAGCTTCGACGAAGAGCAACATCGTAGCATCAGATCGGAGCTTTCGATCTATGTTTCATATATGATCTAGGAAAACATGCGTTAACGTGTTTCCCTTATTGCTAGACCCACTCTAGGGATAGAGGGATCGTCTCTATGGAAAATACCTGATGAACCATAGGTGGAATCAGGTCGACCTTTTCCTCAACCAATGATTGTTTTGGAATGGACTCATGAGACTGACTTTCGGAGAGAGCGGAATTGACCAGATATGAATCTCCATCAATCACTTGATCAACTAGCAAAATACTCAAAGAAAAATTCTGGTAACCAACTAGAATATGGACTCAGAAGCCATAAGGGTATCCAACACTTTAGAGGCTTCATCCATATAAGGACAAAGGTGGATGGGATGGTTCCCTTCACATAACCAACAGGGAAATTTAATCTTACCCTATTTCTTATGAGTCTTAATATCTATAGCTGTGGGTTCATCACCAGCATGATATCCAGAGTTTGATGATGAAGGATGGTGAATCGAGCCAACGGACCACACTTTTAACACCTTGGGAATACCGGGGAAATTTCTAAGAAGATGGCCACCCTCGCATATCTTGCAAGGGAATTTGGCTTTACAGGATAAAGTGGGAGGTTTTTCCACGTCAGTTACATCGGCAGCGATGGTTTTTGGTTTTCCCCGTTGCTTATTTTCCTTCTTCTTCTTAGCCACCCAGTTACTAGAATCTAGACTTTCACCAGGTGAAGAGGAAGAAAAAGTGAAGAAATGGGTGGAGAAGGTGAGGGGTTAACCTTAATATCAACATAGGGTTGACATTTTTTAGGTGGAGGAGAACTTGGTTGAGAAGTAGTTTGGAAGTTCAAAACCACAGGGGTTGAAAACAACCAAACTAGGAGACCAACGGTTGATCCCATAAGGGAAATCGTTGCCATATAAGAAGCTCCAACATTTCCAAAAGAAGGAGAAGGACCAGGATTCCCATTTGAGGGGACTCCTTGGTTGGTTAAGTCAGAAACTATTGCCATTAATCTCAACCTAAGATCATCTAAGGAGATGAGAATGGGTAAAATGTTATCGTGTCCTATAAATTTTAGAAATTAAACACAAATTGAAACAAAAAGGGGTAAAATAGGCAAGAGGGTTTACCAAGTATCTGTGAACTGCAATATACACCTTAGAAAATCAATTTAGAAAGGACTTAACATACAAAAACCAATATCCCTGAATGATGTGTTCAGTGTATCGTGTCTACAAGGTCGCAGACTCAGTTACCTATGGTGGGTTTGCAACCTAATGGTGTCTCCAGAAATATACGTGATGGTACGTGGGAGTCCAAGTTCATAGTAGTGTTATCTGATTCATAACCGTTCGATGATAGTGACCTAAATATACTTATCATACATCAATATACCTCCATACGTAGGACAGGATAGCACCCCTGGATTGTAACGCAGACCGTTAGTGACAAATCCTACGCTTAAAAACACCGGAACACGTCTCTAGCCTAGATCTATGAATTTTTTGTGTTAGCTTTCAAATGATCCTTAGGTTAATTGAGGTTCATTTTAAGTTTATATTGATTAAAGTTCCAATTTCAAGGCTCAAAACTATTGTTACCTGAACACCTATAATGCAACTAGAATGAGAAAATGATTCTTTCAATTTGATGACTGCTATCTAGTGTAAGGAAGAGTTTCAAACATTGATGCAACATTAAAAAAATTTAGCAAATGAAACTTTTCCGAACTAGACCACTCACACTATCCCAATCCAAAACAAAATATTCAAAGATCTATACTATGCAATGTAATCTATGCAAAAAAAAATTCGAAAAATATGCAACTGTAATCTATGCACAATTTCCTCTTTCTTTTGATGAATAAGAATGCACGCAATGCACTTCTAATTTCAAATCATTAAACAACTAAATATAAGTTCAATGATGAATCTAAAAAATTATTTATGTATGCAACTTATCTAATGCAATTTCAACAAAACAAAAATTTTGAGATGAATGCAAAATTCTATTTCTTTGTATGAACATAACGCAAAAACACACTAAATGGAAGAACAAAAAAACTTGTTTCGAGTATCCCAAATGAATTGCTCTAAATTCCACAAAACTTAAAGGGTCGAAGCACTAAAGAGATATTCTAATTCACTTTCTCAAAACAAAGACTCTTTGCTTTTCACACTGACTAATAATACAAAGAAAGATCTTTCAGTTGCAAACAAGAAATGTGATCCATGCTTGAGATGGAGAAGAGAGAATCAAATTCTCACTGGATGGACACTTGAAAACCCTAATAAAAAAAACCAACCGAAAAATTAAAAAAATCAAATCAAAAGGTTGGATATAGATGACAAAACTGACCCAACAATAGGTTTGGAACTCAACCAAGCATACATTCAATCAAATGGCTCAAAACACCTAGAAAAACTAATATGATGAGGATGCATGGCTTGAAAGAAGAAATACCAAAGATAAACTAATGAGAAAATCAAGTTGCATAACAGAAGACAACAAGAGAAAATTGAGCAAAGAAAAGAATCTGGAAGGGTAAGACACACTAGAACTTCAATGAAGAGAAACCCTACAAGAAATCACATAGAAATCAGCTCTCCTGTGAGGTGGCACCTCACCCTGGAAGGAAATAAGCGCAACTGTGTTAAACATTTAGTGCTGATCAACGCGTATGTCAAAGAAAGAACAATGTTGATCAAAGGAAATGATAAAAAACAAAAGGTTTTGTCTGAATCAAGCCAGGATTATCACTTTAGAATAAATATGGATGACTATAAATAGCCATAAAATCTAGAAACAAAGGAGAGATGGGTATTCGACAAAATATGGGAAAAAAACCAAAAAACTCAAAGAGTGGACAAGAGAGTAAAGGAAATGACTCCCCAGTGTGGTCGCCAAATTGTTGTATAGGTAAATCCTCTCTGTGGACAGAGACGATCCCTATAGCCCTAGAGTGGGTCTAGCAACAAGGGAAACATGCTAACACCTACTTTCTTAGATCATAAATGAAACATAGATTGAAAGAGATGGCCTACCTCGATATGATGTTGCAATGCTTCTCTTCATCGAAGCTCCTTGATCCTTCGCTTTCCAGATCTTGATCTCCGCTACTACTAGCGTTCAATTTCCCACACAAGTGACCAAGAAACAATGAGAAGTGTACAAATAATAGATGCATATACATATATAGCCTATTCAACTGATCAAGGAATGTCAGAATTCTCAATCATAAACATGAAAAAGAATGGAAAATGAATATCAATCATGTCATATTATAAATAGAAGAGGAGTTACAACCTATGCCTTGATGTTGAAGCTATAATTCAACATGTCTAAATTCGGGCATGTCGCCAAAGCACTTATCCTCAACTCAGCATGAGAAGGCTAAGGGCTCAACTCTCTCCTTCAAAGCTTATTGCAATATTTAAACCTCTTTGTGCTATGTTGTATTCTGTTCTCACTAGCAGAGGCATTTGAGGATCATGAATTTATAGAGATGGAGGAGGGGACATGGATCCACTTATGATGGGAAAATGGCTTATCTCTTTGGGAGGTTCCTCGTTTGTAGCAACAAGAGGCCCAAGGGAGGAATCTTGGCCATATCCTGACCAACAAACATCTAGCTCTCCTCCCTCGAAGCTTGTAGGCCATGAAGCTTTGTTTCCTTTTTAAAAAATATTCTAGAAGTGGATTGGCATGGGTGTGATGTTCATAATAGTGTTGATCAGCGCTGCTCACAAGCTTAGGATGGGTCATTGGCACTGGTGAGACTCAGAGAGCTTGCACTGCTCCAAAATATGGGTTTTTAAGCAACTACTCCAGGAATCATCAACAGGGAGTTTGGTCTGCAGATTGCAAAGAATGCGATGGCATATTTTCAAGATGGAAAAGGGACACAAAGGTCACTATTTAGGGTCCTACAGGATTCAGGAACAGGGAGTTCAGGGACAGTGACAAAATGTTGTGTAATAGTGGGCTCTCCAAATTGTTAAGTCTCAAATTTTCCTATTTTTTTACACCTTTCCGAAGCCTTCCCTCCCCTATTTTTGAACTCCTCCCACCCCTAATTATGCTTAGTTCAGTTATATTGTTTAGTTTTGGATAAAAGGGTGTTATAAGCTTAAGGTATGTCAAATTGACATAATAAGTATCATTTTTCCTTGAAATTGAAGTATTCTTTGATATAGCTGTATATTCATTGAATTACCACTCCAACTGATCTAGAAATCATGTGCAGATTTTCTTTGATTTGAAAAAGCTCCGCAAATTCCTGAATACATCTCATGCAGCCACATTTCCTGCAGAAGCTCTTGAATTCCTGGAGACACCGATTTACTGCAATCGTCTTGATTTCTTGCAACAAAATCAGTGGTTGAATATGTTCTATTTATTTCTAGATCAAGAAATAACATTGGTTTTGTGGGGAATTTGTCACACATAGAGTTTGTCATATTGGCTACATCGAATCTCCTTCTGAAAAAACCCATCCCTACAGACTTCTTCTCGTGACCACATGAGGAGGCATCTTCAGCTATGTAACGAAAATCATCTAATCCATGCTTTAAATCATGGATTAGGCCTAACAGAAGCTAATTTTGATGGTCTTGACCTGTATTGTTGGCTGATAGCTTAGATTAGTAATTTTCCTTATTCGAGCCAAATATGGGCTTTCGAGACTATATAAAATCAGATTTATTTCATATTGTAAAGGGTTTTTGGGTTGGGATTTTTTCTGATTAGCAATATATCAGATTGTACTTGGCTGTATACTTTTAGATTAAAATAATAAGTTATGTTCTTTCTACTTTGTTAAGAAACGTCTTCGAGTTTTGAAGTAGTTGTGAGTGAGGAGGGCCCCCTTTGCTCACAACTCCTATAGCACAATGTGTGTGTGTGTTTAATTCTTTTTTATGCAACAATAATTATTTTACACAACTAATGCACTGTTTCTAAATTTTCAACAGCAGTTTGTTAATTGATTAAATGATTAAATTTCTTATGTTAATGTGTTAATTTCATTTTATCAAATCTTGTATTTACGTTGTGTAAGTTGGTTTCTTGATTGTTTTAATTTGATATTTTATCCTTTCATGGTCAATATCAGCAATATCGAGAGTTGTAGAGGGATGTTGTAGTCCACTCCATAGCCTTTGTTGCTAAGTATTGATGTAGGAAAGAGGCATTAGTTGGTGTGTGTATGAATAGTTAATTTATGAACACTTGCAGTAATAAACCTACATATATTTTTCAAAGTATCTCACAAGCTTACCTACCCTGGGTTGAAAATTTATGATTGGAAAATTATAAGTCTATAATTTGACTCAAAATTTTGGCACCATTGCTAGGGAGGTGCTAAGGGATATTATTGAAAGTGTTTTAGTTTGATTTTGTCGATTGTAGGACTAGGGGAGTCGAAGTGATAAGACAAAGGGAAAAACCCATGCACACATAGAGGTTAGAAATTCGCCAAAGCCATGTCCTGATTGTTTGGTATGTAGAGTTTTTGAATTTTTTTGTATAATAGATGAATAGGGTCCAATATTTTCAAATGTTTTTCATGGTGGTGTGAGCACCACTTAACTTACTAATACACTGGCCAGAACAAGGAAGTCTTCAAGAAATAAGGCAACAAAGAAAGAAGAATCTGAACAGGAGGAGGAAGATAACATCTCTACTTAATGGTCAGCCTAAAGAGGAACTCCTCAGGAATCCTATCATAGAACTAGAGTTCCAGACCAATGATTCTAAATAATTTGTAGCCTTCCAAGGTCCCACTCTTCTTGGACTATATGGCTCATCTAGAAGGCACTGATGATAATGAGGAGAAACTTTTCATATTTGAATTTCCTATCAGGGAGACTGGTGGAGCAACTTAGATGAAAAAAATTCCTTCCTCAACCTTGCCTGACTTTCATGGTGCCTCTAGTGAAGACCCTGATGCCTTCTTGTTTGAATTTGATGTAATATGAAGAATTTATGACTATTCATCTCAGAAGTTGAAGTTATTTCCTGCTACATTGAAGGATGCAACTCTCAGGTGGTTTATGGGGTTGGGATCAAAATCCATTGCAACTTGGGATGAAATGAAGAAGGTGTTTTTGAAAAAGTACCAAGACTATTGTAAAACTAGGGATCTCAGGGAAGAAATATTTGGCATGACTCATAAGGAAGGGGAGAGCCTTGAAGATTTGGTGGAAATATTCCAATATAACCTACAAAGATCTAAGATGAATCAATTAGATCAAGAGACCAAGAGAACCATTTTTCTTAGGTAAATCAGATCAAAGTATTTGGAGATCTTAAATTTAATGGGAGAAGGTGATGTATCAAAGTTGTGTTAAGATGATGTGTGTGAGCTTTGTTGAAGATATTCTAGAGGAAATTCCAAGGTTGGAGGAGGATCAAGAGACACTTCTTCCAGGCTTGTTAAATCAATTTCCGGAGCTGGATTAACCCGAGCTAAAATGGTTAATTTATTTCAAAATTTCAAAATTGATATTCTTAGCACTTTTTCTTCACAATTGGATGTTTTCCAGGCTAAGAAGAAACAGGAGAAACATGATGAGCTGGAGAAATCATTGGCCGTGTTCTGCTCCAAATGCAGGAAGAAACATGCTCTAAGGGAATGCCCTACTAACAGTATAAAGGCATGTCGCATTTGCGAAGCTGAGCATTCCATCGTTTAATGTCCTTCTCTGCCTAAAATTAAATTTGCATATATAGAAGATGAAGGAGTTGTCAAAGAACTTTACGCAATGGCACCTAAAAAACCATGGCATCCACATCTTACAGGTATGTCACAATCACATTTTTAATTTCCTTATGCTCAAAATCAGATGTCGAATATTCCAATGCCCTGGCAGCCTTAGGCACCTCAATAACCTTGGAAGGGGAACTATTCTTACCCTGTTGCACAAAGTTTCCCAACTCAAAATTTTTATCCTCCAGAACCCACACCGCATCAAATGGTACAACTGCAACAACATCTTCAATTTACTGCCCCACCAAATCAACCTTGTCCCACATAGCTATCTTCTCAGCCAATGTATAACCCTAACAATAAAACCATCCAATCCGATCACAATATTGGATTAGTAACTTATCCCACTTTTCCTACCTAATATTGCACCATAGCATCTCCATGAAATTTATATCCTTGTGTTACAAAATTTCGTGTGTCGCTACAGGAAAATTATGTTCGTGTGTTGCAGGAATTCCTTGTGTCACTGGAGGAAATTAAACTTAGATCGAGAAACATGGTGACTCGGCCTGAAAGAATTGAAGAGATTGTAGAGGAAGATACCCTGGAAATACCTAAAGATGAAACCACACCTGAACCAACAAAACCATCTTCCTCAAGGCCACAAGAATCTTCCTCATCCCATATGGTCTAGCCTCCTTTTCCAAAGAGGTTGGAAATGGATATAAAAACAAAACCGCCTGAGTTTGATCTTGTGTTTGAACTGAGAAATATGTGCATTAAGATCCCATTACTACAAGAAATCAAGGATATCCCAATATATTCCAAAATAGTGAAGGAACTATGTACCAAGAAACCAAGGAGACAAAATAAAGAACCCTCCACAATTCAAGTAGGTGGAAAGCTTGCAAGCTTAATGTCCACAAGATTTGGTACTGAAAAATATGCAAACCTGGGAATCCTCGTGGTTACCACCTTTATTAATGGGTATCCCATAAAGAACACTTTGATTGATTTGGGTGCAGCCATTAATGTGATGACTATGGATACTTTATCTCATATAGGATACTTTGACTTATTACCCACTCCTACCATGTTAGAATTAGCAGATAGGTCTAAAGTAAAGCCAAAGGGGGTATTAGAAGACATTGTCATCTCATTGAATTCTTGGGAGTACCCTGTAGACTTTTGTGTTCTTCAACCTAAAAAAAACTTGGGAGGGCATCCATTGATCTTGGGGAGGTCATGGTTAACCACGGTGATGCCTACATAGGGTGTAGATCTGGAAATATGACCATCACTCATGGGGCTGAAACAAAGAACATCAATTTGTAACCCCCCGCTAAACCCCCCTTGAGATCGGAGAATACACATTCAATTGAAGAAGAGAATGATGCAGAGTGTACCCAGCCAATTTTAACAATAGCCCAATCCATGAGTCTTAAGGAAAAATTCGAGGAAAATCTGATAAATTGTTGTATCTATAATCTTGATTTTCCGCAACATTTTGAAAAACAGTGTAGTCATAATTTAGATATCATTACCGAACTGTTTAGATATCATTACCGAATTGCAGGATTTTTATGAACATATTACAGCTTCCGAATTACATTCAACCCTCTTATCTTCATTTCCTACATATTCAATGAACGAATGGGGGAGTAAGGTAGTGGAAAATTTTCCTGAAAAATGTTTAAACACTAATTATGCCTTAACTCCTGAACAAGAAAAACAATTAATTCAAACATTGAAAATTTTTTCAAATACATTTTCACGGGAATATACAGATATGAGGGACATTCACCCAGACACATGCATTCATCATATTTATATAGAAGAAAATTCTAGGCCTGTGAGACAGCCACAAAGGAGGATGAACCCCGCTTTAAGGGAAATTGTAAAAGATGAATTGCAGAAATTGTTAAATGTAGGGTTCATCTATCCTATCTCAGATATAGAGGGGGTATCCCCACTATTTATTGTCCACAAGAAGAATGGTAAATGGCAAGTGTGTGTATATTATAGGGAAATAAACAAAGCTACATTAAAAGACCATTTCCCTTTACCATTTATAGACCAAGTACTAGAAACTCTAGCAGGGAAAAAGTATTTTTCCTTCCTAGATGGGTTTAGCGGATACAATCAGATTAGGATAGCTCCAGAGGATCACGAAAATACAACATTTACATGTCCCTGGGGTACCTATGCATATAAAGTATTACCATTTGGTCTATGCAACACACCAACCACATTTCAATGGGCGATCCTTAGTATTTTCTCTGATCTTTTGAATGATTGCGTGGAAGTTTATATGGATGATTTTACAGTCATGGGTGATACTTTTGAAGAGGCTTTACATAATCTTGAAAAAGTTTTACTGAGATGTAGAGAAACTAATCTTTCATTAAGTAATGAAAAATATTTGATGATTATGATTGAAGGTATTGTTTTGGGTCATCATGTTTCTACTGCAGGAATTAAGGTTGATCCGACAAAAAATGAAGTTATTGTAAAGTTGCCCCAACCAACCAGTCAAAAGGGAGTGCAAATTTTTCTTGGACATGCAGACTACTACAGAAGGTTTGTTGAAAATTTTACAAGGGTAGCCTATCCATTGTTCAAATTTTTGACCAAATAATTTGAATTTCATTGGAATGATGAGTGTCATGCTGCATTTGATAAACTCAAGGAAACAATTTTTTCAACGCCTGTCTTGTGAGGCGCAGATTGGAATTTTCCTTTTAATATTTCCAATGATGCCTCTAATTCAGCCATAGGAGAATTATTGGGTCAAAATGAGGATCTTGTAACCCATGCTATTTATTTTGTTAGTTAAAACTTAACTCCTACAGAACCGAATTATATAGTAACTAAAAAAGAATTGCTTGTTGTGATTTATGCTATTAACAAGTTTAGACATTACACCACGGGTTATGAATATTTTGTGCACACGGATCATTCTGCTATTCGTTCTCTCATGAATAAACCAGACACTAATGGTAGGATTACTTGGTGGTTGTTGCTGCTGCGGGATTTTGACATCACGGTATTGGATAGACCAGGAAAAGAAAATCAGGTAGCTGATTTCTTGTCTAGGCTTAACCATGCAGGTGAGGATGTTCTTGTTAATGATAACTTTCTAGATGAAAATTTGTTTTCCATCTCTATTAAAACCCCTTGGTTTGTAGACATGGATAATTAACTTGCTATAGGTAAGTTTCCACCTTACTTTTCATATTATCATAAAAATAGAATTATTAGGAAAAGTGTTGATTACTCTTGGATCAGGGGAGATCTCTTTTTCACTGGACCTGATTTCATTATTCCCAGGTGTGTCTAAGAAGATGAGATATATGAAATATTGAGGGCTTGTCATGATGAAACTTGTGGAGGACACTTTGCAGATAAGTGGACAGCTTATAAGATCCTTTGCTCAGGTTACTATTAGACAAGTCTTTTCAAAGATGTAAAGGAGTATGTTCGTAAGTGTGATAGCTGTCAGAGAATGGTGTGGTCTGTACAATAAAAAAAGACGCTTTTGCAGCCACATGTTCTCATAAAACCCTTTGAGAGGTGGGCACTTTATTTTGTAGGTCCCATAAATCCTTTGTCTACAGGTAAGAAGTATATCTTGGTTTTTATTGATTATGTTAGAAATTAGGTGGAGGCAGGAGCACTACCTAGAGCAACAGAGAAAGTAGTGGTAGATTTCTTTTTTCTTATATTTTTTTGAGATTTGGAATAACTAGGGAAATAGTTACTAATCAAGGTACTCTGTTTGTGTCTAAGATTATGTAGGGAATTGTACAAAAATATCAGATTACCCATTTTAATTCCACCCCTTATCATCCATAGGCCAATGGGCAGGTGGAGTCAACCAATAAGGTGCTGCAATAATCCTCACCAAGACAGTGCAATTACACAAGAAGGATTGGTTTGACAGACTTCCTGAGGAATTGTGGGCTTACAGGATCACATGGAGGGGTAACATTGGCTTCTCTTCGTATGAATTAGTGTATGGAAAACAATTTTTTTTTCCCATTGAATTTCAGATCAGAAATTTCAAGGTGACAACAGATTTGGGTATAGACCTTGATGAAGCAAAACAACAGAGAATCTTGCAGCTCAATGAGTTGAATGAGATCAGACAGGATTTCTTTCAGCATACTAACTTGATCCAACAATAAAGGGCTAAATGGCACGATAGATACATAAACAATCAGAAATTCAAAGAGGGATACTGGGCATTGTTGTATGATTCGAAATTTAAGAACTTTAAATGGAAATTCAACATGCATTGGCTAGGCCCCTATGAGATCGAGAAAGATTTTGATAATGGATCTATTCGAATTAAAAATATTGACGATGGTAATGTTACCTCCTTGGTGAATAGGCATAGACTCAGGCTATATCAAAAACCCCAATCTAAGGAGGAATTTGTGGAAGCAATTTTGAATAAGAAAGAGCTCAGATGGTAAGGGAAGGGATTATTCCTTCCACTATCTCTTCCTGACTTTCCTGCTGATACAATGAGCTCACTTTGTTCCGCCTCGTTCTCAGTAAACCATGAAAGGAATGTCTATTGGGTATAGGTTTAGTCCTTTTTGTGGACCCAATGGACTAATTATGGAGAAGGAGCCCCTTGGAGTCTTCTTTTTCATTATTTCAAGCTCTCTAAAATTGAAATCTGGAGAGCATGGACTACCTTGGGCTCGTTAAAAACACAGTTTAGTAGATCCCTTGGGATCCTCTCAATAAGGATTTCTCCCGTTGGACTGATGTGGGATTTCTTAAGGCCCTCCTTCCAACAATCTTGGCCCATCGACATCAGCCAATTATCTAGGTGCGGGATTAGAGCCTTGTGATGCCTTAAAGCTTGTATACCCTAATGACAGGTTATCTCGCCAGCAGCAATGGAGAATCATTATGGCTCATTTACTACTGGATCCTACAGGGAGTTCGACAACAACTCATAAATTCACTCCTGATAAGATGCATCATGGTACCTTGGTCCTCACTCTCATTAATGGTGATGGGCCTCACATTGGTTAAAAATTGACCTCAATGGCTGGTAATCCAATGAGATCATTGCACATTTGACATAAACACCTTCATTCATGTTCAATGGACTGTACATAAATAGTTGAGAGAACGATTTCTTGTAGAAGGTTCGACAGACACAGTTTCAATTCCTGCAAAATGTTCAACAATTAGTTCAATTCCTGTTGAATGTTCAACAGTCACATTTTAATTCCTACAGAACATTTGACAGACACATTTCCATTTCCTGCAGCAATGCCTTGGTTTCCTAAAAGACAAAAGTATAGACAAAACATTATTTTAAAGCATTTGATATAGTATTGACAGTCATTATTGATCGAAGTCATGAATTATGTGATCATGTGTCTGATGTAATGTTAGTAAGTTATCATTGCAAGGAAAAGCAATGTCATCGAAGGACTAGAATGTTGGAGGTAAGCTCGGTAAGGTACAACTGGTGATAAGATGCTTGAGGTAAGGTATAATGACACTTTAATTAAAATAAAATTGCATGACTTAGGCTAGGTAACCCTTGCAACAAAACACGATTGTAAGTTGTTGCGGCGTAAATTCCATGACCTGTCATCATGATTCTGACATCATAGTGGTTGTATTTCCAAGGTTCGTCTTGCAGGTCGGTTCATGATAGCAATAATGATCATGACCTTCATTTCGAAAATCACTGTGCTTTTCGATCTTTCCCATTTAATCCCTTTCTTTGTCAATAAATATGTTGTAAAGGTCTCGGTCTATATTCCCGTAAACTATGCTCATTATTTCCTCCCGTATGCATTCCTGTGAGCCGTATTTAATTTGCCCCTTCCTTTCTCATCTGCTCTATCAAGTTCCTCCATCACCATGTCCAAAATAAGAGCCCCTGTTCAATTTGAGCCATAGAACCTCGCGCTGCTGGAAGCCGACCCTCACAGCAAAGCAAGTCTAGAAAAAGAAGGATGGTTTCCCTTCTTTCAGAAGTTCAGTGGCCATAACTCTGAAGTGACGAAGTCGTTTTCCTTGAACCTAAGTGGTGATAAAGCACAGGTCGGAAATGTTCAATTTAGGTTAACAGAGGACCTGGTGGCGCGGGCATATGTAATTCCACAAGATGGGGAATGATGGTTTAAGAACCAATGCTTCAACAAGGGAATTTGCACGTCTTTCCTTTGGAAGGATTATTCAAACCCTGATTGGAGCAAGGGGATTCCACAATATTTTTTGAGAATTAAGTATCTTCATCTACTGTTCTTCCTACAGAAGTATATAACATGAAAAGGTCACTTTGGCCTCTCACTTCTATTTCATATTCGGCTTCTCATACAGTTTCGAGATAAACCCCTAAATTTTCCATACTATTTGAATATGTCTTTGACAAAAATTTCCACTGTCAGGAAATAAAGAGTCACACAGATAGAGGAGAACCTCTTCCACCACGGGCTAGTGAGAATCATCCTGATGAAGGTCCTGCAGAAAAAGAAGAAGACATGGGAGGACTTTCTGGCCGAGAACCATTTTGTAGAAGACGAAGACTCTGACTCTTCATGTCTCAAGGAGGAAAAGACAGTAGAGAAGCCTAAGAAGAAGCCGCGGACCCGTGGACCATAAGTAAAAGAGGATGACGGGGATGAAGAAGTGATGGTGACTGGGGAAACCACTGTAAAAGGTTCCCAACAAAAGAGACCTTCTACCACCGCTAAAATATTTACAAGGAATTAGGCTACTAATCTAGATATTAAGGACATGATGAAAGGGGGAACACCACCCAAAAAGTACGATAAAAATAAAGGAAAGTCCCATGGTTTGGGCAAAGGAAAGGATAAGGTGGAAGCGACCACATTCATTGACAAGGACACTATGTCCTTCTAGGGTCCTTCATTGCAGGAAATCAATAATGAAGCCATGGAAGAGTAGCAAAGGTAGGTGGACCTTAGTGTTCCCCAATATTCCCAAGGACATCATGAGGGGGAAGTAACTCCCCAGAGGAAGCGATCTCGACAGGTGCTAGAAGAGACCATTAGATAGCTCACTATTTCAGAGTGGGCCTCAAGGAAGGAAAAATTGGCCTTGAAAGAGAACAAACTCAGAATCGAGAAAGAACATGAGGAGTGGCATGAGAAAGAGACCCGCATTACGAAAAATAAGCAGGCTCAGATAGACCATCTGAAGAAGAAGAATGAAATATACATGGGTCAGATTCAGGTGGAGTCTAGTCAGGCCTAGTTCGATCATCTGGCTACATTGGCTGTGGCCCAGGAGAAAAACTGACTCTATGTTTCCAAGGCTACCACATTTTTTCTTGCATAGGGACATGCAAGAATTTTGGTATGGGGGAGATGTTAAGTCTCAATTTTGACTATTTTTTGACACCTTTCCCAGGCCTTACCTCCTCTATTTTTTAACTCCTTCCACCTCTAATTATGCTTAGTTCGGTTATACTATTTAGTTTTGGCTAAAAGGATGTTATAAGCTTAAGGTATGTCAAATTAACATAATAAGTGTAATTTTTCCTTGAACTTGAATTTTTCTTTGATCTAGATGTATCTTTATTGAAATAATACTAAAACTGATCTAGAACTCATGTGCCGATTTGCTTTGATTCGAAACAGCTCCGCAAATTTGTGAAGATAGCTCATGCGGCCACATTTCCTGCAGAAGCTCCAGAATTCCTGCAGATGTTGATTTCCTACAACCGTCTTGATTTCCTGCAATGAAATTGGTGGTTGAATATGTTCTACTTATTCTAGATCAAGCAACAACATGGGTTTTGTGGGGAATTTATAGCACATGGAGGTTGTCCTATTGGTTGCTTCGAACCTCCTTCTGAAACAACCCAAACCTACAGACTTCTTATTGTGACCACATGAGGAGACAACTTCAGCTATGTAACAGAAATCATCTAATCCAAGTTTTAAATCATGGATTAGACTCAATAGAAGCTAAATTTGATGATATGGACCTGTATTATTGGTTGATAGCTTAGATTATTAATTTTCCTTATTCGATCCAAATATGGGTTTCGAGACTTTATTAAAATCAGATGTATTTCATATTGTAAAGGGTTGTTGGGTTGGGATTTTTGCTGATAAGAAATATATCAGATTGTACTTGGTTGTATACTTTCAGATTAATATAATATCTTATGCTCTGTCTACTTTGCCGAGAAATCTCTTCGAGTTTTTAAGGGGTTGTGAGTGAGGGAGGGACCTCTTTTCTCACAACTCTTGTAGTGCAATGTGTGTGTGTGTTTAATTATTTTTTATGCAACAAAAATTCTTTTACATAGCTAATGCACTCTTTCTAAAGTTTTAGCATTAGTTTTTTAACTGATTAAATGATTAAATTTCTTATGTTAATGTGTTAATTTCATTTGATCAAAGCTTGGATTTACATTGTCTAAGTTGGTTTCTTGATTGTTGTAATTTGATATTTTATCTTTTCATGGTCAATATTAGCAATACCGAGAGCAGTAGAGGGATGTTGTAGTCCACTCTATAGCCTTTGTTGCTAAGTATTGATGCAGGAAAGAGGCATTAGTTGGTGTGTGTATGAACAGTTAATTTATGAACACTTGCAATAATAAGCCTGCATATATTTTGCATAGTATCTCACAAGATTACCTACCCTAGGTTGAAAATTTATGATTGGAAAATTATAATTCTATAATTTAACTCAACACAAATCATATCTTGTGTCTTCATTTTGTGATTGGAAAGATAAATCCCCTCTTTTAGGGTTTCTATTTCATTTTCTTATTTTCATGTGTACATTGACAAATTCCTTAAAGAAAACATAAGATTGAAATGCACTCACCATTCCCTAGCTATTATACATCTACCTAATCACTTTCCCCTCCCCTTACTCCTCATTTTCCCTAATTTCTTACAAACCTTAGCCTAGACTAGAAATTTCTAGGTTAGGACTATTTTTCCCATTTTTGAACCCCTTTCCCTCACCCATTCACTCAAATTTCACTTTCCCCTACTCCCTAAAATCCTTCCCTACCCTCCTAAATTTTCTCAAGAATTTAGGAAGCCCTCAACCCCTTCATATCCATTCATTCCCAAAAATTACCCAAATCCCATGTATTTCTCTTCACTAAACCCAATTCCATTTCCCATTGAGCTAGGGTTAGCAATAGATTCTGAAACCACTGAGTAGAATAGGAACAAGGGAGGTCAGATTAGCAGGTATGAGCACACTTCAGAAAATGAGGTCATGTCTTCACCCTTCCACAAAAAATCATTTCAGGATGTTGGTTGCCTTGCCTTTTGCCAAAAGGTTGAGGAATTTAGTTTTCATGACAAACTAACTAGTACTTTTTCCACTAGATTGAGGAGAGATGAGGTGACTATTTCAAGAGTGGTGTCTACTCTTTCAAAAAATATCATTTCCTCAACCACATGGATTCCAAACAATGGATAAAACTAGTTCAAGAGCAGAGATCTTGACCTTGACTATAATATTCCCAATTTTCCATCAGTTAATTGGAACATTAGAGTGCTTAATTTTTCTAATTAATTAAGTAAATAAGAGGGTGGCGGGACCCATAAACCCCATAGATGAATAAATCCACTTTTTATGTGTGTATGTGGATAATTTAGAGGTATATTTTCATTATGGAGTAGTGGAGCAACTTATTAATGAAGGAGTGTAGATCATGATTCATTAAAGATAAGATCATGGAGATCATGGAGGAAGTCAAATGAGATCATGGTGCATTAAAAGTAATATCATAGAGCAATAATGATGAAATAGTTGAGGAAGTGGTGCATCTAATACACACATGATGGAGAGAGTGGAATTAAATACAGAGATGGTGGAGAACATGGAGAGACAACGTAGTCTTCATGGAGGCTAGTTGCCACATGTGCAGTGCAGTTATGAGGTGGGCCAAGGCTATGGAAGGCTCACAAAGCATAAAAGGGAGATGAAGGAAAAAATAGAAGGATCATTTAGATTATGATTATTGATCTATTTAGATCTGGATTTTTCATTTCACATTTCTATGCATGCTTCAGCTGTTTAGCTAAGCCTGTAGTGTTATTTAGCACACGGGTGTTTTCGAGCGGAAATCCCACCCTTAGCCACAGGGGAATTCGAGTGCCTACTCTGGTAAGGTTTATTTGAGATTTCATACATCATCATGCATTGGTGCCACATTCAACTCCTCTCTACAGCACATTTAATCTCAGGAATTACACATTCTTGCTTGAGGGTTTGAGAGGAGGTAGTTATTGGCATTTCAGCTAAGAAACCAATGGAGGATTCATACTTTCACCTTGTGCTTCAAGATCAGTATTCCAGGAGTATTATATTCATATCCGACATTTAGGCCAACATTAGACACCTCCATACAACAATAATTCCCCAAGGGATTGCGCAGTCCAATCCTGTAGATCTATTGAAGGAGGGAAGTTTCCAGTATTTCAACTCGAAATCCTGTGAGGGACCATATCCTCACTTTGGGCACATCATTTCCATCATTATTGAGCTTCATTTTAGCATCTAGCATCAGGCTATAGAGTATCCCTCCTTGACTGTGCAATTTTACTCGGTTGTTGTGTATTCAACAACTCCAATTAGTGGAGGAGGAAGGAGGAGCTAGATCTTAAGCTTCTAGCTTGAGGATATAGGGAAGGGATCAACCCTTCAAGCATTGAGATGATTTCACATTATTGCAGCCATCATATCTTCAGGTCATGCTTCAGATCTGCACAGCCAGCATTCATATTTTGCAAGCCCTAACAGGGTGATTCCAATATTGTCAGATTTGCAAATCCTTTCTGGGTTATCTTGGGTATTCATCATAGAGACCAGATCTAAAATCTCAGTATCATCTGAGCTCCAGAACTACCATATCTACACTTCTATATTTTTCTGACAGTTGTGGTCCTGACATTTGCAGCAGGGACATTGCAGCATTCCTTTCAACAATCCAACAGTTATGCAGTCCCTCTTGTGGTAGGACTTCAGGGCCATTCTAGGCCACTTATTTGGCTTGAGTGTCTCATATTTTGAAAATTTTTGTACTTATATTCCACCTCCTATATAATAAAATGGCTCAGCTATTCTATCTATTTGTATGGTGTATTTATATTACTTGTTCATTGCTACAGTTTCCATCTATTGTATTTTTTTATTACTGCATTCTCCCTTTTGGGATATTACAGTGGAATCAGAGCATGATCTTTGGCTCAACTTGTGGGCACTTCATCTTTAACATCAAAAGAAGCAGTAGAAAGTAGAGATCTACAATGACAGAGGGTTTAAGTTTTTCCACTCTTCTGTTTAGTTCTATGCAATATCTTTCCAAGGAGGTCAAAAAAATGAAGAGATGAAGGAAAAAGGAGGATCCAAGAATATTTCAGAATGAAGCAGATCTCAGCACTTCCTGTTAGTAGTAGAAAAGACCGGTAATACATAGAGCTCCACAACATTCTACTAGATCCCCTCTCTTTGAGAAGCAAGGTGAATGGTATGAATATGTAGGAGACTTGGGGTATGAGACCCTAAGTAACTGTCTGTCCGAGTACAAAGAAAATTCTAGAGAACTCAAGGATTATATAACTCTCCAACAGTTTTTACAACTCAAAGAAGAAAGGATATCCCGTAGCAGCAATAGAAGGAAGAGGCATAGATTCTTCTTGCCTACATTTGATGGGTCATCCTCAAGCACAATAAGGTCTTGGAGGGAATATTTAGATACATTATTTTAGCTATATCTAGTAGCAAAAAGAGAGGTTGTGGATATTGCAGCACTGCACCTTGAGGGTGAAGCAAAATATTGGTGGTTCAGTCATTTGTCACATGCGAAAGTGACTGCTTATGGAAATTTATATCAAATACTGAAGAAGAATTTTGGTAGAAGGAAACCGGAGACATTTCCCATAGAAACACTTCCCATCATTGATGAGATAGTATATGAGGATATAAAGGAAGGTGCCATCCTTATCACTCCAGAAGAGGAGCTCCTACCACCGCCATCAGCTACAGAAGTTCTTGTATCAGGAGGAAGATAACTTGCATCTTTGCAAGATGGTCTTGATCTCTTGACATTGTGAGCCCCAAGAATGATTCATGATATGCATGAGGAAGAGAAAGTAGATAACAATGCTAGTACATTAGAAGAGAAGCAACCATCACCATTACCAACAGTTGGAGAGGCCATTGCACCAGTTGGAGAAACTCTTGTAGATGTGAAAGATATTTCCAAGATTTAGCTTATCCAAGGTTTGAAAACATTTCCATCTCATATTATTTCAGGACCTCATATTGATATTTGTGAGACCTTGCCATCAAGGCAATTTCATGACCAAGGATTAGAGCACCTTGCTGATTTGGAGCAGAAAATCATCACTACACATAGTCCTATTCAGTACAATGTTGGGCTATGTGTTCAGCATTGTGTATGGCCATGAGGCAATAGATGTATCACCATGTAGATCTACATCACTGTCATTGAGCAGCAATGATGAGATGAGGGCCCCATTATTATTGGAGCATTCTGAAGGCATCTTCACTCATGAAGTATTGGAGGGACATATGATCCATGGTAGACATCCTATGATGGATAACATTTTCCATTGTCAAGCTGGAGTTTCTTGATTAGCACCTCACATCTCAAAGATAAATTTCTACCTACAACATGTATGGAACCTTATGGGTTTCATTGGGCCATTGATGAGAGGATCTCATGGAGGGAACTCAAGGGAGGTGCACTTCAACGTCTCATGGAGTGCAAAGCTTATTATATGGAGGAGAATGGTATTATACCTTAGGTGGATACCTAGCTTGTGCATGAAATGATTCATCATCCATAGTGGGATGGATGGATGACAAGGATGAGCAAGGGGTTTACAACCTACTTGAAAATCTATGATATAGGGTAGCAAGAAGCATGGTTGCGTTGGTTGCTTTTGGGTGAGTATGGCTACTACAAAACATCTCACATTTGTATGATTCATGCCATGTACATCACTGATGATATGCAACAACAGGAGACATGGTTGTGTTGGTTATTGTTGAGAGAGTTTTGCCATCACATGACATATCCTATGTCCATGTATGTACTTTTTTTTGGGACATGGCATAACTCTCACATGATGTGGCAATAGGGAGCTTGTTTGTATTGGGTTGATATTACATTCCACATGTCAATCAATATGTTGTTGCTCCATGACTTGTAGCACGATGATGTAAGATGGCAGCAAGAATCTGTGTTGCTTTGGTTACTCTTGGGAGAGTATGGGTTGATTTTTCCCCATACATTGCATGGTGTTGATGGATAATGGAAACATGAGGCCTTACTGCATTGGCTTCTGTTGGAAGAGTTTAGTCATTGTACTTAGTATGATGATGATGTGGTATGGAAGCAAGAGGCATTACTGCAGTGTCTTCTTTTGAGAGATTATGGCTCTCATAATTGGGTTGATGATATGGCATGGAAGCAAGATGCATTCCTGTGGTGGCTTCTATTGAGAGAGTATGGCTCTCTTACTTGGTTTAATGATGATTTGGCATGGCAGCAAAAGGCTTTTCTATGGTGGTTGTTATTGAGAGACTGTGGTTTCACATTGTACATGTTCATCCATATGTCTCCACTTCTTATTTTTCACATTGTTGGGATGATTCTTGGATCCAACAAGGCCAACAGGGCCAAGGATGGAAGCATGGAGAGATACAATCTACTTCATGTAGCATGTGATGGAGAGAAATTTTATGAGTTGGGACTTTCCATTTTGGGAAGAGACCACTTCAATTTATGTATCTCATGCATAGAGGAGGATCTTGGACATCATATGGTTGCCATTTGGAGATTCATTGATAAGGAGAGGCATCTAACTTTCCAGTTGGAGGCCATTCTAGACATTTTAGAGAGGAAAATTTGGAGTTGGGCATGCATTACACATTGTAGCAGATGGGGAGACCTTCCATATGATAACTCCATTTGGAGGGACATGGATTGTTGTAGCATCCACTTTTGGAGTTTCTTGAGGACAAGAAACATTTTGGGCAGGAGGACTGTAGTATTCCCAATTTTTTATCAGTTAATTGGAATATTAGAGTTCTTAATTTTTCTAATTAATTAAGTAAATAAGAGGCTGGAGGGACCCATAAACCCCATAGATGAATAAAATCCACTTTTGATGCATGTATGTGGATAATTTAGAAATAGATATGCATTATGGAGTAATGGAGCAACTTATTAATGAAGCAGGAGTGGAGATCATGCTTCATTAAAGATAAGATCATGGAGATCATGGAAGAAGTAAAATGAGATCATGGTACATTAAAAGTAAGATCACAGAGCACTAATGATGAAATAGTGGAGGAAGTGGTGCATCTAATGCACACATGATGGAGAGAGTAGGAATTAAATGCAGAGCTGGTGGAGAGCATGGAGAGACAGTGTAATCTTCATGGAGGCTAGTGGCCACATGTGTAGTGTAGTTATGAGGTGGGTCGAGGCTACAGAAGGCTCACAAAGCATAAAAGGGAGATGAAGGTAGAAATATAAGTAGGCTTTAGATTATGATTATTGATCTATTTAGATCTGGATTTGTCATTTGACATTTCTATGCATGCTTCAGTTGTTTAGCTAAGACTGCAGTGTTTTTTAGCACATGGGTGTTTCCGACGGAAATCCCACCCTTACCCGTGGGGGACTTCAAGTGCCTTCTATGCGAAGGTTTCTTTGAGCTATCATACATCATCAGGAATTGGTGCCTCATTCAACCCCTCTCTATAGCACATTCAGTCTCAGGAATTACACATTCCTGCTTGAGTGTTTGAGAGGAGGAGTTAGTTCTTGGAATTTAAGCTAAAAAACTAGTGGAGGATTCATCATTTCACCTTCTGCTTCAAGATCAGTATTCCAGGAGAAGGATATTCATATCTGGCATTTAGGCCAATATTACACACTTCCATGTAGCAATAATTCCCCAAGGGATTGCGGAGTATAGTTCTGTAGATCTATTGTAGGAGGGCAGTTTCTAGTATTTCAGCTGTAAATCCTATGAGGGACTATCTCCTCACTTTGGGAAAATCATTTCCATCATTATTGAGATTCATTGCAACATCTAGCATTAGGCTATAGAGTCTCCCTCCTTGACAGTGCAATTTTACTCAGCTGTTGTGTATTCAATAACTGCAATCAGTGGAGGAGGAAGGAGGAGCTATATCTTGAGCTTATAGCTTAACGATCTAGTGAAGGGATCATCCCTTCAAGAATTGAGCTGATTGCACATTATTGCAGCCATCATATCTTCAATTCATGCTTCATATCTGGACATCCAACAATCTTATGTTGCAAGCCCTAAGAGGGAGATTTTCAAATATTGTCAGATCTGGAAACCCTTTCTAGGTTATCTTGGGTATTCATCATAGAGCCCGTATCTGAAATCCGATCACCATATAAGCTCCAAAACTTCCAGATATACACTTATATATTTTTTCGACAGTTGTAGTCCCAACATTTGTAGTGGGGACAACGCAATATTCCTTCCAACAGTCCAACAATTATGCAGTCCCTCTTGTGGGAGGACTTTAGGGTCTTTCTTGGCCACTTGTTTGGGTGTCTCATATTTTGAGCATTTTTGTACTTTTATTCCACCTAATATATAATAAAATGGCTCAACTATTATGTCTATTTGTATGGTGTATTTAGGTTACATTTTCATTGTTGCAGTTTCCATCTACTGTGTTTTTGTATTACTGCATTCTCCCTTTTGGTATATTACATTTAAAACTACAAAATGTTTTTGAAGCCAACATGCAAAGCAAATCCTACACACATCTTTATATTTAGACACTTGCTGGAAAAATATGCCTCTCTCATGAAATTGATCATGAGGTAATTCACATGTGAGGGAAAATACTCAAGGTTATATCAGTATCATATGAGAGTATTGATGCATTTCACTGGTGTAAAAACCCTAAACTTACCTCATTACCTTTACAAGAGCATGGTAAATATGGCAGAGAAGGTGAGGAGAATGGGAGACAATCATCATGCTAGTTTTTTTTACAATGGCTTGGTGAAGGTCTTGGTTTTCCATCAATTATCACAAATCAACTTGTCATGGGAAGGTTTTGTTTATTCAAATTCTCTTGTGCCGTCTCTAGCTCAGTCTAGTATTCACTCTACACCCTTGGATTCATCAGCATATCAAGAGGTTGCTTCCTCGAGAAAATCTAGCAAAATGGTTCCTAGGGAAGAGGTGTCACAAAATTATGTCAGAGGTAAGAGGCTTGTGTTTTCTCCAAATATTGTTGAAAGGGCCAAGCCTACATTAGGTGAACATGGATCATCATCACATCATGAGGCACCACTGCAAAGTGAGGAGTCATTCCATCTTGACACTGGAAATGCAGACTTGGAGGTGAATAAAGAGAATAAAACATCAGAGCAGGTCATCATGGAGAAGGATGCTAAGATTAGAGAACTTAAGGACAAATTGTCAAAGGCCAACTTCTTGGTTTCATTATTGCAGCAAGAGAATATGAAATTAAATGTAAATCAACTACTCTTAGATAATCCCAAGGTTGATTTGAGAAAAGATGATGTAAAAGGTAAGGAAATGGTTGAGATTGATGATTCATATGATCGGGAAGAGTAGGTTAGAAGAAAGAGACCAAGGACAAGAGGCCTCAAGAGGGCACTTGATCAGCAGAAAGAAGCATCTCCACCAAAAATTCAAATTATAGTTGATGAGCTCATCTTGGTAGAAATTGAAAATGACAAGGTAGGATGGCTTGATAGAGTGAATTTCCACATGGAAATGCTTCTCAAGAAGGAAAATAGGAACAAAAACCTGCAAAGACACATGGCCATGCATTACTATACAATAAATTAGGGCTCCTAAGTAAGAATCAAGTAATTGAAGAAAACTCTCAAGGAAACACTGATGAGGCAAAAAGATAAGTATAAGTTGGATTTTCTTTTTGAAGCCTCCCTAATCAGGTGCTCAATGTTAAGCTAAACAATGGAAGTGATTAGAATTGATTGGAACCTGAATGATTGTGAAGTTCTCATCGCCAGGAATCCACCGTAATTTGTTTCATCGAAAATAGACTCCATATGAGGAAGGTAGAGCCTGTTGTTCATTTTCCTAAACAACTATTTTTTTTGCAGAAAGGACATAATGGTGGCATGGAAACCTAGTCAGCAAAAAAGGAATATTCTCATAATATTCCTTCATTTCACTTAATGACACTATGCCAAGTTTCACTTTTGCTTGGTTGCAAAGTGGGTGACTTGTTGCAATTTAATTGGTTGTGGGAGGAGCAAATGGGAAGAGGACACGTGGCAAGGCCAGAGGCCACCATGTGCCCTCCCATCAAAGGCTGAAATTTTTTATTATGTTTAAAGGTTGGGTTATATTATTGTATGTGAAAAAATTTTTTGGCGAAAGGGAAGAGGTCGGGGTCGACCTGTTTGTTTTAATGTTAATATGATCATGAATTTAACAAAAAATTTAATACATTTACCTGTTTAACATTCACAAACACCTCAAGAAACCTATGCACATGAAGCAAATGATAAACAATTGTTTATAATTCTGAAGATGAAATTAGCACAAATAAAATAACTTTCAGATTTATTTCACTCCCTCATAGCATGACACATCATCACAGGTCTTCATGGAACAATTTTGGTGAAGTTTTGAATAAATTTTTGAAATTTTTAGTTTTTTGAGACTTTTGGTTAATTTGGAAATTCCAATATAGCCACAAGGTGTTGCACTTTTTCCTCGTCCATTAAAATTCCAAATAATTGATATGCTTGGATAGATATTAACCCATACATATTATCTATCCACCTGGGGTGCCTTGTCAACAATCTAGTTGAGATAAAATGCCAAAAAAGGGGTCAAAAACACAGTTTCTGCCACTATTTTGGAACATGCGTCGCACTTTTGGGAGTAGCTGTGGGAAAATAAATTTTTCTCCCTCATGTAGTGTCTATTTGGATTGCTTGAGGTGTCTAATGAAAAGTAGGAATCCTTATATTTCCCAAAAATCTTTCAGAAGTGTATTTGGAGCATGTGATACCTCCAAAATCATCTCGCAAGCTAGGCATTGCACTTTATCAGAAGTGTGTTGCGCTTTATCAGTCAGGCGCTACGCTTTTCCTTGTGGGTATTTTTTTCGAAGTTTTTCTCAGAGACTCTTGGTTTGATGATGTAATTAATCTATTTTATAGTTGATGTGATGTAATTAAGGGTAAATGGGCTTGTTATAGTCACTTTGATGTAATTTTATACCTCATTTATGAGGAGCAACTTAGTCAACTCTATTTGGAGTGTTTGTTCAACCCTCCCTAGACATTATGGTTTTGTTGAGAGATATTTTTAAGTTGTTCCTACATTGAGGGATTCGACCCCTGAGAGAGGGGAAGTTGCTTTTGAGTCTATATATATGGATTTTTTGGTCATTTTTATGGTTGGACATCAGAGGGTGAAAGTCTTGTAGCTTGTACTTCATCATTTTATACAGGAAATCAAAGGACCAGTTGCAACTGTTATTTAGGAATTCACGTTTTGCGAGTTTGTGATATTGTTTTCTCTCTATTATAGTTTTATATGAATGATATACTTGTCTCCTTACCATATCTTCCTTCTTCAATGATTTTCCTATGAGGTTATAAACATAATTCTTTTCATGAAAGCTTTGTTTTGTTAGGAATGTCATTTTGTGTAATTTTCCTTCTTGTTTAATGAATTCATGGTGCACATGCTCATTATGGTCTCTTGCTCTTTAAAACCCTACACTACACTGACAAACTCCTAAGCCACCACAAAAGCATAGCTATATTTCTCCTCTATATCTCTTGTAGCTATAACGTTTAATACTTTGACCTCGTTCCTTCATTTTCACTCCTAATCCAATAGAAAAAACCTAAAATTTTCAAAACCCTAGAGCTGAGCTATTTAGCCTAAAATCCATTCTTCCTCTAGTCAAACCCTTTGGTCGTGATTTTCATAGAGGAGATCCCTCTTTGTCCGGTAGGGCTATCTACCAAACTAAAAGTATTGGTTTGAGGTTACCATTGATATCCTTTCAACCTTTGACATTGTGGAGACTAATCGTGTTAACAAAACATGATGCAGACATCACGCCAATTTTCATTATTTAATTATGTAATAAAGGGGGTGTGACATCTTAATTGTTTTATTAATTAATTTGTTATTTTTAAATAAAATAGAGATAAATTATAAAAGTGAGGATTTTGTATATATTCTTTTAATAATTAAAAGGATATGAGAGAAAATAGAATTAGGTAGCAAATTTAGAGTAGGAATTGCATGCATTGTGACTTTTGTTGAGTCCACACCTAAAATGAATTTAAATTATATTTAGCTGAGGATTAGTGGAGAGATTTTTGAATAATCAATTCATTATTTATGTATAAATATGAGTGGTTTTGTGAGGAGAAAACACAAAGGAATAGTTAAAGAACCGAGATAGTGAAGAGTCGAGTGAGTGAGGAGAGGTTTGAAGGCCAAGAGCGCAGGCCGCCCAATAATATTTGGCCACATAATTTTGATATAGTTAATGGAGTTGATTTGCATGGCTCTTCTCTCTCGCTCTTCATATAAATTTATTGAATGTTTTTTTTTATGGATTTATTCTATAGAAGAATTGAACATTTTTTTGATCTCTGAGCTAGGCAATAGCTTTCTTATATGCTAGGTTCTCGCTTTCTAGCAGGATCCCCGCATCATTTTGGTATCGCAGCTGGTGCATAAGAAGTTTTGATTGTATGGTTTGAGGATAAATATTCTTGATTTAAATGTTGTATAGAATCGTGTGAATTGATCACAGAATGGATCGATTTCACAACATGATTTTCTTATTGATGCAAATTTATACGTTGCAAGGGGCACACAAGCCGTTTTTTGCATACAAAAGATTCAATAAGATGGTTTGATTACAAGTTTTATTATGTAACAAACAACGAAGAGAGATTGTGAATAACGTATTTGAGATCGATTCGCATGAACCACAATGTGTGGATGGAGTGTTCAATACGTTGTTATTTTGTGTGTCTCAATTGTAGAACCTTTGATTAGGTGCGAATTGGATTTTCCAATGTGGAGAGTTTGTGACTACAATGTGTCATTTTTTTCCAACGACATGTAAAAAAAAAAACCTTTGTGCGCCTTATGATTTTGTGCGAGCGCAGAAGGAGATTCGTATTGAAGACTACAAAGTAATTTAAGTCACCGTATGCTTGGGCATGGTTGTTTTTCATGGTGCGACCGCGTGATTTCATCGGAGCATGGACATGGAGCCACAGAAGCCCGTGGCATTACCGTGGGTGTTGGATTTGATCTCACAAAAAAAAATATATATATATATATATACTAGGAGAGAGTCAAGTGTTGGTGATCTCGTTGGGATATGATCTCGCCCGTTGAATGTTGATCACCGGAACGTGAGAAAGATGCGCAAAGGGAAAGGAACCACGGGTTCATTAAATCGCAGAGGTAAAGTTTTAAATTTGTGCATTTGTAATTCTTTCAGATTGGAAGCCGACCATGTTCAAACCTTCAATAAAGGCGTTGGGACGAGAACAACATTGTTAAATTGCAATGATGTAATGAAATCGGAGATCAAGACGCAAAGAAAGCATGAATCGATGGTTTGTTTAAAACACAAGAGATGCCATAATTAGAAATGAAGCTTTGAATTGAAGAACAACATCACCATGAACGTATTAAGAAGTGGCGCAAATTCTCAAAGATAGCGGAGGAAGTTGCGAATGAAGATAAAAATCCCGCATTAAGTAAAGCCGGAAGTGAACGAGAACAAGAAATCGAGAATGTGTAATCTAAAAGATCAATTTGTTGTATGATCATGTTATTAAGTTGCATAGCAAAAGGAGAAAGGACATCGAATTGCATAAATTGATGTCGATCTGGGTGTCAAAGCTTCAAACTAATGGGTGAGTTTAAGGGACAATAAGTGCTTTGTTGAGAGCGATGGTGTGAATGCCATCGATGGGAAAGGTAAGATCATTGCATTATGTGATGGTTTTATATTATGTGGACCGATCTATTATAACGATGCATGATATGATACGTGGATCCGAAACGATGTTTTAAATTTTAAAGCATGAAATTGTTGTGGCATGCGGTAGGAAGGAGAGTTGGATGATATCGAAGATTCATATCGATATTTGATTTGTTAAAACATGAAGTTATATCATGTGAATCGACTCATATTATGTTGGGGCTAAATTAACCAAAATTGAACTTTGAGTTAAAATGTGATAAGCCTTGGCTTCATTAAAAGGAGGTTTTAAATAAAACCAATGGGGTTTAATTAAAGCCTTTATAAGACTTTTGAAAAGGGTTTTTTTGAGACTTATTTGGGTTTTATAGAAAATCCTTGGTTATGTGTTGAGTGGTGTTTAAATCATATGTTTTGATAAGCTTCGGATGAAGGAATTGAAATTGGGATTGTATTGAAGTATGGCTTTCATAAGCCATAAAACACGGAACGTATGCAAGCCTACAAAGGAGGGGAAGATGATTGTTGATAGTCATTTCCAGAGATCTCGTAGAGTACGAGTGCGAGAAGGCTAAGATAACAATTCACCTTGAATTGTTAAAAGAGTTGTTGCAGGAAAATGAGGAACCGTACACATGGTTGGACCATGAGAAAGAAGGTGAAGTGGCAAAAGCTACACGCAAAGAGGGAAAAATCGTAAACATACAACATGGAGTGAGATGATGAAACTCGAGCAGATGTTGAGTTGTGAAGAACCTGCAGAGGCTGAGTTAAAAATGGAGGTTTCCATTTGTGGCCCTAACATGGAGAAATTTCGGGTGAAGAGATTAGTGAGGAAGATCTCATGAACTATTGGGATAGTTCAAGCATCCGAAGATGTGTTCATAAGAGAAGTAGGTGAGGCTATGAAGCCTTGCAATTTTTCTCACAAACTATGTATGTTTGCGTGATGTGCGAAAGACGGCAGCCAGCCTATGGAATCACAAAGGAGAATGAAATTTTTGAGGTAAAGTCTCGGTAGAGAATTCCTTTCGCAGAAGGAATGTGTTGATTGGTCAACAAAAGAAGTGAAGGTATGGAAAATTATTGTGTAAAATTTCCAAGTTCTACCTCCAGTTGAGATTGTTAGGTTATACATAAAGCTAGATCTTCAAAGAAGAGAGTTGGAAAAGTTAAAGAGGACCTATTTTCAGGGAAAGTTACTAAAAGACACAGAACAAGGAAACATTTTTCAAATAGATGATGTAGAGGAGGGACTAACCGACAGTCTCACAAAAGAATTAAATCGAATACTGACAAGCCGATGGATAGGGAATTTCAGAACAACATACCGAAATGTTGCCGTAGCGGAATGGGCATCAAGCCTTATGTTTTTTATTCTAACAATTACTTCGTGAGTACAGGTTTTATCGTCAAGGCCGGAGGAAATATATTGGATCGAGAAATTGAACTAATATGGAGGATAATGATGAATATATCTCGGAAGAGGCCAGCAAATAGTAAAACAAAGAAGAAGTAGCAAGAGAAAGACAACAAAAGATTGTGAAAGACATTACAGGCGATGGCAACATAAAGTGTGAAGACTGAGAATAACAACAAATGTATAAAGAATAAGTGGAAAGTTGCAAGACAAGATATGGGATCTAGGCAGTATGAAGATCCAAACACATCGCTTTATCATGAGTAAATTCAACCTTGGGAGTTTGATGAGCATCAAGGCCAATTTTCATTATTTAATTATGTAATAAAGGGGGTGTGACATCTTAATTGTTTTATTAATTAATTTTTTTATCTTTAAATAAAATAGATAAATTATAAAAGTGAGGATTTTGTATATATTCTTTTAATAATTAAAAGGATATGAGAGAAAATAGAATTAGGTAGCAAATTTTAGGAAGTAGGAATTCTATGTACTAGACTTTGTTGAGTCCACACCTAAAATGAATTTAAATTAGATTTAGTTGAGGATTAGGTGGAGAGAATTTTGGAATGAATTAAATTCATTATTTATGTATAAATATGAGTGGTTTTGTGAGGAGAAAACACAGCGTGGAATAGTTGGTTAAACCGGGATAGTGAAGAGTTGAGTGAGGAGAGGCTTGAAGGGCTAAGAGCCGTAGGCCACCCAATGTAATGTTTGGCCGTCAATTTTGATATAGTTAATGGAGTTGATTTGCATGGCTCTTTCCGCTTTCATATAAATTTGAGCTGAATGTTTTTTTTAATGGATTTATTATATAGAATAATTGAATATTTTTTTGATATTGATTGGGCAAGAGTTTCTTATATGCTAGGATCTGATTTCTAGTAGAATCCCTACATCAAAACATGAAAGAAACAAAAAACGTAGTGGAAAAAACCTAAATGAGGGAATCCATCCTTTTGCTCAAGAAATTCACTTTGAATGAGGTATGGGGATCATTCACTTACTAGTTTAGAGGTTTCTAAACCTTTGATGAAAGCTGAATTGAGCCTTGCATATTTTTTTTGGAGCTTGGAAGAAAAGTGTAGCACTGGCTGTATGTAGTGCAACTTGCCGAAGCGTAGTACGTAGCAAGCAGAAATCCTTGTTGGTTGTCTTCTAATCTTTAGATTTCCTCTTCGAGTGTTGTGAGGATAAGAGAGGATTTATTTGAACATCAAAGGATCAAATGACTTCAAGAAGATTCATTTCATTTTATAACCAATAAAATTTACTTTGTTGTCTTCTAGTGAAATCATAAATACTTTGAGAATTTTTTTTTTTTTGAAAACTTGATCATGTAACATACATCTTAATAAAAGACAAATTTCCCTTTACTTTATTTTCCTATCTTTGATGAATCCCAATGAAGGTGAATTTTATGGTGAAAAATGACTCTTGCTTTCCTTATTTCATGACATGATTATACAGCATGATGGTGAAACAAAGTAAATCCATAACATGACCTATATGAAAGTATTTTGATTGACTCATGGCCCTATATGATGATGAATGTCATGACCTTGAAATGATGATGACCATGAATGAGTGAAAGGAGTAGCATTCTGAACTAGACAACATTCTCGCTGAATAAAATTTTATTTGAGATTTTTTTTTTTTAAAACATAAAATTTTGACCAAGGACCACTACCAAGTAAACCTAAAAGAGTGTATTTGATCACTAAACATTTATACACTAACATTGGCTCTTGTTGGGGATGGAAGCCAGAGGTGTTAATAAATACGTAGATTAGGTAGCCTCATCCATTGTGAAATGGAGCCAAACTCGGAAACTGAAATAACTTCGACAAACCAAAATTACTAACTAAAAAATAAAATGACTTTGACTTTAATCTAACTTGATGATTTTTGGAACTATTAAAAGAAAAACATCGATGATCATGTAAACCTCATGACTTTCTCCTCGGGCTTCAAACCGCAAAAACTTCCTTATCTTTGACAGAATTAAAAGTGATATTTACAATGAAAAAATGAACCTTTTATTCAAGATCACGTAAGGTAGTCTTTGAGGAACCCGTCATTCACGGCTTCTCCCGTAATTTCGCCATCAAAATCTTCTTAAAAAAATGCCCTATTACCCTTGAATGTTGTAATCTTGTAAGGACCTTTCCATAGGTTATCAAACTTACTTCATGCTTGCTTTTATCTTAATTTTGGGCATCCCATCGAAGAATAACATCTCCTAATTTGTAATCATCAACTTTTGTTTTCTTGTCATAGATCTTCTGATTTTATCCCGAAGTTTTGAAGTGTGATTGAAAACTTCTTCCCCTTGATCGTCGTAAATGAATCATTTGATTGATTATTTGTTGGATTTTATTTGGTGCACTGCCGATCTCTTGTATAATTTTTATCACGAACACGTTGTGCCAGCGGGAAATAATGTGTCGACACCATAAAAATAGCCGGAAAGGTGACATTCCGATTGATCTCTTCGTGCTAACTCATTCACCCATAAATCATTTAAGAGGTTTTTGTGCTAATTTCTTTTTTCTCTTGCAACAATTCCTCGATTATGTTCACCAATGACTTGATTGACGATTCAACCAATTTTTTTCCTTGAGGATATTATGTTGTAGAATTCCGAGTCTTATGTGATATTTATCACAAAAGTATATCATATTTTTTGAATTAAAGGAGGTTGCATTGTCGGTAATAATTTTTTTGTGGGCATCCAAAAGGAGACATACTATTTCTCTCCAAAAAATTGAATAATGATGGTGTCCGTAGCTTGCCTCGTGGGTATGGCCTCAATCCACCTTGTGAAGTAACCATGGTCAGAGTATCCACTTTCATGTTGAGATGATGATGGAGGTTAGATATCTCCAATTAAACTGGGCTCCCCCACTTCTAAAAGGGTGCTTGAACTATAATTGGTTTTAAGGGTAGTGGTAAGAGCTTTCGCTTTCCCCGAAAAAATTTGACACTCATGAAAACTCATGACAGCTTTTATAAACATCGGAAAACAAACTTGGAAAATAAAATCCAAACCTCGCATTATCTTGTTTATTTTAGCCTTCCATAAAATATTACAACCACAATCACCTTTATGAAAGTCATTCATCACTTTTTCCACTTCACCTTCTACTAAAATTTCAATAAAACTCTACCCGGGTCTTTCCAATACAAAACATTGTTAAGAATGAAATACTTAAGAGCCTTCAACTTCAGAGATCTACCTTCCATCAAGCAGGGAAAGCAGGAGGAGGATTCAAATGCTGTAGCACATGAATAATATCAGCATTCCATGGAAATGAATAAAACATTTCAAACACTCCGAGGTAATGAATCATCCTCTTGATCCTCGCATAATGCAAAGAATGAACTTGATGTGTCCAAGGCATGAAATTTTGATCTCCGCCACGAGCTAGGGCCAAGCCTTGTCCTTTGATTATTTTATTGGTTTCATTTCCAAATCATATGCCAGCATGCTAGCTATCCACTTGCCATGCCGATCTTCAGATCATTCCATGTTAGCACATTCGACGTAGCGACATATGAAAGAACTTCGAGAGTGAAGAATATAGACTCGGAAGTCCTTCAATGCTTTAACTAGCACCAAGGCCTATTTTTCAATGATATTGTACTTTGAAGGTTGCATCTCTTATTGTTCTAATAAATAAGCCAATGGGTTGTCTTCATTTTTCAATATTTCTTTTGCATAAGGAAGACAACTAGAGTATGTTCAAGAAAAGGAGAAAATGATGAAATCAAGTGTATAATCTAGGATGATAAGAATAGGAGCATGAGACAATGTAAACATAAATTGATTGAAATATTTCTTTGCCTCCATCGAACCAATTCACCTCATTGTCTTTCTTCAACATATCAGTAATTTCTCTTAAATGTTCAACAAGGTTAGGAATAAAACTTTCAAGAAATTGATTTTACCATTGAATGATTATATTTCTCTTTCTTCTAAGATAGTCCAAATTCTCAATTACTTCAATCCATGAAGGATATAACCAAACATGTCGTATTTATATATGATATGAACAAGAAATCTTCATTCTTTCATGGCAAACAAACTCTTCTTTAGATTCAGTTTCCATATGCCAAATTTTCCGCACTTCCGAAAAAATTTCTTCAAATGCTACAAATTCTCTTCATCCATCTTGGAAAAAAATGTGATCTCATCAAGATAAATGACCAAAAAGACATCCTTTTCATTGGCAAAGGAGATATCCAACAAGCCACCGAAAAGTTGGTTTCCTGTGATTCTTCAATCCAAAGGGAATTTTAGCATACATAAAAGTACCCCAAGGTGTTGTACATGCTATTGTCTCCTTGATCATCCAAATGAACTAAAATATGATTATACCTAGAATATTCATCCAACAATGAAATTCTCGGGAAGGACCAACCACCCTTTGAATAATATGATCCATATTTGGAAGTGGGTACTTTTATTTCAGTTTACTATTCAAACATTTTAAATATATACACAAGCGAATCTCACTGCCTTCTTTCTACTAGAACTAATTCTTTCTTACTAGAACTAATTTTGAAATTCAATTTTAAAACGGATAATAACTATAATACTAGCAAAAGATAAGCAACTAGTTCAATTATTTTTGGAATGGAGGGAAGAAACTTGGGATTCATTCTTAGTTTTCGGAAGAAAGGCTTATGATCGTGCTTTAAAGGAATAGTGTGCTGAATTATACTTTATCATACACTTTCGTATAAGAGTACTCCCATGCAAAAACGCCGCAAACTCGCGACGGAGTGCTACATATTTACTTTTCATTTATGAGCTCAAAGATTTTGAAATCTTGACCATTTTGGGATTTTTACGAGTGCCAAGATTGAGGTCTTCCACTTACTTACCGGAAGCATTGTTGGTTTATGTGCAATATCATCTTTGTCAAAAATCTCCTCCAAAGGTAAAATACCTTTGGAATAGGGTTGTCTTTCAACCGTAGTATTCACTTCTACCGCATGCATTTCTTGGTCATCTTCATAAAACTAGTCATCCATTTTTGAACTCACAAAATCCTCTTCTGCCTCAGTAATAAGTTGTTGATTTTCTTGTCATCTTGAAAATTGTTAATACCGAACATTAATTGGAACAAAATGGCTATGTTTGACATTAATTCGCATACTTCTTGTTGGGATACAAAACCTGAATTTTGAACATGCCGACCGAAGTGGCAAGAGAATCAATAATAACATTTTTGTCCCTCGGAATCAATGACAAAGTATATTCCGTGAAGGTCTTGAGGATGTCTAACATCGCATTTTGGTAAGATTTCATTCTAGGATTCTGGCCTAGTATTCCCCTTTGACATTTTTTAATACCAATTTGGAGTTGCCATACACAGTAAATTCCTTTGGCACCTAATTTTAAGAATTCTCTTCTAAACTTGGTATCAAATATTCATATGTCAGTTTCAATATTTGAACAATCAAATTCCAATTTGTAAGAAGAAATTCAAACATTAGGAGTAAGGTTATATGACTTCTTCATAGGGATGTGAAACAAAACCCCAATTCCATCTCCTTTACCTAAGGCTCCATCTAAATCCGTGGTCCAAAGACCACTTTCTTCGTCAGATACCGCAACTCTGATGATTGATCTTGAAAAAGTGTTTGATAAAGGTCTATTGTACCAATAAGCTTTTTTCTTTCATTGGTTCATCTATATTTTGGCTGATGCACTTTGATCCAAACCACTTGGCATCTTTTCTTGTTTTTCTCGCACTTAAAAATTTCAAAACAAAATTTAAAAATTATAAATTTTCTCGTTCTTTCTTCCATCAAAACTTCGAAGATGCCGAACAATCATCATTGAATAAGATAAAAGACTCTAAATCCATGTGAATAACATGTATGGGGTGATTATTAGGATTTTCTTTTGCCATCGATCATGTACTTCATCTTATTTTCCCAAGATAGATTTTTGAGTTGCCCAAAGATCGATATAGTAGCGTAGGAAAAGTTGAGTCGCAAGGTGCCTCTAAGTTTTACTCTCCATGATCGAGAGAGAAACATTCCATATATGGAGGATATCAACTACAACAATTTCCATGAGGACATCCTTACCGAAAGTTTCTGAAGACACCATGAGTTATTTAATGAGACGAAGACATTTAACCCTTCCCGAACCAAAAGAGTAAAGGTCATGGTAGGGTCTTGTGATATCCAATCCTCGGTTTTTCCATGATGGATTTAGGAATGAGGTTATGAGACTATCCGAGTCTACATTGCATTATGGAGGATAAAATCATGGATTTTAAGACTAAGATAAAAGGGAGGACCCTACTATCTTCTAATTCAGCACTCATATACAATAGGACCAAAATAAAAGTTCAGTGGTGATCATCACCTACATTGACCATATCAAACATTTGATCTACCATAAGAAATTTGGTCGTTTGAAACTTATACTAGTCATTCTTGATTATTTCAATTAAAGTAATGGATACTTTTAGTTTTTAGATTTCAGCTTCAAGACTAAAAAGAGCATAATTGTTTTCACTTTTGGATGGTGTGCCTTTCTTTTCGGTTGAGATTTGTGTGGAATCTCCTTTCTCTATCCTCCATTTTGAGCTTCTTTATCTCTTTTTCTCGATTGCCGGTAGAATCTTCATTAATTTTCCCATGATTAAGAACATTTCCTTTATCTTTTCTCTAAATCCTGAAGTAGTCATCTCGTTATGGTAAGCCTCTATTTGAGAATTTTGTGTTTTTTCGACTGAGGTTATAGGCACGTTCCAATTTCTCAAACCATATTGCCTTTGTACCTAAGTAAGAGCATTCTCGATATCCTCCGGTAATATTTTTGTGTACTAAAAAATATCATCATTAGATAAAACATATTACTGATCATTCGATGCATAATTGTGAGAAAACTCGATCTTCTTTAGTTAGGAAAATTGGCTGCTTATTTCTTCTCAAATAAATGATTTTCGCTTGAAATATCTTCTTCTTCTTCATTAGGCATTTGGTATAGTTTTTCTAAAATGGAGTGTGAATTTGCTTCGACTTTGTGATCCCGACCCCTCCGTTCCCTTTTCTTGATCTTGTATTGAGGATAATCGATTTTGAAGCCCGAATTCAAATTTTCCGATTGAGGGTTCATCTTGTTTATTAGCGATGGTAATTTTATCCATCATCTTCAATTGTTTTGATAAAGGTGTCGATTTTTCCCTCTAATGAAATAGGACGTTTCTTCCGATGGTTACCCTTTTCTATTTCGATTTTTGACTTCTTGATAATACGATTCGCTTCAACACTAACGCATTCGCATTTCTTCGAGGGTAGATGTATTTATTTCACCGGTAAGCCATATCGTGACCAAAACCATCCGGGTAATGAAGTAATGTGAGGCTTGGAGGAGGATTGGTATTTTTAGGAATAGAACCATAAATGATATTGAATATAGTCAAGAATCTTGTATAGACTCATTAGGGATTTATTTTCAAGGCATTGTATTCGCCTGTAATATGTAAAAGGTTCTTCTTTTCCTCCCATTTTTCCATAAATAAATCAATTAGCTACTATGAATTAGCGTAATGAACCGTTAGGGAGAAGAACCATTTCCTTACCTCTCCGAGAAACTTTGTGCTAATATTCACATTCGTTGCCATTGTTAATCTCTTCAAGATCGATGAAATAAAATACTTTGAAAATGTGTTGGTGAGCACAACTTCGATGTTCCATCAAACAAAGGAAATATTCGACCATAATTCCGAGGTTGTGCATTGGTGGTAGTATCAATGGAGAAAATATGGCCATGACTAATGGAAGAGGCCGTGGAGGTGTTGATGAAGTGTGTAATTGTAGAGGTAATGATGGAGTGAATGTTATGGATGATGGTGTAGTCGTGTGAGAAGGTGTGATAGTAGTGGTGAATAAAAATCTCGTCGTTAGTATCGAAGATGCTTTTTCAAAAGTTACTTGAAAATTATCAACCAAACCCCGAAGCTTATGAAAATTAAAGCACACTTCACTATCAAGCCTCGAAATAAGAGGAATAGGAAAAATGGAAAGTAGGTATCAAAATCAATGGGGTCAAATACATTTTCTAAAAGAAAGGGATTCAGTTTAGACCGAACAAAGATATCTCAAATTTAAAAATTGAAGGACGAATCTTCTTAGAGAAATTAACCTTGTAGGCAAGGAGTTTGATTTCACAAGTGGAGGTAAACCCTTCTAAATTTCCGAGACTTTTTTCTCTCATTTCTAAAATACTCTCAGGGTCATTAACAATTAGTGAGGGATTTGGGTATGGATTTGACCTAGTGTGTCTTTTAGGAGACAATTTTCTTGAGAATTTTCACTTTGGCTGAAATTTTCTAACTCAACCTTCTTCGAATGTTAGAAATTATCATCCACAAGTCTAACCTTCTCGTGGAACTAAAAATATGTATCCCTAGGGAAATTTTTGCAATCACTCCTGAAATGACGCCAAAATGTTATCACTCCCTCTGCTTTCCTGGGCTACCGAGAATGGAGACTAAAGGAGGTAACCTCAAACCAATATTTAGGTTTGGTATCTATCCCTACCAAAACCAAAGAGGGCTCTCTCAATGTCACTTTTACTACCAATGAGGAGATCGGAGATGTAATAATCTTAGGGCTAGATATAAGCTCAATGAATTAGGTTTTTGTTTTGGATTTCACGATAAGTTTGTCACTAAGGAACTAGGTCTAGGTTTTAGGTATGATTTCAAAGATACGCTTGCGTATATGAAAATGAGGCCAAGCAGGTATACTTAAGAACATACTTAAATTTTTAGTGTGTATAGGGCTTGAAAGAGAAAGAGAGAGTCGAATTAGCATGTTACATGAGTTCATTCATCGAGGAATTATAACACTTTCATGAAAATATTATAAAACAAAGAAAATAAATAAATAATTATGTTCATAGACTCATAAGATCATCATATAGAAGCATACATGTGATGGAAAGAAAGCATAGACATTCAATTTGATGGTGTTATTGATAAAAACAATGTAGATAATAAGCATACCACTGAGGTCCCAAACTTATAGCTACAACATGTCTTTGATTTCGCTACAAATAACAACTATCCAACCAATAAAATGACTTGAGTTGGACTACATACAAAAAATAGAGAAGATGCAACCTCATTCGGTCAAAACCTTTATTAAAAATACATCATCATAAAATGCACCTAATGATTTATTACCTAGAATTTAGGGAAGTTAGAAATAGTCCCCCAAATTTAGCTAATAACTAGGAGTGTTTCTCTCCTGAGTAATTACATTATTCCTCAACAATGAGGGGGGGGGAAACTCTTATCCCTAAACCTCATAGAAAAGTTGCAACCCGAGATTTGGACCATTTTGGCTTGATACATGTCCGTAAAGAATCCAAGACAAAAAGCGTCACACCTTTCGTGCCAGGCGTCACGCCACTTGAGGGTGATTTTGCTGAATTTAAGGCATCCTCATCCCGATATGAAGATTGGGATAGGTAGCCCTGATTTCCCTCTATCCAACCCAACCTTGAAACTCGTAAAATACCTCCTAAAAGGCCTTAAAAATATTTTCCCAAGCTTGCTCCAGAAGCATCACGCACAAGGAAAACAATGGTAGAAGCATGAAAAAAGGTTGTTTTTTGGGGTTTTCTCCAAAATTGGGGGGTGTCTGGAAAACTGAGACCATATATGTAAATTACATAGCAACAAAAATCCATCCATGTGGGAAAATTGTCATTTGGAGGCTCGATAAAAGCATCGTGCCACTCAGGCAATGCTTCTAAAAGTGAAATTTCCATATTTTGTCAAAAATCATAAAAATAACCAATATGCCAAAATTGTTAACTTCGGTCCATGGCATCCTTGAATGATAAAATATCTAGGGGATCCTCATCTTGAAAAATCCAATTTATCTTTCTCCTTTAGCTTAATTAGGTTTCTTTAAAACTTTTCCTCTCAAATTCTTCACACCGATTTTGGAGATTTGATTCCTAGTGAAATAGTGTCTCCTCATATGCCTCTCGGAGGTTATCACCCTCTTTATGCCTTTTTTTTTCAAAAGCTTCTCAAGATGCACATTCACCTTGTCAAGCCATAGCTCTTTGCCTTGCCTTCCACCTCAGTGAGGCGATCAACTCATCAATGGTTAGTCGTCTGTTTGAGTGAGATGATTCTTTTTCTTCTCTTTTTTCTAGTTAATCGTCTTGTTCTTGGCCTCCTCGATATATTTCATCTTCTATGTCTTCCAATTGATCATCATCTACCACTAATTTTCCACTTACCTTTTCTACCTCAAATTCTTCCTTGGTTTTCTTTGAAGCAACTATTTCACCTTTAATTGCATGTTTTCTTATTGTAGAAAGGTTATCATGAAGTTTTCCTCGAAAGGATTTCCTCCTAAGCTCTTCTATCTCTAAATCCTTCTCCCTTATTATCTATTCATCAATTCAGCTTCCACTTGCTTTGTGATGTCAACTCATAGGCACTTATTCCTCATGTTGTTGCAATGGTGACTCATCCTCGTGCAAATATGGTTGCTCCATGGTTTCTCTTTTCTTAATTGTAGTTTTAGGCACACCTTTGGTGATCATAGGAGCAAACAACATCCTTTACCCTTTCTCATAGGTTTCCTGAGTGATTTCACCTCTTAGCATCTTTGGAACTTCTCGCTTTTCATCAAGATCCAACCTCCTTTGGCTATGTTGATGTTAATGGCAGGTTTAATGATGGATGGACTAGTAGTAGGTATAGATGCAACCGTCTTCATGAAAGTTTACCAAGACATATTGATTGGTGAGAGCCGATGAAATACTTATAAGCTTGAGAAAAACCATGTGGAAAAATTAGTGTGATGATATTTTCCTTTACTCGTACTTTTCTACTATTTTACCAAACTCCAAAATAGATAATGAGGCAAATTGAGTGGCTCGGGTGGTAGTAAAGTGCATCAATAGCCTTATATGGTATCGGGGAAAAACTCGAGAATCTCATTTCTTCACATGTAAAATAATGCTGATTAGCTTCATCAAAGGCATACTTATAAATTAAATGCTTGAAAGGAAATATGTGTTCAAGAGCATATTTGCAATGAGGTTTTAAGAACATTTTGTAGTTCTCAATGTCCAAGTCCATCCCTTTGAACCAGATTTATCCATGGTTTGGGATACCTCACAGAGGCGATATCATCTTCTGACATGGTGAATTCAAAACTCATCATGTGATAGCCTTATCTATCCTAAAGCTGGTGGAAACAAGGCTTGTCAATTGAGCATGACAACCTACCTCCTGGATTCTATCATTAAACCTCAAACAACCATTGTTTTCAAAAGATTTATTAACATAAGGAGAAACATTGATCTAGTACAAATTGGATGGCTCAAACCCGGAACTATGACCTTTATGGACCCTTCTCAATTCTCCATGGATTTTTTCAACAAGGAAAACCCTAGCTTGATGTAGTCGAAAAGGAAGGTGAAAATTAGGAAAATAGGGGATAGTGGCATGGAATGGTTTTAGGGACATAAATGAGATGGATGGGAGTTAGGGAAAAATACCCAAATATTTTGGGAGGTAGTGATGATTTACAAAATTCAAGTGAAAAGTTTTGAAATGGGAATGATAAATGTGTCTAAAATTTAAAAGCATAGAGTTTTCTCCTTCTCCTAGTTTCCTTGCAAAACGTAGTGAAAACTAGGCTTTGAGTGAGAATGGCAGTTGTAAGGAGGATATGGGTGATGCATGAAGATTTCAGGACAGAGAGATAGGTAATGATTTGATATGAATATGGGTGATGCATGAAGATTTTTAGATGAGGAAATTAGGGTTTTCCCAACTAAAGCAACCAAACATGAAAGAAAGAAAACATAGGTGGAGAAAAACCTAAATGAGGGAATCCACCATTTTTTTCTCAAGATATTCACTTTGAATCAAGTATGAGGAGCATTCGCTACTGGTTTGGAATTCTATGAACCTTGAGAAAGATGATTTTTATCTCTTGATTTTTTTTTTTTGTAGCTTTCTGGAAGCAAAAGCGTAGCACCCTTTCCATAATCTGTAACGCAACTTTCCCGTAAGCGTAGTACGTAGAAGTTTGGCACAATTTTTGTTGGTTGTCTTCTACCTTTAGATAGTTGTGGAGTGTTGTGAGGATAAGAGAGGATCTCTGAAAATAAAATGATGAAATGACTTCAATGAGCTTCATTTCATTTTAACTCACAACTTTGATTTTTTGTCTTCTAATGAAATCATAAATACTTTGAGAAAATTATTTTTGAAAACTTGATTATGTAACATACTTTTAGAAAAGAAAAATTGTCCTTAATTTATTTTATCAGAAGTTTTCTAACTCCCATTGAAGGTGATTTGTATAGAAAATGAATCTTTTTTTCCTCTTTCTCATGACATGATTAGACGTTATGATGGCGAAAAAAAGTAAGCATAGACCATGACCTAGATGGAGGTATGTTGATTGACCTATGACCCTAGATGATGATGAATGTCACGACCTTGAAAAGATGATGACCATGAATGGGTGAAGGGATTGAAATTTTCACCTAGAAAACATCCAAAGGAATAAAATTTTATTTGAGAGAATTTGTTGAAAAACATAAAAGTTTGACCAAGAACCACTACCAAGTAAACCCGAAAGAGTGTATTTGATCAATCGGACATTTAGACACTAACATGTGGTATAGCAATAGTGCAACTGTCAATGGTTATTCATTTAATCTACACATATTGGAGGTCCAAGGAAACATGCATTAGAAACATAGGTGTGGCTTTCATTCTAGGATCATAATGTGACCAAACATGATGCGACATATTAATATTGTGCTACATCAAACAAGAGTGTAAGAAAATGCACTATTTGAAATGGGTATCTATAAAGCATGGAGTGATACATGGCATGAAAAATATGATGATCTAAAGAAAATGAAAACTATCTAATATGCTCAAAGTATATGAGTAGAAGCACATGAACTAGAAGGTATCTTGCAAGAATGTGAGAAAAAAAGATGAAGGATGAAGGAAAACATAATGCTATGGGGATTGTGGCCATCATCGATGGGGAAAATATACATCAACATTCCGAGTCTTCTAGCTTCGAATTCCTTGATTCACATAAGACACTTCAATATGAGTTATCTATTAAGGATTGGTTTAGATTATTGAAGGAGATGCAAAGCCCAATTGTAAGGCTTCGACGATGCTTAAGTAGATCTAGGTGATTTTGTATAAAATTATCATCCTCCCATGTAGAATATTGAGTGGGTAAGTTCTTCCACGATGAGATACTCGAAATTGATCGATTCCGTAGCCGTCGAGTTCTTATTTTTATGACTTCTTCAGTTCCAATATGATTTTTCCTTCCTCATCAAGTTCGGAAATATTGTTTGAACTAGAAGTTTGTCACCTATAACCTTCTTTAAGCATGAAACATGGAAAACTCGGATGCACTTGCGAAGAATCAGAATTCCAATTTGAATGCCATAGTACCAATATTTTTTCAACACCTTTTGAAGGACCTTACTAATTTTCTTGAGGGAAATTTGTTTGTATGGTTGTAACCATAAAAATACCTGGCCTCCTACTTCAAAAATCTCTTGTTGTGATGTTGATATGCCTGTTGTTTCATTCGATTTTGTGCCAAATTTAGGTTATCCTTTAAGAGTTGGAGAACTTCCCGTCGATGTCGATGTGATCTTCCACTACTTGAACCTTAGAATTTTCTCTTAAAGATGATGTGATGGATGATGGATGATATCCATAAAGTGCCATAAATGGGGTGATTTTTTTGCGTATGGAAGGAAGTGTTATACCACCATTCAGCCGAGAGGTAACCACTTGAACCATTGTGTTTGTTTATCAAATACAAAACAATGAATATATCCTTCAAAACATTTATTCACTATCTCAAACTTTGATCGTTGGATTGAGGATGATAAGGTGAGCTATGAGCTGTGAGTACCCAAACAAGAAAATAATTTCGTACAAAAATTTCCAAGTAAAAATGGGATCTCTCGTCACTTTACATAATAATATTTGTGTTTCTATGTAGCTTTTGAATTATTTCCATATATATAGTAGAAATTGTACTTGCCTTAAATGGATGAGATAATGCACAAAAGTGTGCATACTTGCAATTCTATCAACTACCACCATGATGACACTCTTTCCTTTGGACTTAGGTAAACTCGTGATAAAATCCATTGGAATATCCTCCCAACATTGACTCCGGAATGGATAAACTTTGTAGAAGACTCGAGGTCTTAATTTTCTCAAATTTATTTTGCTGGCAAACCAAATATTCCACCACAAACTTTTGAATATCGATTTAAAAGCCATCCCAAAAAAATTATTTCTTCACCCCGTGGTAAGTTTTTACAAATCCTAAGTGTCCTCAGAGGAGTATGTGCAATTCCAAAAGAATCTTTGTTTTAGTTGGCAATTCTTACAAAATATACAAGCAATATTTGTACCATAAGGAATCATTTTTCCAAATAAATGTATCGATGTACTATGATCTTGTTGCAAATTTTGAATGAGTTTCCACACTTCTTCATCCTTCTTACATTCATCCCTTGCTTTGATTATCAAATCAAGTTGGATAACAGAAATGACACACAACAATGCTTCCACCTATTCATCCTTTCTTGAGAGTGCATCTACAACATTTAGCTTCCTTTTTTGTAGATGATTTCAAATTCAATAATTCAACATCTTTGCGACCCAAAAAAGTGTTTAAGACTATCATGATCGTTGTTCAACTTGAAGTGTCTTCCCATTAAGTAAGGCCGCCATTTCTTTAGTGTATGTAGTATTGCTAACATTTCATTCTCATAAATATATTTCCGTAAATACTTTCCTTTGATTGGATGAATTTCAAAAGAAATGTGTTCTTCCTTCTTGCATTAAAACAACACCAATTCAATTTCTTGAGGCCTCACATTCCACAATAAAGGTTTTTGTGAAGTCTGTATGGAAGTAAGACCCGTTGGCTAGGCACATTTCCTCTTTAAGACATTCAAAGGCCTTAGTTGCTTCTAGAGTCCATGAAAATGCATCTTTCTTCAATAATGTTGTTAGAGCCGTTAGACTCACTGTCATCTCCTCTGTCATAGTCAAATTCACCAAGGTTCATTTCTCGCCATTTGCACATACATCAAGGATTAAACAAGATTCATAGGTCTAGGGTTTGCAGATAATTGTTCTCAAAATGCTTCCAATAACGCCCGCAGCCATGTGGAGGTTTTCCATATGTTTTCAATTCAAAACTTCATCATTAAAGATGTTGAGGGTATTTCTTCTTTCAAAACTATGTGTTTTGAAGAAGAAATCATTAAATTTGTTTTCAATATGTAATTATTTAAAATTTTCCATTGAATATGTTCACATGCAGCCTCGCCATGATCCTTTGCCGAATCCAACATCGCCTTCATCCCCGCACAGATAGGACAAGAGTTATCAAATCTAACTTGGAAAATCTCAAGAAAGACAAATGCGTTGTCTAAAAGCAAAAAGTGGCATAAAATTAGTGGTATCACACATGCTATCGGTTTGACAGAAGATCCCCCAGAAGAGGTCTAGTTCTTTTTTGCATTACCAACTTCAAATGACAATGGTGTAATAAATTATTTTATCCAGATCGGTTGGGCATCCACCTCTCATTTTGTGAACCCACTCACTGTGAAAACTCAAAAGCAAGCCAAACAAAATGAAAAAGAAAGGGGGAAGTAAAGTGGGTATGTTTGAAAAATGTCAAAAAGGAAGTCAAACAATGTATACCGATAGCGAAACAAGGTCCGTGACGAGAAGATAAATGGCATACAAGAAAAACACATCAAAAAGTACGCATCGATCCAAGGTTCCCGATATACGATTCCGCACTATCTTCCCCGTTCATGAGTACGTTCCGCAGATTGCAGGAGTGTAGAGATAAACCCTTCCCGATTGAGGGTTCCACCGATAAGATTTATAGCTATGGGCAAGTTCATTTAATTTCCTGGCCGCAGTAGCCTCTGGGTTGGCTAAGTTAGGGCACAACCAGGGTGAAGTGGTGATGCTCATGTTGTCCAATCGTGTTGAATTCATATTTGTATCCTTGGGAGCCTCCATTAGAGGTGCTATTGTTAATTAATCGCCAATCCTTTGTATACTCCAACCCAAATTGCCAAAACTCAAGCAAATTCCCGCTCGGGTGCTCGTATTATTGTCACACATGCTTCCCGTGTTGAAAAACTCAAAACGCTCAATAAACGAAATCTTATAGATTACAATTGACAGGATGATCCTCCATGATACACCGCCTATTTCAAGCTTTTATCAGAAGTAGATGAGAAAGAATGCTCCCAAGTTCACATCAAACTCCGATGATGTAGTGGCCTTGCTATACTCATCTGGAACCACTGATTTCCCAAGGGTGTTATGGTAACTCACAAGATCTTGTTTCAAAGTATGGTGCAATAGGTTGATGGAGAAAATCCTAATTACTACATTCATCATGGTGATGTGGTCCTCTCCGTGTTGCCTCTCGTTTCCAAGTTTTCGATTTCAACGAATATTCCTCTCATAGCCTCAAAAGAGGGGTCATTACTTTGATTATGCAGAAATTCAACATTACATTCCCGCTCGACCATGTTCGTAAACATAAGATCACCGTGATTCCCTTGGTGCCTTCTAAAGAAGCCACGCATCTCAAAGTCTCCCCCGTCCGGAAATACGTATGTGTCCTTTTAGCCAAGAATAATTTCAAGAGGAGCGCGGCGCGTAGAGCACTTGTGCATGCGGAAAATTGATTGGCGCGGCACATCCATCCCGCGTGGCGCGTTGACTAGAGCGCGTGCACACACCCGCTAGGCCCGAAAACTTCTAAAACGACCTCCAATCGCCGAAGAATGCATGGAAGCACATAACTCAGCCGTTTCCGGAAGAAACATGGTCACTCATCCGGAATTTACTTCGCAATGCCAGTTTGATGTAACTACCGTAACTGGGAAAATGTTGGTGGTGGATTCTTTGAATGCATTGCCTCCTTAGAGGGCCATGAGAATGAAGTCAAAAGTGTTTCTTGGAGCGCGTCTGCATGCTATCAAGCACATGTGGACGTGGATGAAGTCCGTCTTCCAGATCCGGGAAGTTCGACCAAGGAATGAGTTTGAGTGTGTTTCAACATCGCGAGGCCACACAGGATGTCAAGATGGTCCAAGCAGCATCCTAATCAAGACATTTTGTCTCTCAGTTATGATAATTCTATCAAGGTTTGGGTAGTACTTTGGATATGATGGAGTAGTCCGGCAGTTGTGTTCTTAGGCAAATGCTTGAGAAAATATTGCGATTGTTCTGGGTTCATGTCGCCTGTTATTTTTATTGGCAAGAGTTTAACACACTATTGCTGCCAGGTTGATCTTTCCCTATTCTCTATCCTCATTAAAGTTGTTGGTGAATAAGAGAGGCTAGTTACATTAGGAGGAACATTACAACATTTGTTCCTCTAATGTAAATGTGTATCCGTACATATTTTTCTCTTTTCAAGCTTGGGATGTCTACTTTCTATTCCTTGGACACCAAAGCAGACAAATGCCGTTAGCCTTCTCATGATATGCTCAATGGTTGCTCGTTATGCTCTTCCAATATCATACGATTTTTTTTTAACTTGATCCGTCTTCGATGGGAAATGCAAAAACTACATTTGAAAAGAGGATGGTCAGCGAAGATAAAGCACACTCCGGAAATATAAGAAAAGAAAACGTGTCAATTCTCTTGCGATAAACAGATAAGAGATAAATGAATGTCAATTGCAAATTTATCGAGTTTAATTGGGCTACTCCTCATGCTCAAATCTAAAAATGAAAACTTTGGATTAATCTTTTCACCATTTCAAACAAGCGTACACATGGCCGGAAGCGTACATCGATGGACTGTGCCTATTAACCATTCCAAAGGCACAATTCATTCATCCCTTTGATATAAATAACTTCAAATCTCGACAACGAATGTCTCCGTGTTTATCATAGATCGTGTTTTTATTACTATATGAAAGACATTTGCATCGCCATATTGTTTATGTTGCAAATCAAAGACACTCGGTCCTTCATTTTATCAATCCAAAACATTTGGCAAAGCAAAGTAGTTAAATTTCTACCCCGTAGTAATAAAAAGGGCACTTAATCATATGCCTTGATGACACGAATCCCGCTAAAAAGATTAATGAATTTGTTGAGAATATAATTACACTCCGTATCAAAGGAGAAGGACCCACATATACTTCGTATTATTTTCCACAATTAATGGATACGTTGAGAAAGCCGAAAGTAGAGGCAAGAAGATAGGAAAGGAATGCTTATTTTGTCTTCAATCCTAATTTTATGGGATTCAAGGTCTACTTTGTCTCTTAATTGGCCATCGTGAGGAATTCAAGGGGAACGTTGCTTCAAAATATATGCTTGACTCTTATTGGTTAATGGTGTTAAACAAATTCTCCCTATTTCGATCGATTTGTTTTTCTCATGAGGGGCTTATTTATTGTATTGTAAAACATTTGTAAAAGAGAGTTCGCGTAAGCGTGTGGAGGAAAATAATAGAGCTTCATTGTACCGTCTTGGACAAGAGAAATAATTGAGAGTTGTAGCTCTATTTCATAAGATCCCTGTGGTGTGAGTTTAGCGAATGTTTTTTCTTTTTGCCTCATATGTTTCTCGTTATGTTTATCGTTCATTCATAATCATTGCCTCGTTGAATACTTTTAAGTAGAAAGGTAGAATCCAATTCATTGCTCTGCTTGGGAAAGTATTCAGATTTGTGTATTTCTTTCTTTGTCCGAAAAGGATTCATCACACATGCCCTTTCAAATTCTTAACCTAAGGTTTTTTTATTCCATGTAATTTCAATTTGGATGCTTCGAGCTTCGTCATCTTCGCTTCTTGAGATAATTCATGGTTTCCTCATTTAATTTTCTTCTCCTTGCTTCATGGTTGCCTTGATCCTACTTAACCCGTAAAGCCCAATCATTTATCAAAAACCCTTTTCCGTCGAATTTACTAGCCTAAATCATTATCGCTTTGCATTTAGGTCATCTCAGCTCCCATTGACATCTTTTGCCGAGATAGATCCGAGAGAGCCCTCTCCTCCGTCCTCGTAGGGCTAGATACGAGGCCGAGCTTGGTTTGATGTGGGTGCCTTGAACTCGCCTTCCTTCAGCCTAAGTGCATTCCAGCGTCAACATAGTGGCGACCATACCGGGGAGAAATTCTTCCCTAGTAAAGGATGACAAAGTTCGTATCCGATCGTCGGGAGGAAAGGAAATAGCCGAGACACCGCAAGGCCGAAATCGTTCACTCCGGCGACTCCAAGCTCGATCCAGAGATTCTAGTGCCTTACCGATCCATTCAATGCAATGGTAGGGTATGTGGCAAAACCATGTGTTTTGTGAAGCTTTAAAAGAAGTTAGAGATCGCTTAATGAATTTTGAATTTTAGAAAGATTTTTCATTGCCATGCTTCAATGTTTGAAATCTCCGAAGTTTCCTCTTGAAGCTAAAACTCGGTTTTTGTGAGTTAGTTGTTGAAAGAATTGAGAAGGAGATTCAATATTTAAATGACGATCCAATCATATGAATTCTCGAGATCCCAAAAATTTCTTGGAAACTCTTCCTCCTTCAAAAAAAGAAACCATAGAGTTACATGTGGATGCTCGTATCGATAGCAGTACCGGGAAGTATGTATTGCGCAGTTGGGGCAACGAATGCAGTTTGGCTTTTGTGATCCTATTGCAACATACATGGAAGTGTTTTTCAGTTTGACCGATAAATCAAACCTGCCTTTTACATGACCAACACTATTATGTGCATGTAGGTCGCTAGCAATTGCATCTCGTGATCCGGTTGAAGCACTCTCAAAAGATTCTTTCAGATGCATTTGAATGGTTGACTCGGCATTATGTATTACTTGATCCATGGACTTCGCAAAGAAGTAGGGTAGATAAATAAGCAGCCAAAGGGCAAAAGATCTTGTTCCAGCTTTCATTGCAACTTTGGTTTGAAGTTTGTTAAGTCGGGCCACTATTTCAGCCTTGAGATCGAATCAGCTTGGAGTCCGTCGCTTAAAAATTGGAGTCAAGAGCCGTGCTGATTTGTCACACGTAACCTATATTCAATGGATGGAGGCATCGTCGCTTCTCCCAAAGATCCGCATTTCTTGGCACCTCCAAGGAATTGGTACCGCCATCCCCATCGAGCCCATGTTAGACTCGGTCCTCGTCAAATCATTATAGTCAAATTCACCAAGGTTCATTTCTAGTCATTTGCAGCCATTAAGTGCCGGGTTGGTCAAAAAAGATTCATGTGTCTAGGGTTTGCAGATAGTTGTTCTCAAAATGCTTCAATAACGCCCGCGGGCCATGGAGGTTTTCCATATGTTTTCATTCAAACTCTATCATTAAAGATGCTTCGAGGTGCTTCTTATTTGTTTATGTACATAAAATTTTCCATATATGAAGCATTGCAAATTTTGGACCTTCGCATGAACCATCAAGAGAACCATAAAAGATAGGAGGTCATCCGTGCAAGGCAACATGCCAATATCCCGATATGTCAAGCAGCTCGACTTTACCACACTTTGAATGCCTTCGCGTATAGAATTAACAATCTTTTGTAAACAAGTAGCCTTTTCAAGAGGTGTTTTGAATCGTTTATTTGTTTGAACTCGGGTACAAAGCATCTCCAAAACGAAGTTTTCAAATCTTCGAACACCTAATGCCAAAGGATCTACCTTCTCGAAGCCTCGCTAGTGTTTCATCTAGCATTTTGTCTTTTAAGGCAAATATCCGTCATGTGATGGTAAGGTAGTTTTCGTCGAAGGATGACCAGAGTATCGTCCGAAGAACTCCAGAATTTAAAAAACCTTAACATTCATGTATTAAACAAACTCGATGATTTCTTCTTCAAAACAGTGGTTTTTAAGAAGAAATATCCTTCAAAGATTATTAATGATGAAAATCTTGAAACGAAAACTTACAAGACCTCCTCTGCCTACGGGAATTATTTCACATTTCTCAAGACAAAACCTTGGACTCAAAAAATTAAAATGACTCTTTTTTGACCAAAATGACATTTAATGACCGTAAATGATGAGAAATGAACTCCAGAATTTGCTCTGACAAATGATCGAAAAAACGTAGTCTAACATTGGCTCCAATGGGGATGGGTACCGCCGCTTCGAGGTGCCAAGAACTACAGATCTTTGGGAGAGCAGACAGTTGCCTCCATCCATTGGGCTATGAATCCATTATTTCAAGAAATCGACACGATTAATTTACTAACTGAAAATTGAATTAAATGGACCGAAAACCGACTCGACGAATGACTCAAATACGACTAAGAACCGAACTTAAAACTTAAAACTTGATGGCAAGACATAACCGCCCGTGTTTTACAAGACAATATACCATCAAACTATATCATAATGCCAATGTAACCAATCAAGCAGATGCCTTCTTGATTGATTTCCTAATCGCATCTCATGGTCAACAATACAACCGATAACTCGGGCATCCAAAAACATAATCGGGACTCGATCTCCTTCATCACCGAATACAACCATAATCGCCCACCGCCGATCGAAAAAATCTACCATTGATCCCGAAAAAACATGTAGATTTACCTCCCGTTGAAAAAACAAGATGTCCTTTTCTCCTCGCTTCGATCTTTCTTCAAGAAAAAGTCCGTCTCGGACTTCAAAAAATTCTCAACAAATTGATGAGTTGCATCTCCTCGAGAAAACATTTAGAAACATGAAACATATGAAGAAGAATCTCGAATGGAAACCTTTAATGGTCTGATCTTTGTAGTCCGAAAAATATGATAGGTCATCTTCATATGATAGGACAGCCGAATTTTATTACGTCATCAATCATAAGGAAAGAAACTCCACTCGATTCTTGAAGTGCAAAAAAATGACATTTCTATCATCTACCATAAATTCATCCAAAGGAACTCGTTTCACTTACTTGAATGAAGATCTCATCTTTCTTTTCATGAACCGACCGAATTACCTCCTCATGTGCTGTGCTCTAATGAATCGAAAACATTTGAGTCCATACCTCTCATTTTCATTGCGTATGATATCAACACGTATTTCTCTTTCATAGGATTCGCACAAGGTATTTCGATCATCACAATCCGAATGTAAATCTGAAAAACCGACCGGGATCGCATCACATTCTCGAAATTGAAACTTGATTTCTTCCGTATGTCAGTTTCTTCTTCCATGGGCGTATCTGAAACAAGCTTCTCTTCTTTCATCATTTTCTCCGCCATATAGACATCTTCTTTCAACTCCGTCGATCTATAAGGTTGCTTTCAGATCGTCATCCCTTTCGTAAAAGGAAGAAGTTCCACCATCACCTTCGACCATGTGCACACCTGCATCCGCGTTAACATGCCCGTTCAAGAGTTGATCTATCTCGTCTTCGCATAAAGGAGATAATACCTTTTGTTTTCTTGGCTCAAATAAAGGATTGTCTTCATTGATTTCAAGTGAAGGAGTGTACGATTTTTCCTCATACCGCCGATCATTTCCATGTAATTCGTTGACTCGTTAAGATGCAAAATTCCTTCATCTTCCACCACACTAAAATCTTGATCCCGCCGCAAATTTTCATGATCGTCTTTATGCCGCCGAAATGGATTTTCATATAGGGCTTCCATGATCTCATCATCCATGAAATTATCATCTTCATAATATTTCTCTAGGCTTTCAATAAAAGTAAAAGCATATTTGCAATAGTCATGAACTAAATTTAATGATGGATAAGATGTTTGATATCTTTCAATGAATGTGGCATGAAAAATCCTTTAAACAAGAATACAAAGCCAAAGGGGTAATCTTTTCGTACCAAGATTGGGCTTCACCTTCCGCAGTGGCCAGGAATATCTTCATCAAGCAATCTTCGTGAAAATCCACCTTCAACTTGCGAATATGCATGTGAAATATAACTAGATGTAAAGCGCATCCTTCTTACCATCATCGTTAAATGTATATGCATTCCTCGACCAATCTACCTTGGGCATCTTATTCGTAAAACTTGGGATGTGATCTCGGCTCATAGAGTGTATCTTCTGCAATCCAGCCCATCTTGAAATCTCACAACACGATCTCCCCGCAAGGGGAAGTCATCATGGAGGTCGATTTTCTCGGATCTTTCGTTGAATGAAGTCGTCGGGTGAATGATTGTGTGCGTGCACATCCGGAGGCGCGCGCATAACCAAGAGGCTCGAAATTGCTCATAATTCCTCCAAATTGCCACCGGCACGTGCGGATTAAGGATGATGTCGTGATAATCAGCATATCTTCACAACGTATTAGAGGCACCATTAGATCATGAAAGCTCGTTTCCGAGATGAACCAAGTCGCTTATTCAACAGATGTCAAAACTGGGTTTGGATATTCTTTCCGTTTCCTCAAATCTCCGATGGGTTACTTCTCGGCCGCATCGTCCGCCATGTTCTATGATTTCATGCGCTCTACGGATAATATGGGAGGAGAGTTGGAACAACTCAACCACCATCTCAACCGAATAGGGGCTCCCATATCATGTGTGTCATAGTTGATACCATATTTTTTGTCATTGGAAGTAACTATAGATTTGAGATTCCAGTGGATTGAGCTCAAACGCTTCTCGTCCTTTTGGAACCCTCGCTGTATTTTATAGCTGCTTTCGGCCCTCACAACCTCCACGTATGTTCGGACTTCGATGCCGACAAAACGGCCTCATGGCCTTCTAATACATGTGCACCCATTTTGCAAATCCTATTAGATTGATCTCAAATACAACGTTTCCTAGTACGTGTAAAGAAACTATTGGTGACTATGTTAGCACCGGAATCCGCCTTAGGTCAAGGCGAGGTTCAAAGGCCATCAAACCAAGCCTGCCTCGTAGCTAGCCGTACGAGGATGAGAGGGCTCTCTCCGGGTCTATCTCGGCAAAAGATGTTCAATAGGGCCTCCGAGAGATGACCTAAATGAAAAACGATAATGATTTAGGCTAGTAAATTGACAAGAAATGGGTTTTTGATAAATGACTGGCTCGGGGCTGCGTGATCAAGGAATAGCATGAACATGGAAATTAAATGATAGACGCATTATCTCATGAGGCAAGATGTGCAAGAGCTCAAGCATCCAAATTGAAATTATATGGAATAAAAGACAACTTAAGAGGCCGAAAGGCATGGGTGATGAATCCTTTTCGGCATTTAAGAAGATACACAAATCCCGAATACTTTCCTGGCAGAGTAAATGAATGGATTCTACCTTTCTACTTAAAAGTATTCAACAGAATGATTATGAATGAACAATAAACATAACGAGAAACATATGAGATAAAAGAAAAACATTCGCTAAACTCACACCATGGATCTTATGAAACGTAGCCGCAACTCTCAATTATTTCTCTATCAAGACGTAAAATGAAGCTCGTATTTTTTCCTCCACACGTTCGTAATCCCTTTACAAATGTTTTACAATACAATAAATAATCCCCTATGAGAAAAACAAATCGATCAAAAATAGGGAGTCATACACCATTAACCAATAAGAGTCAACCATCTATTCCGCGCATTTCTCCTTGAATTCTCCGATGGCCAATTAAGAGACAAAATCGAGGCAACTACAAAATTAGGGATTGAAGACAAAATAAGCATTCCTTTCCTATCTTTCTTCCTCTCGCTTTCGGCTTTCTCAACCATCTCCATTAACTCGTGGAAAATAATCTAAAGTATATGTGGGTCCTTCTCCTTGATACCGAGTGTATTATATTCTCAACAAATTCATTACTCTTTTTTTAGCAAGTGATTCGTGTCACCAAGGCATATGATTAAGCGCCCTTTGCCATCATAGTGGTAGAAATTTAACTACTTTGTTTTGCCAAATGTTTTTGGATCGATAAAATGAAGGACCGTGTCTTTGATCCGCAACATAAACACATGGCGATGCAAAATCATTACTCATAGTAATAAAAGCCCCGATCTATGATAAACACAGTAACATTCGTTGTCGCATTTGAAGTTATTTATATCCAAAGGGCCGAATGGTGTGCCTTTGGAATGGCTGACGAGCTCGTCCATCCATGTACGCTTCCACCTATGTGTCTCGATGTACCAAATGATGAAAAATTAATCCAAAGTTTTCATTTTGCGATTTGAGCATGAGGAGTAGCCCAATTAAACTCGATAAATTTGCAATTGACATTCTTTGTTATCCCTTATCTCGTTGTCCATGCAAGAGAATTGACACGTTTTCTTTTCTTATATTTCCAGGTGGCCCGTCTTCACCTGTACCATCCTCTTTTCAAATGTAGTTTTTACATTCCCATCAAGACAGATCAAGTTCAAAAAAAATCGTATGATATTGGAAGAGTATAAATGAGCAACCATTGAGCATATCATGAGAGGGCTAATAGCATTTGTCTACTTTTTTGGTGTCATGAATAGAAAGTGAACATCCCAAGCTTGAAAAGAGAAAAATATGTGCGTATACACATTTACATTAGAGGAACAAAATGCCGTAACTCGCACTAGCCTCTTATTCACCAACAGCCTTTAACGAGGATAGAGAATAGGGAAAGATCAACCCCGCTTGGAAATAGTGTGGCCTCGCTAATAAAATAGCAAATTCGACATAGACCCCGTAACAACTGCCAAGATTTTCCTCAAGCCGCCGCTAAGAACACACCGCCGTACCCACTCAATCATATCTGGGCATCGCTCAAAACTCGATAGAATTATCATAACTAGCAGAGACCAAAATGTCTTGATTAGGATGCCACCGGACCATCTTGACATCCCGTGTATGGCCTCGTAGTACTGAAAACACACTCAAACTCATTCTCAGTCGAACTTCCTGCATCCGTACGTACTTATCACGACCACATGTGGCAAGTAGTATACCGCAGGCGCTCCAAGAAACACTTTTGACTTCATTCTCATGGCCCTATAAGGAGGCAATGCATTCAAAGTCACCACCAACATTTTCCCAGATTATAAAGAGGTTACATCAAAACTTGTCACAGGCACCTCGTTAGGTGACCATGTTTCTTCCAGAACACTCGAGTTATGTGCTTCCATGCATTCTTCGCGATTGGAGGTCGTTTTAGAAGCTTTTCGCTAACCGGGTGTATGCACCGCGTCAAATTCAACGCACCGTGTGCCGGATGCGCCGTGCCAATCCAATTTTTCACCGTGTACAAGTGCTCTACGTGCCGCGCTCCCTCCCGAAATTATTCCCTTCTAACAAAGGACACAACGTATTTCCGCATCAGTGGAGACTTTGAGATCTCGTGAAACCGCTCGAAGGCACCAAGGAATCACAAAGGATCTTGTTGCTCTCCGAACATGGTCAGAAGTAGCCAATGTTGAATTTCGCATAATCAAAATGGCAAAATTTCTCTAAGACTCCAGAGGAACATGTTGTTGAAAGCGAAAACATGAAATGTAGGCAACACGCAAGAGGACCACATCACCATGATGAATGTAGTAATTAGGATTTTCTCCATCAACCTATCGCGCCACACCGGAAACCAAGATCTGTGAGTTACCATAACACTGGGAAACTAAAGGGTTCCGCATGAGTATAGCAAGGCCACTACATCATCGTGCTTGATATGAACTTGGGGAATTCTTTCTCATCTACTGCGAAAACCTAAAATATGCGTACATCTGGAGGGGGATCATCCCCCGTCACCGTGTAATCACTATAAGATTTCGTTTATTGAGAGTTTTGAGTTTCTCAACATAGGAAGCATGTGTGACAATAATATTGAAAGCACCACTAGACTTGTTACTGGCAATTTCGTTGGAGTATACAAAGTGATCGGGCAAAGTGGTAACAATAACACCTCTATGGAGGCTCCCAAGGATACAAATATGAATTCAATGGTTGTGCTTGGACAACATGAGCATCACCACTTCACACTGCCATACTCTAACTTACCCCAACCCGCAGGCTACTCTATGGGAAATCAAATGAACTTGCCTTTAGCTATAAATCTTATCGTTGGAACTCTCAATCGAAGGGTTTATCTCTAAACTCCTCGCAATCTCCGGAAGCAATACTCATGAACGAAGATAGTTTGGAATCTATATATCAAAGAACCTCGATCGATACCGATACTTGTTGATGTGTTTTGTCCGCATTCATCTTCTCGTCACAAGATATCCGTTTCACTATCAAGATTCGCATTACCCTCGACTTCCTTTTTGACATTTTTTCATCACACGTTTCCTTTTTCATTTGTTTGGCTTGCTTTTTTAGTTTTCAAGGAAGAAGGTTCACAAAAGAAGCAGTAGGTGGATGCCCAACCGATCCGGGATAAAATAATTTATTACACTATTGTCATTTGAAGTTGGTCATACAAAGAACTAGACCTCTTCTTAAGGATCTTCTCGTCGAACCGCACTACAAGAGGACCACTGACTGGCACACTTTACTAGAACGCTTATTCTTGAATCCATTGTTGACCGATAACTCTTGTCTATCCGTTGCAGGGATGATCGATGTTGGATTCAAAGAAAAGGATCACATTAGGTCAAGATGTAGAACATCTTCAACCGGAAAATTTTAAATAATTATATATTGAAAACAAATTTAATGATTTCTTCTTCAAAACGTATTTTCAAGAAGAAATACCCTCAAGCATCTTTAATGATGAAGTTTTGAACCGAAAACATATGGAAAAAACCTCCACATGGCCCTCGCGGGCGTTATTGAAGCATTTTGAGAACAACTATCTACAAACCCTTGCATCTATGACTTTGTTTGACCAACCCAACACTTAATGACCGCAAATGACGAGAAATGAACCTTGGTGAATTTTTCTATGATCTGAGGACCGACAGACCGAGTCTAACAAGAGCTACCGCTATTCTCCCATAATTCTTAACAAACTAGCGATAATACCCTCGTTAACTCGAGAAATCGAAGCGTAACCGATTTATGGTTGAGGGGGAATTTTCATTTTCTTAATGGATTTAATTTTATTAGTGGTCTACCTTAACACCCTCATGAGATACAATATGACCCGTATATTCCACCTCTTTTACTCCAAAGAAAATTTGGATTTTTTTTCATATAATTGTTTCTCCTCAAATAGTTTGAGCACCATGCAAACATGTTGAACATGATCCTTCCAAGACTCCGTTGTAGATTAAATATATCATCAAAAAAAAAATACTAGCACTAATTTTCTAAGGAAGGGTTTGAAAATGGAATTCATCAACCCTTGAAATGTATAAGATGCACCGGTAAGGCCAAAAGGCAGACCAAAAATTCATAATCACCTCATGAGTTCGAAATGTTGTTTTCGAAATAGCTTCATTCTTCATTCTAATTTGATGATATCTTGAATGAAGATTTAACTTGGTAAAATAATTTTCTCCATGTAATTCATCTAATAATTAATCAATCACAAGAATGGGAAATTTATCTTTAATAGTGAGCTTATTGAGCTCTCTATAATCCAAACACATGTGCCATGATCCATCCTTCTTGTGCACCAATACTAATGGAGCAAGAGAAAGAACTTCGACTAGGTTGAATTATACCACCTCTAACATTTCGCAATCATACGTTCAATTTCACTTTTGGACATAAGGATATCTATATGGCCCGATGTTTGGAGGAATACTCTCCCGAATCAAATGAATATCATGATCATGATCATAAATAGGTGGAATCCTTTATAGGAGTTTCAAACACCTTGGAATGGTTTCCCAAGACTTTTTGGAGATATGGTGAAATAGATGATTTTGATGTTGGAACTTTCTAATGAGCATAATTGTGAAATTATGCCTCATTGTTCTTTATTTAGGAATCTTTGTCATGAAATTGGAGCTTATTATCTTTCCCATATTCCCCGTGATACCCCCCGTAATTCGACTTCCTTCTTTCGAAAAAATTCAAGAAAATTCTTGAAAATTAAAAGCTACCGTCCCCAAAGATTGTAACCATTGTACTCCTAGTACAATTTCAACACCCTCCCATTGGGATGGAAATCATTGGACTATTCAATACATATTCCCCCATGGCTAGATTTATATTAAGGCATTTTCCATAGCAATTTATAGTTCCTCCATTTGCGACTACTTAGCATTCTCGGGTGCTAGGTATAGGAAACACCACTCCTTCGCTACCTTACAATCAATAAAATTATGGGTACTACCCGAATCATCAACACTATTACCTTTTTTCTTCTTGGCATTTCCTTCTATCTTGAGAGTTTGAGGAGGGTAATTCCCGCCAATGCATTACATGATATGGTCGGAAACATTTCTTCTTCTTCTAGGGTTGCCCCTTGTGTATATCCTCTTCTTTTGGAGTTTCTTGTTCATTTTCTTCCTCCTCTTCACAATATATGTAAAATAATTTCTTCTACACACTTATGACCTTTTAGCATATTTTCTATCACAAATATAGCAAAGACCTTTTATTCTTTTTTCTTCCAAATGTTGTGGTTGTGGAAGTCTAGGAATATCAACACTTCCATATTGAAAGATGTGAGTGGTAGGCTTCATTGTCGCCATAATTTTACATTCAAATTTTCTTGCCAACCCGACCTTCCAATGAATTAGTTTCCTCAAAGGAAAACCTCATAAGTGATGTTGTCCTTTAAAGTCCCTAAGAAGACACTAACTCCGTGTTCCTCTCGGGACTTTGTTACCCTTATATTCAATTTTGGAAGTCCTCAATGTGCTCCACCACCGAACTTTTGTTTGAGATTTATCAATCTTGGTTAAAGAAGGTGTTTCTCTTTGTATCCTCATAATTTACTATCATTTCCCCTTCATAAAATTCGACCTAGTGACATTTTTTTACTTGGGAGCAAGGTCATCAATACCATACAAATGTATTTTTTTTTCTAAATGTAAACTTGAAATGCATACCTTTCAGGTGTTTTTCACATTATTGAGATCAAAGTATTGCTCCATCTATAGTATGCATGTTACTTAGATCCTTGCCATAAAAACTTCTCATATCCACCTTTGAATATGGTGGTTCTTCCATCCAACAATAGATTTTATGAAATCGGGATTAACATTTATTTTTTTCTCATCATGAGTTTCCTCTACTATCTTTCACCATTAGGAGTATTTCTTGTATCAACTTTTTCAAACCTTCCATGTATGCTTTTAGATCATTCTTCATGTTTTCCATTTTTTCATCGATCTTAGCTTCCATGTCATCCATCTTAACTTCCATGCCATTCTTTCAAACCATCCATCTTAGCTTCCATGCATTTTTTCAAACCATCCATCTTATCTTCCATGCCATTCTTCAAAACTTCCATTTCATTTTTGTTTCTCTTTAAGTAGAGGAAATTTGGTGCACTTGCTCTTGTAATTTTGATATGTCATGTTGGACTTCTTCGTCTTCATGAGTCATAGTAGATTTCTCTGGCTGGGATTAATGGGTGTTGAATTATTTTTGAGGGAATTTTAGAACCAAATATTGATATATATTCTACAATATTCCCTTGGAATCAATCTTAAACCGGTTTTTCAAACAAGACTTATGCAATTCGAAAGAAAAATACACACCTTTTTCTTTTTTTTTAGGAGTTCGATATTGAAACTGAATTTTCGATGTGATTTAGGATCTCTAATATCTTAAGTATGGTCTTGCGTAATCCCTCCGGGAATCTTCTTTCGAATTCCAAGGGTCCGACTCCGATTGGATTCTTCAATACATAGTTATGCCCAATCTCCCACAATGACCTAATTATGGACTAGTTCCATAGAGAAACTTGTATGACGTGCCACATGTCACTCGTTTCCTCCTTCGGCTCTGAAATTGATACATACAACCACATGTACCATGTACTTACACCCACTTCTTATGGAATTCAATCCAATGCTCATAGAGAGAGTTATGACGATTTTCTTCAATCGTCACCTCTTTGGAGATGAAATTTGGAGCTCGAAAAACCCTAACTTCCACAAACATCATATCTCTCGAAATCGTTGCGAACCAAGATTTGAATTTTTTTAGACGAATTTCCGTATTTCAGCTTCGAACCTTCAGAAAAATAGTTATAGAGAAAATGCCACGATGACCCGTTTGGATCAGCAAAACCCTAGAATCCATAGCCTCCATACCAAATGTTATGAAACCAACTCCAAAAAATAGAAGAAAAGAGATCAACACCTTATAAATAACCCACTTCGAGGGGCCAACCTCCTTTAGATTACATAAATGAACAATTCTTGGATGACACAAATAACAAATCCTCCTATATATAGGATTCCATGGGGTCACAATATAATCCTAGCCTACCTAACAATAATAATGTAAGGGAACAATAATAACAATATTGGGGGTTATAGGTACAACAATAACAATACGGGGGCTATACTAACAATAATAAGGGACTACACTAGTAATATAGGGACCTAACAACTATGACCTTGTGGAAAACTTAATTCATGCACCAATGCATGAATTCAACTTCAATTTACGTCGTTCCAATCAATATTGTAGATTGACTCAACATTTAATGATTCTCCATTATCCACTACATTTCAACTCTCATGTAATGGATTGCATAATTTTTTAGGTAACATTTATCATGTACACTTCTTTGTTTTAGCGAAATACTACTAGTGGATTTTATTTTAATTGGCTTCAATTTCAATAATTGAGCTTTAAAACTCAATTGGGTTTTCACTTCTTAATTTCAAATTTCCACCTTGACTTGAACTTCAAAGAACATCAAACTCTCATTACAAATTAGTAACAATTTCCAAATCTTTATGACATAAAAATAATCTAGACTTTAATGACTTTCATATGGACATCAACTCTCATTACAAATTACTAAAAATTTCCAAATCTTTATGACATAACATAATTTAGACTTTAATGACCTTCATATGGCCAACTTGAGCACCGTTGACTCTTCATAAGTATAAGCCCGATGTATTTCCAAACTATCATGATTGTTAAAAGACTATTTTTTGAAACTAAAATATAAGTAACTTTGTCTATGCTTTCTTTTCAACAAAGAGTATTTGATTCCTATGACATCTCTCTCCTTTTCATTGTGAAACCCTCGTCCTTTGGCAAGATGGAATGCCTCAAAGTGAAGAAAGAATTATTGACCAAAAATTGAATACCATCAACATCCATGTTGCATTTTTTAGTTATCTCAAAACCTTGAGGCTTACACCTATCTCAATCATTGGCCACCTTCTTCAACCAACAATAAACACAAAGCCTCCTAATAATCATATTCTGATAGGATATATACATTTCCACAACATTGAATGAGTCTATCTATGCTTCAGGACTTACATGTGTGGCTCTTCCATTGTAGTGACACTCATAAGTAATTTCATGTTGCCTCTAGTGAGATTAATTTACTCATTAAATCTCTAGTTTGAAGACTCTATTAGGAAGAATTGTATCCATACCATGCATAAGGTTAAATCCTTCTTTCTTTCATTCTATAAGGAAAATGAAACACACCTCGTATTATCCCATCGTGAAATTATTTTGAATCATTGTTTCATATGTAATTATATTAAATTCTCTTTAGGCCCATCTTAGCCATACTCTCAAGGAATTAATTACAAGATGAATAGGAAGTTGATCATCTTCATCATCTCAAAAACCAATATAGCTTATCGATTTAGTATTTATAATAGAAAACTAATAGCTTATCAATTTAACATTTAATAGAAAAATAATTTGAGTGGATGAAATTTGAATGGTTTTGGAGCACAATCAAAGCTCATCATCCTTTCCCATACAACTTCCTATTGCATTGACATGTTTTTATTTAAAAGGAGATGTAACACGTTTTCATAATCACTCAGCTTTAAAAATATTTATGGCAAGTAGATTTAAGCTCTCAAGGATAACATGAGTAATGCAATTATACATTTACCATTCCCTTTTCCTTTCGCATAAAAAAATAAACATGTATGAAGCTCATGTGACCTTCTTTGGCATGAAAAGTGAAATATTTTAAAATAAATGGCAAATAACCCCGTCTTTATTAGATGCAATTCAATTTCACAAAGGCTGGCTGATCACTTTTCAACTCGGCCATAACTAAGCCGCCATCACCATATCATCGTCACTTCCGCGCACAGAGATAAGCCGCTACTATCGTGTACATGAGATCATTTTATTAGTCCCCGCCTATAGCAACACAAGGACTATTTCTGTGCTTGATTGGGCATTGAATTTCTATTAATTTGACTTGACCAATGCATTTAACAGAGGGTTTTACAAGAACTTTTGCTTTTATCCAAAGTTTCATATTTGAAGTCTTATTGAACTTTCGCTTTTTATCCAAAGTTTCATATGAGAAGTCTTATTGCCCATTGTTGAATATGTAGATCGAAAAAAGGATTTAACCAAAGTCCGGATTTTCTTGCCATTTATCTTTGTTAATTTGGCCCAAAGTTTGATGGCTCAGGAAAGTGTTCCCTATGGGGAATAAAGTCCGGATTCAAATAATGGATTTGGCGTTGTTAATTTTATCCAAAGTTTGCTCACTACTCGAATAGTCTATTCGCCTCTATCCAAAATCTAGATTGCCTTCATTATTTTTATCTAAATTTTATATTCATGCCACCTTTATGGTTCCTATTCATGCCACCTATATCTATCATGGCCAGCTTGCCATATATTTTGATAGCAACTTGTCGCCACTCGCCATCGCTTCATTTAAAGGGCAAATTTCACACCTACTTAATTCTAGATACACTATTTATTCCATGACTAAAGAGAGATCCCATTCATTCTCGGTTCTTCTTACCAGATGAACTCATTATGAATCCTAAAAAAAAAGAGATGCACAATGAGAAAGAATCAATAGATAGGAACTCATTCTCACAGGAATGAGAAAGCATCAATACACAGATTCGTGGAATAATAAAAAAATCAAGCATCATAGCTAATCGTAAATCATCCATGCAAGTGCACACATAGAACTCATTCTCATCACCGCAAGTACGTAAATAGAGAGCTCATCACCGCAAGTACGGAAATAGAGAACTCATCGTTAAAAATATAGTACATCGAGGTAAATTTAGGATATGCTCATTTTCTTTGCTCGTAGGGTAGATGCCTATTCAATAATGGCTGCATTTGATAGAATTGGAAAAATAGAGATTTGATAGAATTGAAAAAAATGATTCAGATATCAAATTTCTCCTATGCTAGTTACAATTCACTAAGTAATTTTACCTTAAATTAAAGGGCAAAAGATCAATACTAAATGATGGATAATGCAAGAGGGAGGTCTTCGTGTTCGAGTGTAGCAAGACAATTTAAAGAAGCCTTAAATAATTGTATTGTTGACCAACCAACCGACTTACTCGATTTTAAATCGAAAGGTGGGAAGGTTGCATAAATGTATTGTTGACCATTATTTCACATAAATCCACAACATAAAATAGTTGTCCCTATAAAAAAAAATATTTTTTTCTATTATATAATTATTTTATTTTATAAGAATTACGATTAGAGGAGAACTATTACTTTAAAAATGTAGACGGTTTATGAAAATAAATCCTATGAGCTTGAATATTTTTCTATTGTCCAAAAAAGACATCAATAATAATGCATTTTGAACGCCATAGCTTATAAAATTTATAAGAGGATATGGCCACTAAACTTTACTTTTAAAATCAAAATTTTGATTTAAAAACAAAAATAAAATTAGAAGTTAAAATATATTTTTGCCAAGATATCTACGATGAGGAAAATCAAAATGTTAAATATGAAGAAGAATTTAAAACTAATTAAAAAAAATGAAGAAGAGTTATATGTTTGAAGTAAGATTTTAATATAATTTTTCATAAATTTTATTATGTGACAAAGAGATCATTGCACTTTTCCCTTTTAATTGGTATTTATAAATTTTAGGCTAAATTCCATGAAAGCTTCAATTAGAAAAATTACAAATTAATTAACCGATACACATACCTTAGAATAAAATACCAATTTTCGACTTCCATGAAATTCAACTGAAACGTGGTGCTTGTTTATAGAGGTATATGCATCTCTCTCAGAGAATCCCACCCCACAATGAATTGATAAAGCCGCGAATACGAATTATCATGTTTGAATATAAATTTTTCATTGTGCTCGTATAAAAATCAACGACAATCCGTTGGTGCACAAAATGAGTCTTAGAATGTCATAATTAAGCTATCACACTTCCTTCCCAAAATATTCGTCTCCTAATTTCTCGTGATAACTACGATTTATCATGGAAAGTGGACAACCATGATTTTTCCAAATTTTGCTTTCAACTCACTATCGGCACATAATTTCTCATCTCCGAGACTCAACAAAATGATTTTATAATAATCGCTCAAATCACCGATATTCTTGTTTTTGTGTTGACCCTTGTGAGTAGGGTTTTCATTAGGGTTTCCTGTAGTTACTATTTAAGAAGCCCTGAATGCTAATGAATCTCCTCCATTGTGGTTATCACTTAAGACGTCTAAAGCTGACGAAACTCCCCTTTTGCAATATAAAAGGAGGAAATGTTTCAAACACATCACTAGCACCGTTCAATCGCGCCCAAGGCGTGGGGGAAATTTCTAAATCGATAAATCTTGGCATTCAAACCACCCGTGCGCACTTAGCTCTTACGCCCAATACCGAAGCCGAAAAAGGCGTTGTAAAATCCAGTAATCCAAGTATTATAATTTTATGTTGAAGTATAACTAATGAACAATGGACTCAAGTAATAATAAAATGGAAAAATGGAATTTTACATACCATGTTCCTCTCGCACAACCGTAACCTGAGAAAATGAATGAAAAAGGACATTAATGGAGAAAAATCTCACAAATATATTGTCCTCGCAGCCGCAAAACATTTGGATCCCTATCCCTTCCCCCTTGGGAGAAGAAATATTTAGCAATTCGCGGCAACAGACTCAACCATAAAAAAGCATTGATTCATTTTACAAGATCGATAAGTTGTTCATCACTATAAAGAAACTCCCATCACTTACACTATAAATAAAATATGCCTTTCATTTAAGTTTATCTATGATACACTTATCATTTCCTAATAAAGGTATGTCTCATAACCCGTTGTCATACCCATATTTCCCTCTCTCCGTTATAACGTTGTGCCGGAATAAAATTTAGTTGTCTACGGATGTTGCCTCTCAATCCCGCGCTCCCGTTATAACGTCGTTCCCGAATAGAGTTTAGTTGTCTACGGATAATGCTCTAACCTCATACCCTCGTTATAACGTCGTACCTAAATAGAGTTTAGTTTCCTTTATGGATACCGCTCCCAACTCAACAGAAGGTAATAAATTCAACAACTCACCCGATAGAAAATTGGCGGGCCGTAACAATGAGATTTCCACTCGACGCGTGTGTTTCACTAAATTTTGTTCATTGAATTGGATCTAAGCTAGATAATCTCTCTTATTTATGATAGGATTGGTAATGTATAAGATTTCCACTTTGGAATATAGAGTTTTGGAAGAACAAGCAATACCCGCATTACATGTGGTATTGAAGGCCACCCATTCTCACCGGTGGGCTATGCATTAATGGAAATAACTCCCAACCACCACCATGAATAAGGAGTGGTAGCAGCCCACGCCAAGAAATATTTTTTTTGCTAGAAGGCCTATAGTAATTGTTAGGCCTAAAAAGCCAAGCAGGAAATCCATGCAAAATATAAAATCGCAGTACCCAAGCGTACACTCGCGTTAATTTCCTTACCCACCGCATTACTTACCTTTCTTTCCCGCACTTTACTCACGATAAATTTTATGTTTTACCCATAAGCCTTTCGTCAAAGTTATTTCCCCGCTCATGTGATATCTATGGGACCGACCTTACCGCATCAAGAATCGCGCACAAACCTTTACATTCCGCCTTTCCTTACCTTTCTACCTTAGCGCACTCCCAACGTTTACCACATCGCCGCCGAACATCACAAATTTTATTATTTAACTCTAAGGCCAAAATGAAAACTATTTCTCCGCCGATGCGATATCGCTGGGACCCACAAACCTCATCGCACTTCGCAAGATTTCCCACTTACCTTTTATGGCCGCCAACACTTCGCAACTTTTTTTCATTTAAGTTTTAAAGCCGCCTCACAAAAAATTAAGTTATTCGCGATGTGATGCGATCGCAAAGGGGCACGTGGAAACTCGTAGGATAGCACAAGCGCACAACGTAAGATTAGGATTTTAAACAAGATAACACCCGCAAGTTATTATTTTGAAGTTGGGATAAAGGTACACACATTGCATATCGCAAATTCTTATGTTTTCATGTAAGCGCATATGTTAAAAGTTAAAATCTTTGATGAGCGATTTGCAATGGAGCGATGATATGTGTTTCTCAACCGAATCACATAAGTTTTCAAGTCCGCCTTTTATGTGTTGAATGTTGTTTTCATGTATAACCGTCCAAATAGAGCCGAGACAATTTTTCGTTAAACTCGCCAATCCCGAATTTAATTTCTTTAAATGCTTAGGCTTTGGCCATTTTGTATAAACCCGTGTAATTTCTCATATGTTTAAGGGTGATGGAATAGAATGAAATGAATTGAAATAGAGAAGTAGTTGAATAAATTTCCACTTCCGTGTAATTTGTTGTCCGTTCATGTTTAACCGTTATTTTCGCATTATTTGTGCATTCCCCCTCGTGTTGTGGGGGAAACACATCTCCCCGTGTTTGTTGTATTCAATATTTCCAAATATGGTATCAAAGGCAACTTTAGGCTCTCGTGAAATAACGAGCTCTTTTTACCGAATAAGATGTAAGATTTTTTGTAGAAGAAGAAGTCTCCAAGAAGTGAGAAAGTTTTCATCACAGTGAGATTTTTTTTTTTTGTTACACGTACAAGATGGAAGCGTAGGCACAAGCCTGAAAAATCCACAATTACCACAAATACCAATGGTAAGAATTATTATTATTGGGCCATTACAATGAAGGCCATGTTTGGTTTGCCAAGATATTTTGATTTGGTGATAATGGTTTTCAAGAACCAACAGATGCACCAACACTTAATGCTTCGACACATGCACAAAGAGATTTGTTGAGAGAAAATAGGAAGAAGGACTCCAAATCCCTCTTCTATATCTTTCAAGAAGCACATGAGAGTATTTTTCCCAAGGATTTCGTAGCAACAAAGTCTAAGGAGGCATGGGATACCCTAGAAAGCCTATTAAGGTATGACAAAGGTGAAGACAAAAAAACTTCAAATGCTTAGAAGAGATTAATCCTCGCATGAAAGAGTTTGATAACATAGACTCGTTATTCACACTTGTGATTGGGTTGGTTACCCAAATGAGTTCTCATGGAGAGACACTTGAAGAAATAAGAATAGTGGAGAAAGTAGCAGAAGTCTACCATCAATATTTGATGCCATAGTAGTGGCCATAGAAGAGACAAAGGATCTCTCACAATTTCCAATGGATGAGTTTATGCATGTGATCGATGTCTCATGAACATAGACTAAATAGAGAAAATAACTCCTCATCGTAGCATGCATTCAAGACACAAATGTCTTTTGGTCGAGGTAGAGGTCGAGGAAGATCAAACTACACATGAAGAGGAAGAAGCCCATATAGAGGTGGAAGGCGGTGCCTTGGGTGGGCACAAGTGGAAGGGGCCGCAAACATAATCAAGGCGAAGGCTCAAGCCAAAATCAAGCACAAGGACAAGAAGGATAAATCTCGAGTCAAATTTCATTATTGCAAAAAGTATGGGCATTATGCCAATGAATGTAGAAAGAAGAAAATGACATGGGTAATAAACCTAGTGTAAATTTTACAAAAATAAAATTAGAACCAAGGAAATGTGCTTTTAAATTGTAATGTAGCACAAGAAAGACACGAAGATGTATGGTTCTTAGATTCAAGGTGAGTTAATTATATGATTGGAAACATAGCAATGTTTTCCAATCTAGATGAAAGTGTAAGATATGAAGTGACAACGAGGGACCTGGAGAAAAGGTTCCCTCTCATGGGGAAAGGAAGAGTAAAAATACCGACAAATAAGGGCGAGAAGAAGTTTAAAGCGTATGTATATATTATGTACCGGGCCCGAAATGTAACCTTATAAGCATTGGAAACCTTGTGCATAAGGGCTACAATGTGTTTTTTAAGAATGGTGTGTGCACAATCATGGATATACCTCCAAGTAGACAAAGTCATTGCAAAAGTGTATATGACAAGAAATAGGATGTTTCCTCTCAAGATCAAATCAGACTTGAAGGAAGGAGGTGTTGTAGCAGCTTGTCACACAAGAAGTCTTTTAAGAAGAAGTGAAATATGAGAACCGAAGTTTATGGAATTTAAGATTTGGACATCTCAATTTTCGTATGTTTGAACTTTTTGCATGTAAAAAAGGCATGGTAAGGGGATTACCACTCATAGAGAAAACATACAACCTATGTGAAGGCCGCATCTTGGGTGCAAACAACACAAAGAATCATTTCCAAAAGAGGGAAAGAGAGTATAAGGAAAAGGCATCTTAGAGATTTTCCACTTAGATTTGTGTCGAACAATGCAAACACCATCATTAGTTGGCAAAATATTATGTTTTTACATTTATACATGATTATACAAGGAAGAAATGGGTCTATTTTCTAAAAATGTATGAAGTGTTTGAAAAGTTCTACCACTTCAAATCTCTTGTTGAGAAGTAAAGTGGACACTACATAATAGTGTTGAGAATTGACAAGAGGTGGAGAGTATATCTCCAAAGACTTCCTACATTTCTGCGTATATGGAATACACAAGTGCTTTTACCAAGGTATACACATTATCAAAATGGTGTCAGCGTAAAATAAAGAATAGGACCATCATGGACATGGTAAGAATTATATTGAAGGAAAATCATTTACCAAATGAGTATTGGGTAGAAGTCAATAATTGTGCAACATATATTTTAAATATATGTCCAACCAAAGTTGTTATGAACAAGAGTTCCAAAAGAAGCATGGAGTGGAACCAAGCAAGCTTTTCGCTCACATGAGAGTGTTTGGATGTGTGGCATATGCACATGTCCCGTATCAGTTAAGGAAGAAGTTGGACATCAAGGGGGAGAAGTGTATATTTGTTGGATACAAGATGCAAATCCAAGGCCTACAAGCTCTATAATCTATCAACCAAGAAGGTAATAATCAAATGTGAGATGTTCGCCCATAAGAAGAATCAGATGGAAGTTTAGAGAAAACAAGAATGTGAAGACATGTGTTTCACATGAAGACAAAGGAGGAATTGATCGCATAAAATAATTCCTCAACGATGGCTCCTCCTCCACCTACACAATCTCAACCGAGCACACCACAAGCAAGCAATAGGCGCAGAGTGCAAAACCAAGGAAGTGCATCTCCAATCACACCACAAGGATCAACAACTCCCTCAAGTTCAAGTGCAACTCCAAGTACATCTTACACAAATACAAGAATACCAAAAATCATAAACTTAAGTGAAATTTATGAGCAAGAAGAATTAATTAGTAATGATGGTCCGAATTCATTATTTTCTTTATTTTGTCATGTTTATGACCCAATCATTTTGAAGATGTAGTCAAAGAAGAGAAATGGATTGAAGAAATGAACAAAGATATTGGAGCAACAGAAGAGAATGACACATGGGAGTTAGTGACCTCCCACAAGGAAAAGAAGTTGGAGTGAAATGGGTCTATAAGACCAAGAGCAACATTGAAGGCAAGATAGAAAGGCACAAAGAAAGACTAGTTGTCAAAGGATACAATAAACAACAAGGAAGAGACTATGATGAAACCTTGCACTGCTTGCAAGGATGGAGACAAAGGAGGCCAAAGGTTAACCATAGTAGCACAAAAAAAGGGAAAGTTTATCAAATGGATGTAAATTCAACATTCTTGAATGGAGTGTTGAAAGAGGAGGTATATGTTGAACAACCTCCTAGCTATGACATAGAAGATGAAGAACACAAAGTATGTTGAAGAAATATCTTTATGGGTCAAGGCACCAAGAGAATGGTACAATGTGATTTATGCTTACCTAGTGCACAATGGGTTTGATAAGTGTGATGGTTAACCCACACTCTACATCAAAGAAAATGACGGTAAAATTCTTATTGTTGTTTTATATGTAGATGATTTTATTTTCACATGCAATGATGTTTCTCTCATTGCTAATTTTAAAGAAGTCATGAAAAGTGAATTTGAAAATGATCGACTTGGGTTTATTGAGATATTTTTTGGGCATAGAAGTAAAGAAAATGAAAATGGAAATTTATTTCCCAAGAAAAATATGTTGCACTTTAAAGAGGTTCAATATGCAAGTAAAAGGAAGATCAACTCCAATTGTAATGGAGTTGAAGTTAAGCAAGGAATATTGCAGTAAGAATGTCAATCTGACATTGTATAAGAGAATAGTTGATATTCTAATTTATTTAATCGCAACTAGGCCCGATATTATGTATAAAAGTGAGTTTAATATCCAGATTCATGGAGACACCAAAGGAGAGACATTGGCAAGCATCCAAGAGAATTTTAAGGTATGTGAATGGAATGAAGGAGTATGGTGTTCTATACTCAACTCGATAATTTTAAGTTGATTGGTTATACTAATGAAGGATTGGGTCGAAGTGTAGATGACAAAAAGAGCACATCCGGGTATTATTTCATTTGGGATCGGGAGCCATTTCATGGCTTCCCAAGAACAAACTAATAGTTTCATTATCAATGTTAAGCTAAATATTTAGCAACAACAACAACAACATGTCAAGTTGTCTGGGTGGGAGAAAGATGTGAGAGATTTATGTCATGAGAAAGACAAAGGAACCACAATTTATTGTGATAACAACTCAACAATTGCATTGTCAAAGAATTATATTTTCCACAAGAGAACAAAGAATATTGATGCAAATTACCATTTTATAAGAGAACTAGTTAACGATGGTGAAATTGTTTTGCAAAGCATTGCAGGTTAGAGGAATATTTAGTCGATATCCCTTTAAAGCCATTGGGATTAAAAGATTTTTGTTTATATGATATAGTGTCTAGGAATGATTTATGGTAGTAGTTTTGATTAATGTGGAGTGTTGGAAATAACTCCCAACCACCTCATGAATAAGAGTGGTAGCAACCCCACGTCAAAAGAAAGTTTTGTTGTAGGAAGGACAAGCAAATGTGCTCGTGCCCGAAGGAATTTTTGTGAAATCCACGCAAAATATCAAAACGTGTACCCTGTCGTACACCGTGCATTAATTTCCTTACCCACCTCATTACTTACCTTTCTTGCCCACACTTCGTTGCCCACAAATTTTATGTTTTACCCATAATCCATTCGCCAAAGTTATTTCCCACCGATGCGATATCAACGAGACCCACCTACCCACGCATTAAACTGCACAAACCTTTACATTCCACCTTTTCCTTACCTTTCCACCTTAACGCACTTCCCAACATTTACCGCATCGCCGCCCTCGCACATTGCAATTTTTATTATTTAACTCTTAAGCCCACAACGAAACTTATTTCTCCGTCGATGCGATATCTAAGGGGACCCACAAAACTCATCGCACTTTGCAAGATTTACTTACCTTTATGTATCTCACACTTCGTAAAGTGGATAGCGTCCGGTAGTTATTTGCAAGTTGCGATGCGATGTGCCACATCACATCGCATATCAAAAATTCTTATGCTTTCCCATAAGCACATATGTTAAAAGTTAAAATTTTCGATGTGCTGATTGTATTGAGCAATGGATGCGATGTGTTTCGGGTTTAGAATCGCATAATTTTTCAAGTCTCGTCCTTTTGTGTGTTGAACGTTATTTTCATGTATAGCCGACAAATAGAGCTAAGGAAGATTTTGCAATTAAATGTTTGATTCCGCATTGAATTGCTTTAAACGCTTAAGGTCTTGGCCATTTTAAAAAAACTCCGTGTAATTTCTCATATGTTTAAGAATGATGGAATAGAATGGAATGAATTTAAATAGAGAAGAGTTGAATAAATTTCCTTCTCTTCGTGTAATTCCATTATCCGTCCGTGTTTCGACTATTATTTTCGCATTATTTGTGCATTCTCCCGTGTTGTGGGGAACACATATCCCCGTGTTTGTTGTATCGCCATTATTTCCAACATGCATCTCACTAGTGGGCTATGCAGGAGACTCTCAAGACTTGCAATGCCAGCTCAACTAGCTATAGGCTCATTGCCCAACTTGAAAGCATATATTAACCGAACAACAGCGCTACTTCTCTATTTGGTTTACCGTAGTTATTGGTTTACTAAATCGTTAAAATGTGACATTTTTTCAACGATTTGGCTTTTTAGTCTACACATTGTTTCCATTATTTATCTTTGGATAGTTTTCCATTACTCTTCATCATTTGGAAAAGACAACTAGTAAGTTTTTTTTTGCAATAGAACTAAAGTCCTCTCGCTAACCCTTAATAGAATAAGAACTACGAAGTCCCAAAATGAACTTTGTAAGGGGAATAAATTTCCTTTCTTATATATTTTATTATGTGATTCATGGATCGATGCTTTGTATTTTCTCTCAGGAACTCGTATTCTTTATTCTTCCCGTCTATGGAATTTTAGCATATGAGCTAGCTTTTAGTTTTATGTCAGCTCATAAGCAAATATAATTCCTCGTTCACCACATTTCATTCCGTTCATGATTTACAAGATTTGTAGAAGTTCGAATCCTCAAGGAGAGAAAAGTTGAGCTTCAATGAAGCACCAAAGATCGAGGGAGCCAATGGAATAATAAGGCAAGGTCTTGCAGCTCTTCTTGCCAAATGAACCCAAGAAAGAACATCAACTACACATATATGAGGGAAAATCATCAAAGGATCACCCATGCAAGAGTGTTGTTGTGCATGTGTCTGCAGGTACCATGTGGCCTAACCGTTTCCCCATCTAAAATAACATGTGTAGGCTAATATATGTTTAAAAAAAGATGTAATATTTTTTAATTTTATGTTTAAAGGAATCTCTAACATTTGGATTTATTTTCGATGGAGCATCTACTGGCATAAGCCAAGGAAATTCAAGCATAGCTTTCATGACTACTTTTATAAGAATGGAAATATTGTCAACATATTCCCGAATAAGCAATACAAGTAATCATCACTTCCGAGTAAGAGATATGATATAATTAGGTTACTTATTTTTTCTTTTTACTTACTTAGAAAAGTTCTTGCAAGTAAAAGAAAGTTCTTTCTAGCAGAAAATTGTCTTTCCATGGTAAGGGCTTAATGAACCAATTCCCGCAACACCGCATATGTATCCTATCCGTATCTAGGATATAGGTCTTCTAGATTCCCTCCAAAGACCTAATTGATATCCACGTGATCTCCAATTGATATCCTAAATGCTCTTGGATTATTTGCATTAATTCCAAATAAATTGTCTTTATGGGCGCAAAAAATTAATTATGCCGCTACATTTAAAAAACAATTAATGATTTCGTAATCTAAAACCCGCAATGATTTCAAACTCCGATATGGACTACCGCTTCTTTTCATTTTTGTTTATAAATAAAATTTATGTAGGAACAACTTACACATCGAGTGCCTCAAGACTATCTTTGTCTCGTGACTACAAGATCCCTATCGCCCATTACTTAAGAAATCTCCAACGATTAATTAAATAAAGCATTTTTCATAAATCTATTTCATATTTTTTCCTTTAAAGGATTGGTTTTCATACCTTTTGTTGGTTGGTATACTCAATCATATTTATTTATGTTTTTGTATTGTACAAATAATCAAAATATATAATGATAGGTGACTATAATAATTGTGTACCAACTAGATTTTTTGTTGATACCATTTCCTCAACTTATACAATCTTTCCATAAATATTGAAGTAATTTCATCCTTAACACCACTTATTTGAGCTTGATTTCTCATTTTTTTTCTAGGTAATCCACTCATTTGAGTTTAATTTCTCATTCTTTTCTGTGCTACTATTGGTTGGTATGGTTGGTCTACTTCATTACATTTTCATTTCATAATTCTAGACATTAATTATAAATAATAAGTAAGAGTTATTCCTTCACCCTCGATGGCCCCTTATATTTATGTTAACCATTCAAGGATTAAACAAACCATTAAATGACACAAAATGAAATGGTAGTGTTGAAGGCGTACCAATAGGAGTATCAAACAATATCACATATCTATTGTTTGTAGATCATATATTGATATTTTGTGAAGTATCGAACATATCACACATCTATTGTTTTTAGATCATACACTAATATTTTGTGAAGATGTGTTTTTAGATCATATATTGATATTTTATGAAGGCACTAGAAGAGGAAGAGTTTGAAAGATTAAAAGATAACATGGATTTATTTTAAATAAATTGAAATGACAATTAATATGGAAAATTTCATGATGACTTTAAGGGGGACATTTAAGTAGAAAAAAAAACATATTCCATTTTTATTTTGTTTTAGATATTTATCTATGACAAGGTAATAAGTATCTAGATTTCTTCTTGAATCAAAATCAATATAAAACATGTGAATGGTTTTGGATAATAATTGAAGTGGAGAAGAATTAAAGACTTTGTACAAAGGTGGTTATCTAGGGGAGGTCAATTGCATTTGTAACAAGAGTTCTTGAACCAATTTAATTTTATGGGATATCACTTGCTTGAGTGCCAAAAGTAGTTACAAAATCCATTAGGAAAATTTGTTACAAATATATTTAGTCTAGAGATCAAAAAATAAAGGAAAGATGTTGCCACCCAGAAAAAGATAGTGGACCAAAATCCATTGTAAGAGGAGGGGTTCAAAAATCATTTTTTTCTTTTCAAAAGCCTCTTTCTACAAAAAAAAAAAATGTAGGAGTATTAATTCAAGGAATATGTTAGTGAGTTCATGTAGTAAGAACTATGTATATAACCCTAATACTATAGAGTCCTACAAAGTTATAACCACTTAAACAACTAAATACAACTAAATAATGTATCAATAATATGGAATTCTAGTATTAATGCATCCCCTCGTATTAGAAATTGGTTTATTTGGAAAATTGGAAAAGGTGATAAAGTACAAATTGGTTTTGACCCTTGGGTTGGGAGCAAAGGTATGCACAAACTTTTTGCATTTGGTTAAGGAGTTAATGAACACGAGTTACACGAGTTATTATAATCTTTGATAGGTTGCAAATTCAAGAGTACAACAACTTGATACCGATAGTGGCTACCTTGGGAAGAGCTTCATTTGGAAGTGGAGTATATTGAGAAATGGAAAAGGTACATATGCATCCTTAAAAACTAAAATTTATGCTCAAAGAAGAATGAGACCATCATTCAGTTTATTGATTCAGTGGAAACTTTATGTTCCCAAAATATGCTATATAGGACTAGAAGAAAGGAGAGAAGGTCAACAAATTTGGTGGTGGAGAAATCATTTGGAAATCAAAATGGTCAACAAAAACAAGATATTCATGTGGTTGATTTTTCACATTAAGGCCCCTATGTGAGAACTTCTTCAAAAATGAATTTCATTGGGCCAATACTGTTCTAAATGTTTTCTTTGCAAAAATGTCGTGTATCATAAAAATTTCAGAAATTCCATTTTTCAAAGAGGTCCGGAAAGGATGATGGGGATATGGATCTTCGAGAAGAGGTAGCCTAAAGAGGCCCTCATAACTTGGTGTGCGAGAAAAGATACTTCTAAGATTATAGCACTATGCTTTAACATAGTTTGGAGTGTATGACTCACTAGAAATCTAAATGTCTTTAAAGACAAAGAAACAATGCCCCTCAAATGTGTAGTTAAGGCCATAAATATTTTAGAAGCCTACACACATGTAAGAAAAATATTTATCTCATTCTTAATTTGAAGTGGCAATAAATAAGGTGATTTCATGGGATATTTTCGATGGTGCCTCATATGGGAGCCATACTAAGGGAGACTCAAGAAGAAAAATATACTTATCTTCATATCATATCCTTTATTTTAAAGCTAGAATTGGTCAAGGAACCAATTTTGTGAACTAATGACTCTAAATCTAGTCTTGAAACGAGCACACAAGCTTGGTGTAACCCAACTACAAGTTTATTGTGATACAATGTTGGTTATCCAATGAGTGTGCAAAGAAATTACTCTTAGAACTTTACATTATGTTTGTCATATGATGAAGTTATCAATATACTCACATATTTTTCATAGACATCTCTATCTCATATTTTATAGGGACATGGATAGATTTACGTATTAGATTGAGTTGGGTTGGAAACAAGGAAGTTGGATCATACCGAAATCTAGAATGGGAATTTAATTTAATATAATCATGAACCATGCAGAACCTAATTTTAGTTTCTCGAATTTCTTGTATTGATTTTGATCTCAAGATGAATCATTGGTGTAATATTTCAATTATCATTTTTGTGTTTTTTTTTTTAAGATAACATAAATGTACTTTTCGGAATACAAACTTCATCTTTTTATATGAACATGGATTGGACATAGAAATGCTATGAAAGGGGTTTTAAAAATGTTGAATGTCACAAACATCTAACTATGTATTTCTGAATCTTAATAAAATACATATTTCTTTTTTTTAAAAGAAAAAAGTATATCCAAATCAAAAGTATTTTGAAAAAATAAAATAGTGAAGAATATTTAATAAAGAAATTGTACAATTTGAATAGTTTTTATAAAGATATTTGGATAAAATGTTATAAGGTTTAAGAAAGCTTCACTTTATTTAGAATTTGAAAATTTTTAAAATATTTATAATATTTTAAAACATAAAACTGAAATTGAGATGGATTTTAATTATATTTAACTAAAATAGTAATAAATTTAATAAAAAACCAATGTTTTCATATGGATATAGAATTTATCCTTTAAATGGTTTCAAGAAAAAGAATTTAGGATGTTTTTTTACATGGATAAGGAATTTACCTTAAATGGTTTCAAAAAAATAATTTAGGATATTTGACATGGATATAGAATTTATCCTTTAAAATGGTTTGAAAATTTAGGATAATATATATTTTATATGTAAATATTTGATGCAAAATCACCAATCTTGAATTATTCTTGGATATCTTTTGGGAAGAGTTTGAAAAATTTCTTTAAAAATAAAATAAAAGGATTAAATAAGACGATCAAAATTGTGGAATTTCACGAAAATAAGATGAAGAAAATTCATAAAGAAACTGCAAAATGAAGGAAGGAAGTGAAAGAAGTATTTTTCAAATAACTTTAGGAAAAAAGATGAAAATTGAATTCCAAACAACAAAACTTAATCAAGTTTTTTAAGAAGTTAAGGTACTAAATGAAGAGAAACCACTCTCACTCCGAGGTAAAAGTAAATATTATAGATAAAGAGGTGATTAAGAGTGCTTGAGAAGAGATATACATGAAGGTTAAAGAAATTCTAAAGATACATGAAGTTATTGTAGAAAAAAAAAAACTTGAATAAGGAAGAAATAAGATGGAAAATAGTATGTCCACACGGCCTTGGATAGATGATGATCCGCATTGTTAAGGCACTTCTAGATGTTAATTCATCGGACCGGTTCAATTCTATCGCTCTATTCCGATGTTATTCTTGGACTTGACCATGATGTAGCCTCACCAATGCTAAACTTACAAAAAAACACTTTTAGAAGAAAAAGGAAGAACAAGTTCACACCAAAATGTTCAAAGAAATTGGATATCCAATTTGAGGTAGTGAAGTGAAAAATAGACTACTAGAAGAAAATACTTTTTGATATTCTCTTTAAAATAAGTGTAAATGAGCAACAAGTACAAAAGATAGGAAGAAATAACAAGCCAAGGAGAAAATATTGAAGAATAAGTCTAAGAACAAAGAAGTAAACTCTAAGAAAATTAAATGGAATTCACATCCACACAATCAAGAAACATGTACATCCACATTTAAAAAAAAAATTTGAATTATAAGAAAGATCAATTATAAGATAAAGTATTTTTTAAATATTATTTGAAACACCAAAACAGAAGATCAATTATAAAATAAAGTATTTTTAAATATTAATTGAAACAAATCAATGAAGTACAATAGTTTAGGGATATAAGAATAAATAAATATAAGATATTAAACTATTAAAAATCATCAATAATAAGGATCAATTATGAAATGATGGATGACCAAGCATTACATCATGAGAGTAAGAAGATGAGAAAACCTTATCACTTGTAATTTCTAATGTTTTAAGATGAAGCCTCTAATGTTTGAAAATGAAGTCTTTTAAGTAGAAGGAAAAACTTTGTATAAATAAATAATAGCCTAGTCTATAAAGTGAGAAATGTGTGTACAATTGCTAATGACGTTTCTTATTATTACAAATTTCAAGGTGGTTGGTAGACATTTCGATGCAGTGGACATTAGGGCTCCGTAAATACTTTTTGCCTTTATAAGACCTAGGGGGGTCTTATGTTTTTAAATTTCGTGTAAGTATTAGTAATTTGAATAAAATGGCGTAATTGTAAATGTTCTCCAACCATTGGAGAACATGAGAGAAAGGTGAATAGTTAGGAATATGAAGAGATAATAGAGGGTAAGAGTAACTTTAGGATCAATTTCGCACTTTAGGAGTTGAGTCTAAATTTAGATTTTCGAGAATCTTAAGAGGTTGCTGAGATGTTAGAGAAGATGAACCGACTCATTATCCTCTTAAGACAAAAGGGCATTAAGTATAGAGGTTCTGTAGAGTTTAGAACAGCTCGCAGGAAGAGTAGCAGTAATCCAGAGCTTTGGCAGTGGTAGAAGGCCACCGAATAGAAGACTGCCAAAATAAGGAGGTTATGTAAGTAATTTCATTGTGTGTATAAGCGGAATTGTTTCAAAGATTATATGGATATTGTTGATTTAACCTCGTGTAAATGAGCCCTCGTGTGTCATTGAAAGAGATCGACTTTGGTTATCAATTGAGTTGATAAGAATATGAGAGTGTTATAAATTGATACGGAGTCTAAATTTTTGTGTTTGATGGAAAGCTCTTCGAAGAGGTTTATTCTGCAATTTGGCTATAGTCTCATTAATTAGAGTATTTGAACTTTGTTTACATGTCTATAAGAATTGAGTTGGTTCCCTCGTGATAGTCAATAGAACCGATTCATCTTTATCGATCATATACGTTGTATGAAGCATTGAATTTCATTTTTGTGGAAATTGCCCCGTAGTGAATACTGGCGATTGAGTAATTGTATGTTGAGCTCAGAATTGGGCTTTAGAGTGAAATTATGCATATGACAGGGTAAACCGGTGTTAGTTCGGTGAATAAGAGTTTGTACATGTATCTCTCGAGGGAGATGGAGGAAATTAAGGCCATTGACCACTACAAGGGTCGATGACATAGGGAACAATTTCAATTAACTCATAATTCGACATAGGGCAAGGTTATTTTGGAACCCATATAGTACCGTGGGAGTTCCTGCGGAGACCAAGAAGGGAATTGTGAAATCGAATGAGGGTATAGTAGACTTATTGATTCGAAGAAAAAAATTGAGAGTAAGGAAAAGAATAATAAAAGGAGGAACCACAAGAATCCGATCAAGAGCTTGAAAGGAAGAGTTCTCATTACAATGGATCAGAAGTTAAGGCAATTTGAACGGATTCACATATTAGTTGAGTGCTCGTAAGGTACCGATGAAAATAAACGGTGGTTATAGGTGCAAAGTATGGGAAGGTGGAACCGAGGTAGATGGAACCGTAGCGTGGAATAGTAAAGGCGATTTGGGACTCAATACGAGCAATGCACACTTATTAAGTGGTAAGTTGATCGACAAAAAACGCGATATTGTCGTTATCGATTACGCGTCCAAGAGTGGTATTCAAAACCCACTTACATCGCGTAAAAATTGAGCATTAAGTTCGGATGTTAAAAAAATGCGATACGCGCGAATGACGCTCCAATCGAATATGGTTGCGCATCAACGGAGGTCGCACTAGAACCGCGAGAGCGATAACGCGTAGTAGATTGTGTAAACTGTGGGCCCGAAGGTACATATGTATGTTATCTCATGTTAAAGTTAAGTTAAGACTTGTTGTGATGTTCTAACATCCGGTGGAGGATATAATATATGTTAATACATTATAGTTGATAAAAATCACAAAGGGTGCTAACATAAACTTTGTATACGTGACATGAAGTCATTGCAGGACCCGAATGTTTGCTCAGTTTTGGTTTAAGCTCAAAGTCTAGGTGTAAGGTTTGAAAAGAGCATCTTATATGCTATCGTGGGGTTTATAACCTTTTTAAAAGAAGATTCCGCATTATTGGATGGAATGTTAAGAAGGAGTTTATAATATGGTTTCATAACCATACATGTGTGTGAAAAATATCAAAGCTCGCCTAGGATTTTAGAGTGCCCATATTTAAAATTATTTGGGTAAAACATTGAAGTGAGTTATTGTTATAGGTGAAGAGTGTGAATGTGGGTAAAGTGAGGTGCAGTTCGGGGCATCATCGTGGTATCGAGCAGAATAGCTCTTTTTGAAAACTACTTGGAATACATGCCGGGTAAGGGCAAGAAGAAAGTTTTTAACCGTGGCAGAAATTCTGCAGTTTAAATAATCATATAGTGAGAATATTCGCATTTATAGAATCTAGAGTTGAAGACAGCAGCGGAACGTTGTCGCATACAAATATGCAAAGGGCATGTGATGAGTGAAGAGGGAAGATCGTGTTTTGAATTCGATATGCAAAAGTACACGTAGTTGCAGTGAACATAGATTTGCAGAATGAGTGGAAAACAAGATCATCCGTAGATTCATGTGTAAACTAATTTTAAATCTCAATTGAATTTATGATTGAAGGATTGATTGAATGTATAAGCTGTGCACATCACAGAAGATGAAAAACTTTAGAGCTCATGGTTGAGGAGAAGAACTAATCCGAAACTGCTCGCATCAATGCCGAGATAGTAAGATCTCGTGAAGAATTGAATACGTATGAGTCCACGAAGATATTCAACAAAATATTGAAGCAAGAGAGAGAAGGACCAAATACCGATGATTAGTCGAGAACAAGGAGAGGTATAAGAGGTTGTGTAAGGTTCCCAAAGTCTACTCCAAGCTTGAAGTTATTGATTTGTATAGAAAGTTGGATTTCCAAAGAAGAGAATTGAGATAAAGAACTTACACATTGTGAGAATTTTCTTCAAGAAGCAAGACATAGGAATTGTCATGAATGACAATCGCAGAACAGAGAGGATGTACGTGGATTCGCTGAAATGAATGAGTTCATTTTGGTGAATCACAAGGACATTCATGAAGCAAACATGATGGAAGGAAAGAGAGGATCGATGGCCCGATGAAGAATGTAAAGCAAGATATTAATGTACCGACACGTGGGTTAGAAGGAAGTTCTAAACAACATACTAATGTGTTGTGAGAAGAGGAAAAGGTATTGAGACCTTGTAGTTTTTGTGTTGAAGGTTCATGGGTTGATTTTACAGTAAAAGAAGAATAGCAAATGGAAGTTGTCAAAGAAATGACCGAGAGGAAACTATGTTGGTCGAGAGCATAGTGAAGGGTCATCATTTTAACATGGTGACTGAGCAAAGAGAGATAACTATAGAAGTTGAGGAGAAAGATAATGGAGATTTTATGAGTCTTGAAGAAGACTTGAACCGCATAGAAAACAATTGGTCATCAATATCAAATGAGCATCGTGGGTCTTATAATTTTGAACCGACAAATTGTTTATGTGTATAGGTGATGCAGAGACAATCCATCATTTGGAATTGTCTTGAGAGAATAAATATTGTTGCAGAAGAAAGAAGATGAAACAATATGCGTAAATTTGTCATCATGAGACAGAGAAGAATTGTCTTGCTTTGAATAGCCACAGAATATTGAGAGCAAGATCGTGATGCAGATTGTAAAGGTTGACATTGGGCAGAAGAATCGAATTCTATTATGATAGAGGATGAGGATACAGAGTTTGAATAACTTGGTTTGATTTCAAGCGTATTCAACCAAGGAGATGAAAGGCAATTGTCAAGATTTCCCAAGAAGAAGAAGAAGATGTGCCGGAATTAATTTACCGCATATGAAGGATGAGAAACAAGTACAATCGTAGATGGCTGAAATGTTTGCTAGGAACATTTGAAGAAGAGAATGTTGCGTAGGACAAGGAAGTTTGGGAGGTAGCCACAAAGGCCGCAACATAGGGATGGCATCTCAGAGAAATAAACAATTACAACAACAATTGAGGAGCAAGCCAACTTAAGCAACAATCGTGGAGACAAGAGCAAGAAATTACAACATCTATGGTAGCTACAAAGAAGAACACTCTTGAAGGAAATAACAACAAAGAAAAAACAAGGCCAGTCATAAAAGAGTAGAAAGTGAAAGCAAAGCAGTTAGTAAAAGGAAATTTTAGATAAAAGATAAACTGGACATAGAGATTGAATGCATCGAAGAATGATGATGAAGGTGTCTCAAGGAAGCAGATAAAGAAGAAGAAAAAAACATAAGAGTTTCAAATAAAAGCAAGACAAAAGATTGTGAAAGTATAGTCAGAGGTGAATTAGAAGATATGGAGACTCGGGAGAATTGCAGAAGAAGAATGATGCAATTGGTTGGACAGCAAAGAAACAAAGTATGGGATCCAAGAGGCAAGAGATTAAAGACACATGATCAGAGAGATCATGAACGATTTAAACTGGGAGTCCTAAGGCAAAGCATTAGGCTCTAGAAATACTTTGTGCCTTTATAAGACCTAGGGGGGTCTTAATGCTTTTAAATTCTCATGTAAATATTAGTAATTTGAATAAAAGGGTGAGGAATTGTAAATGTTCTCCAACCATTGGAGAACATGAGGAGAAAGGTAAATAGTTAGGAATATGAAGAGATAACAAGAGAGGGTAAGAGTAATTTTAGGATTAGTTTCAATTTTAGGAGTTGAGTCTAAATTTAAGATTTTCAAGAATCTTAAGAGGTCGTTGAGATGTTAGAGGAGATGAAGCAATTCATTATCCTCTTAAGCCAAAAATGGCATTAAGTATAGAGGTCGATAGAGTTTATATCAACTAAGAGAAGAGAAAGGCATCCAGAGCTATGCAGGTAGAAGGCCACCGAATAGACGACCCGGCCAAAATAAGGAGGTTCTATAAGTAATTTCGGTTGTGTCTATAAATGGAATTGTTTCAAACATTATATGGATATTGTTGATTTAATCCTCGTGTAAATGAGCCTCGTGTGTCATTGAAAGAGATTGACTTTGGTTATTAATTGAGTCGATAAGACTAGAGAGTGTTATAAATAGATATGGAGTCTATATTTTTGTGTTTGATGGAAAGTGCTTTTGAAGAGCTTTATTCGCAATTTGAAGCATAAATTTCCGTTTAATTAGAATATTTGAACTCTCCGTTTACATGTCTTTAAGAATTGATTGCCCCCTCGTGATAGTCGATAGAACCGATTCATCTTTTATCGATCATATACATCAACGAAGCATTGATCAATCAATTGAGTTCATATTCTAAATGGTTAAGAAAAAAATAACTATTATCTCCACTTAAAGTCAAATTTAGGTTACGACATGCTTCTATCTCGTGAGTAGAGTGAGGTCGCAAGTAGCAAAATAGCAATCGCAATCACATTCACATCAAGTACTTGCTTGCATGTGGTGTAAGATAATTCCACACATTTAAAAAACAAGAGCTAGTTTAATTAGTTATCGACAATGTGTTACTAGGTAACCATTGAAACCCTAAAATAGACACACTAATTTACCTAGATAAATATATATCTATAAAAAAAATTGTAAATTTATAATTATAAATAAAATCGTACTCACTTTTCTAAAACTTGCTTATATGCTTATAACACAACTACACATGCATACAAAGGAAAAAAACAATGCGTCATATTTTTCAAATTTAATACAAACATTTTATTCTTCTTTCAATATGTGAAAATTCAACTTATAATAACATTTTAATAAATCAATCATATATCATATTCATACGTATTGATGTTATTCTAGTTCCCATTGTTCAACGACCTCATGAAGGTCGATGCAAATGAATTTAGGAAAACATTAAATGGGTATGGAAACGTAGGTTATTATTACACATCCTTGATACCAATGATCCTATGAATTAGGGTGATATTATTGACACAATGAGAATCAAGATGCCGTTGCAATGGCCGCCGATGATAGTTTTCGCTGGTAGTGGTCCTCATCTAAGTTTATCAAGGCTATTGTCAAGACAACCCACAACTTGGGCCCCCAGGAGCCAGAGTTCGAATCCCCCGAGTGTAGTCTTTTTTCTCGAATCAATATACGCGAGTGTCAGTGCCCAACCTCGCACCTCCTTTCGCAAGTCGTTTCTCAAGAATGGGCAAGCGAGAGAGGAAATAGTCAATCACAGAAAGGCGAAGGCATTTTAGGTCTCATGGTCGCCAGAAAATACAAGAAAACAAGAATCACGTGATCCGAAAATTCATGAATATACCTTCCAAAACACTCGTTTTCCCTGGCGTCTGTAAGCCCACTTGCAAGCTATAACGATACTTTCATCCGCGTACCCGATGTCAGCAATTTGAATTCCAATAAATCATTATTAAGCAACCCAAAATAATATCAAATAAGGTGAATCATATAAATAATGAAGGTATAGCGATCATTGTTTAGGATTTATGGAATTAATGTTTTAATTAATGGAAGGTTTTCATTTTTATTTCAACTTAGGGTGGATGAGGATTTGTTCAAATTTTTTGTCCATATTGATTTTCAAGAAAATATATTCGTTTAGTCTTAGTGTTTATCAACTACTATAGTGTGTTAGAGAGTTCATAGGTTACTATCGATTTTTAATAAATATAAAAAATTTAATGTCCGAAAGCTCACCAATTTTTTAGAGATTTTCAAAGCATACCTAATTTTTAAAACTGCCTTATATCTGTCAAAAAAAGATATAAGTTCCAAATATTTTCATAATAAATAAATAATAATAATAAAATAAATAAATAAAAATAAATAAAAATAAAATAAATAAATAAATTATTAAATTAAATAAATTAAAAATTACATAAAAATTTTCCTTTCAAACCCACCTTCCTAATAAAAATCAAAATTAATAATAGCCCCTAAAATTTTACTATTTATACTTATATCCCTTTGCCCTAATCTTCACAAATCTTTCAAAGATTTTTTACGTTTACCCCCGAGGATGGACTCACCTATATAATCCAAAACGTTGGATTATGAAAATAATATGTAATCCAAATAATTTTGTTATAATAATTTTTTTCATATATATTTATCCATGGCCATTATAAATAAAACCTTCAATTATATCAATCCTATTAATATTTTTAATATAATTATACTAGCTTAATATTGAAATAAAACTACCTCCCTTTTATTTAAAACCATAAACTTATACTCCAACTTCTGAAAAACAAATCATGGGTATGAATATATCTTAACAACCGAACAATTCAGAGACAACCATCTTAGAGATTTTATAAAAACTAAGTCGACAATCAATTGAATATAATGCGAACGTAGCAAGTAGTCTATCGTTTTAGCAAGTCATACGTACTGCATGGTGCGGCTTAGCCGAAAGGACACCGTATTTGGTCACAACTCTCTATTTTTTGCTTGCGAGTTAATTTCTCTGCTCCCATACAATCTACAATATTATGTATTTGCCTCATGTATTTTGTGCATACTCTTTATCTAGAAAGTCCATAGGTATTCTTATTGGTATCAATTTGACTCAAACCCTCAATGGCCGGACCGTGTTTCGTAGCAACAAATATCATGTGTTCTAAGTACCTGTGACACATGTCACAAGTTCAATACCTTATGTAGTTATGTTTGAGCCCTAAGCTTTGCAACTCAAAATCAAAGTTTATGGCCGGAGTCTACTTGGAGGGATGTACTTCAAACCAGGATGATCGTGGTTTTACAAATAGAGTTGACAACAATAATATGGTTCACCAAGTTCATCAAGAACCCAATGTTTGGGGGGGGAATAGTTACCGCAGCCATTAAAACAAGATCATTTTGCAAATTGCAATCCAAGGATGTTGCTGCAGTTCGTGAATTTTTAAGACTTACACTCCGGGCATACGACCTCATTTCCCTCGTATTCCGCTATGTAGGTACTTCATCGTACTCAACGCTCTCGTTTTTGAAACAACACATAAATATTATCCCCGATGACAACCATTATACATACATAAAGTGCGACCTCTTTCCTTTGCACAAGAAAAGAATACTTCAAAATATGATGAAGAAGTAAATGAGTAATCTAGCAATTTAACTACATTTTAGATGAGAGAAAGGGAGCACATACGTAAATATTTTCCCGAATTGCTTTATCATAACCTCCCGCATCATTGTCATAAAATTCTTTCATGGCTTTCGATGATGTAACTATCCCATACCGTTTCTATTACTACGGAAACAAAATATCAATTACACCGTAATGTGAGTCAAGAGTTCAACTAAACTTTGAAATAAGTCCTCAACAATTTTATTAATACATAACTAGGACACATTCTCGCCTCTAATTCTAGCCCGACAACAACATTGTCCGGAAAATATAAATGGCTAACCACCGTAGGACAATCTTATTTGAGAAGATGATAAAAACATAATACAAGGTCTTCTTACAATTTCCAATCACTCGAAAGTACAAAGTAGTATTTGAGCACTAAACTATTTTTGCTTCCAACCATTTTGCAAAACTTAAAAAAAAGTCCCCAGATCTCAATTATAAGATTTTTGGATAGTTTCATAAAATTGTCGCATTAAATAACTAATTGGTTTATCTCTTGAGTGGGTGAGAAGATTGATTGTTATCCTCCTCACTCATGTTCAATTCCTACCGCCCATAGCAAATGAATTCGTGTTTGATTCTATCCTATCCCCTGGCCTATAGCAAATGAACCGTGTGTTTGATTCTATCCTATCCCCCGTTTGGATGTTTCTTTGTTTTTCACCTAATATATTGCTATATTTGTTTTTTGAGAAGAGAGCAAATTTTCCGATTTAATATCTACAATCGAGACACTCGACTAAGGCTTAATGGCATGGGTGATCTTACCTATAATCTATAATAAAATAGCATAATAGTTAGATTGAGAAAACATGAGTAACAACTGTGGATGTTTCGCTGCATAAGTAACAACCTATAACAACATAGCCGAATAATCATTTGTAAAACAAAGGCAACGAGCGTGGTGTCGAAAATGGGGAGTCTACAAGGGTACGTCGCTTTTTTCTCGTCAAGTCCCGCAAAAATGGTAAGCATACCGTACATCTTATACTTGTATTTCAGGCTGAAAACTCGTGTATTCACTCAATGGGCCAAAACAACTACATCAACTAATGTCTACACATTTTGAGTATGAAGGATTCAGCCTATACCAACTTTTACAATGGGCCAACCAATGTATTAAAGTCACAAAGAAAAATCAAGTATATGGTGGAAAGTCTCAGTAGTATATCGTAAAAGTTTTCTTTCTCATTGATGTTATAGACATAATGGAACAGAAATAATTTTATTGAATTTTGAGAATTTTTACCTTACTTGCTTAATTCCACCCTAGAAGATAGTATTGAAATAACTACAATGACTTATAAGAGAAAGAGATGAAAAATGGAAATATTATGCTTCCGAATCAAATTCCCAGCAGTAGTACTTACATGATGCAAATTTCTCTTCCTCTTGTACCAAGAATCGTATTGTATTTCCACCTTCATCCGAGGTGAATCCCACATGTAAAGGCCGCAAAATTATTCCATTCATCAAGATCAAAGAACATGTTCTCGTAAAATTTGTCATATGGAAAATTTATAGTAGGCAGTGATATTACCTCATGAATATCTCCCATGAAATGAGAGAAACAAGTAGTGCTTGTGTTAAATTATCCGCAAGTTATACAACTAAGCATTAGGTTCCATTCTTATTTAACTAAGAAAGCATTGAAATGTAATTCATTGTGAAAAAGCAAACATTTTTTGTGATACGTATATTTAACCGATTGTGAGATAATGGCACCAACAAAAGCATACATTTTCTCCACCAATGGTTCTCGCCGCCATAACCTTCTGCCGAGAAGTGTAATTTTATGGCACCTTCAAGTGCACACGTTCTTTACTCCATGTCTATCATGGCGCCTCCCCTCGTTTACAAACAAACGTAGCAAATCTAACTCCTCTCGACAGGCTCGATATTTTTCTCTTACACTGCACACTATTAAGAGGAAATTAATCCTTACATTAAAGGTTAACTTACATTCTGCAATAACTAAATCTCGGGATCGAATTTTATCATGGATAGCAACTTACGCTCATAACTATAACCACACCTAGTTATCTCTGTGTTAATGTAGTGCAATGGACTTGCCCAATGAAATCTCGGGACCAGATTTCGATCGTGCCAAGAACATAAAGAAGCAAGATCACTATCCGCATACTCGTGAGCAAGCTTCTCACCGCCTCTCGATGCTTCTTTACTTAGAAGTGGTCGCAATTGCCAATCAAAAAGAGTAAGTATCACACCGCCGTAATTTGCACAACCCATCAAACAATTATATCTTTCCAAGTTAGAAGATTGTTTATATAAGATATTATTTAAAGAAAATCGTAAGTCAATTAATAGAGGTTTTTTCCACATTTAATAATCATACAAGTATTGTCAATCATATAGTTTTACATAAGGGATTAACCGTTCTACAATTCTAAAGTATGGTTTAAAATATTTTTAATCGTTAAAGTTCCACCCACAGGAAATATGATAATAATCTCAAAGTCGAGAAATTTTTTTTTTAAAAGTGATAAACATATATTTATTTATTTTAGATTAACCAAAATTTGTCGATGATAAATTAAATTATTGAGATTAAAATACAGAGAGTTTTAATTTAATTTTATAATGTGATTATCTTCCATATATTTTAAGGTTAATTTTTTTTGAAATTAGATAGAGATTTATTAAAATTATAAGTTTGAGTTATATAATTTTTATGATATAAATGCTTAATTTTTTTTTTAAATTCAAAAATGTATTTTTAAATCATAAAAATTACAAATTCATTTAAAATTATATTATTAAATTTAAATTAAAAAAAACTAAATTTAAATTAAAAAACAAAATGTAAAAGAATTAAATAACATAATAAATGTTATAGATTCATATTTATAATTAAAATATCAATTCTTTAATTAATATTATAATGTGAAGGAAAGTTTCGTGGTGATACAAAATATTTTTGAGAATAGTTCAAAGTTCTAAATTATTTTTTAAAACATTTATCTATTTTTTTTGTTTTAATAAAAATGAAAGTTAGTGCTTTTGTGTGGAGAGATAGAAACTTTCTTGGAATCCACACAATTTGAATGAAAGCTTAAAGATTTTAAGAATGATTAGTCTTTAGCATTGTAATTATTTGATATTTTTATTTTTTATCAAAATTAGATGATACAATTTTTAGTAAGATTCACCATTGAAATTGTTTATTTTTGAATATATAAATAGATTTAACGCATTGAAAAACTCTTTAGATTTTTATAAAATCAAACTTAAAATTCTCTATACAAATTTCAGTCAAAATTAACTTAATTAATTGCCCTCAATATTTAAACTATCACGTTTAAATATTAATTTATATAAAATTATTATAAAATATAAATAAGCATAAAAAATTAACCATTAATTATGAAATATATTATTATTTATTTAAAATTTTTAATTAATAATAATTAATAATCATAAAATATTTAATTTAAAGTTCAAAAAGCATTCGTATATAAGTAAACGGAGCTTTGTTTCAGCCAAAATTAACCTAATTAATTGCCGCCTAATGTTTAAACGACCTCGTTTACTTTAATTTATGTAAAGAAAAAATAACCATTAATTAATGAAGTATGTTATTATTTATTTAAATTTTTAATTAATAATAATAATCATAAAATATTTAATTTAAAGTTTAAAACACATACTTATATAATTAAACATAGCTTTGTTGCACGTTAAAGTAGTTTAACGTATGGTAACCCTCATATCAACATATTCAAAACTAATTATTTGGACCTTAGTGTAAGGAGTTTGAAAGGTGCTTTCCACGAATTGTAGGAATGTATTTCCGACCGAGGGCAAGTTAACATTATATTTATGGTTTTCATTAAAAAAAAAATTAATTTTAGGTAGATTATTGGGATAAAGGGAAATTATTTTGGAAAAAAGAAGAAGATAATATTAAAAATATTATTATTTTTAATTTTAAAGATAATTTATGAAATGATAAGGAGTTTTTACAGAAAAATGAAGTATTACAAGGAGATCAATCTCATTTTTGATAACAAGAGTTATCTTTCTAACTTGATCAATGTTAAGAAGATAATGAACATTGTCAAGATTGGAACTATTTCTTATGAGTTTCAAAGTGAGATTGGACATTCCCAAAACATCTTGGAACAAAAGAGCCTATCACCTTTGAGACACTAAGAGGCTTGAAGATAAAAAAAAATCATTGTTTCTTGGATTGTCCAACTCTTACTCACATTTCTTCTAATTTTCAAAATATTTTTCATAATACCAACCATCTTGACATGTTACTTTAGCAAAACTATAATGATTTCGAAATGTTTCTCTCTTTTCTTTTCAATCACAAAAACAAAATATTAAAAAATCTTATTTAGTCTCTTATTCTCTGTAGGTCTAATAAACCATATTAATCCTAGTAGACATTAACCATCTTCTTTTTCATAATCATTATATATTATACAATTATTTCTAAAATCACAAGATTACACCTTTTTCTTCAATTCACTTTTTTAATGAAAATAATGTTATGACTAGACACCTTTGCATTTTTGGAAAATAATATTTATATATAAAGTATTTTGAAATAATTTTATGATTATAACACTTCTTTTGAATTATTTTTAATTTAATATAAATAAAAAGGATTAATGTCTCATAATGTATAATATATAAATATTAAGATATTTTGATTTTTATAAAAATAAGTGTGTTATAAAGACAATACCTCAGTTAACTCGTTATAATAAAACCAAATATATCATAATTCTTATATCCCCTTTCTATATATGGTAAATACCAATATACCATAATACTTATATCAACTAGGTAATCTCCCCCTACTAAGAGAGTGGTTTATTGGCTGCAATAATGCCAAGAAGATTATGTCTATATTCTTCTCTTTTTCACGTGTGTTTACATTATACTTATAACGTTGAAGTAAAATTGGGTTTCAAAATTAAAAAAATCAAGATTTAATAAGAATAAATAAGGTTGAGATAATGATGTCATTTTAGAGATAAATATTTTTTAAATGAAAAGAAGTAAATTATTTTTTTAATTTTATTTTTGGTGGATTATTTTATAGGTTTATTTGAATATGAAGTTGTTGGCACTTTTGAATATAACTACTTACTCTACATTGACTAAATCCACGAAAAAGAATTGAAAATACATGTGGATTTAATATTTAAGTAAAACTATAAAAGAATATGTTAAAAACACATTTAAAATTTTTTTTTCCACTTATTTTATTATTTCAAATATTATTTTATTATTTCCTTCACAAAGTCATTTTAGAATTCAAAGTTCCTAATAATTATAATATCTTATTTATATTTTTGAGATGTTAGGTTATATTAAGATTTTATATCATATTAAGATTATGAATCATTTTTAATTTGAATAAAAAAACCTAGAAAAAAGGAGAAGATAAATCTGACGTGTTTGTAGTTAATAGAATTTTTATGTGTGAGTAGATATAATTTCTATATATACTTATCTATAATTAGAACTTTACAAAGTGTATTTTGATCAAATGTGTAAATAATAATTAGATTTCAGTAATTAAAAAAAAAAAATACCTAATTTAAATTTAAATACAAAATTACAAAAATTATATTATATTTTTATTTTTATTTTATTATATTTTTATGTCTTTTTTTAAATTTAATTTAATTAATTTAATCTATAAATAAAATCAAAAAGCATCTCATAATTAAAATTTAAAAATATATTCTTAAAATATGTATACATTATTTTTAAATTTTAATTATCTTTAAAATGTGTACAAATAACAAATTTTAATTTTTAAAATTCTAAATAAACTAAAATTGTAATAATATTTTAAATAACTAATTCTAATTTTTAAAATTCTAAATAAATTGAAATTGTAATAGTATTTTGATGTAGTTCTTTCACATTAATCACAGCCAAAAATTATGTTTTGGGTTGGACTTTTTAAATAACTAGTGTGGTTAATTATTAAAAAACCGATAAAGTCTAAGAGAATAAATAAGACAAAGGTGCAAGAGAAAAGGGCTAGATCTTTAAAAAAAAAAAATGCAATGCAACAAAACTAGTCAAACACAAAAGTTATCGTTAAAAAAATAAAAATAAAAATAAAAAATATTATTATCTTAATATTAATAATATGTTATATAATTATTATAAATAATCTTGAAAACTATAACATATATATTAATTAAAATATATATTTATTTAATAATAAATATATCTGATTAATATTAAAATAATAAATTAAAATAATAAGTAATATATTAGGGACATAATATAATATAGTCTAAAAGATAAGATATAATGCAATATGAGGAGGTTATAACACAATAAGCTTCTCAATATTGTGTTATAACTCTTAGAATTGTAATATAATATATTTAATATCAATATTAAATTAGAATGGTAATATAATATATTTAATATCAATATCAAATTAATATTTTAATATTAATTAGATATATTATTGATAAAGAAATATTAAACGTTTGATATTAATATATATGTTTAAGAATTATTTATTAATAATGAGATATAATATATTGTTTTGGGTTATAATGTTTTTTAATTCTTGATTTTCTTAAATGTGTGGTTATGTGTTTCACTTATAGTTTGAATTTTTTATATTTTTTTTATTTTCTTACAATTATGTTTCTATTTATCTTTTAGATTTGATGAGATTTTTCATCTTGATTCTAATGATAAATTATGCCAGTTGGTTCTAGAAATCAACTCAAAATTATTTGATATGATTGATAAGAACTATATCAAAGCATTATGAATCACAAAAGCCTAAACTCAAAAATTGTAATAATATTTGGAAATTACATAACTCCCTAACATATGATAGTATCATTTATTATTCATAAATAATTTTATGAATTTACATTAATTTAATTTTCTATATTAAATTTTTAAATAAAAAATTTATGTTTTTAATTATTAAATATATTTCTATCAATTAAATGTATTTAATTTATTAATATATTTATTATTATTAAATTTATTGTTAAATTTGTATATAATATGATAACCTCTGTTATAATGACTTAAAAATTTATTATTAAATCTTAACCATCTTCAAAAATTAAAACACAAATATTATTTCCTCATATCTATATATATATATATATATATATATTATTTTGTGAATACAAGCTTATTAATTATATTTATAAAAATAAATATTTATTGAGATAATAATATTATCAATTTTACATATTCTCATGATTTTTCATTTAATTTTAAATTTTATTTTTAATTTGATATATATATATTTTTTTAATATTCTATTTAATAGAAATCATTTCATGATTTGTAACTATTTTATGATTTGTATTTGTTATAATTTTCATTTTTTATTTTTTATTTTTTTTTTGGTTTAAATTTGATAATGGTGAAGAGACATCATAATCATGAATACAAATAAAATCATCTATCCAAAATCATATAAACAATTTTTAATTCAAATTAAATTAACTTAAAACAATTTATAATTTAAAATAAATAACTTAATTACATATTAAAAAAATATAAACATTTAAACTTGCTATGACAAATGCTAATTCAGAGTATAAATCATTGAAGTAAAATATTATTGAATATTTTTGCAGTGTGAGTAGCGTACGAAATCTTTTGGTGAAAACGCGTTTCGAACCAACCCGGTGGTTCTCTGTCTATGAGACTATCTATGAATATTTAAATAAATTTACTATTTCCCAAAACCCTTAATACATAAAAATAAATGTAGAATCTCAGAAGTTATATATATAATTGAGGCACTCTAAGCTGATTTACGATCTTTGTCTCTTCCCTGGATCACAACTGTGGTAAATGTGGTCCTAAGGACCATATCCATATTATGACAACACTCTCTTGAAGGACCATGTCCATATGTAAGAGAAATAAGTGAAGTGTCATGTCCCTACTTTGCCCTAATTTGCCACAGCTTGCCCACCTTGCACGTCTAATTTATTCTACTCAACGCCCATCCATCCCTGCGGTGCCTTACACGTCACCAACAACAAACCCCGCCTACTTTGTCGTAATCAGTCACACAGAACACGCTTGCAGGTCCTTATACCTTCACCTCTACTCAACGGTCGGACAGTTTACTTCCCTACCTTGACTGTTTTCCAACCAGAAATCTATGCTTTGTTTAGTCTCTCAACAATAACCTAAATTACCTGGGCACCATTCTGAGCTCTCTTAAAACAGAGTTAATGGCCATTGTCTTTCCATACTAGTATTGTGGTTAGGCTTCCATAGTTTTGGTCTGTATATTCATAATGATATTATGAGTGTTCTAGGACGTCTTCAAGCTCCAGTGATTTGGATTGTGCTTATATCCATAACTTTAGGAATTGGATCTTTCACTTTTATATGAGGGAAAACTCTATGTTTATAAAAGAGTGGTTGGAAGACGGGTGTAAAATCACTAGATTACTCAAAAATTCGGTCTATGGTTAAATTCTTCACAACTTATTAATGGATACAATCCTGTTGGTATGAACAGTTTATCTGTTCAACATCTTCAGGGTTATGAACAGTCATGGAATAGAATCATATCTATTATTAATTATAGATTTTGAAAATGTTTTAAATTTTTAAGCTTAAAAGAAGGGTTAATTGTTTCACTTTTAAAGTTTCTCTTCATTACTAAATTCCAGAATATTCTCAAAATCTGATATCTATCCAATTGTATTAAATTTATCTAGGATTGTCTTGAAATCTGATTATCATTTTATCCATTTTTCCAGAAACATTTTGCCCATCAAAATTATAAATTAAACTAAACGCAAACAAAAATATAGAATTCCACCTTGGAAAAAATCCATTTATTTAGAAACAAAACTCAGAAAAAAATCATCAGACTCAGCACCTTTTGTCCATCCATAGACAAACACCCATCTCAAATGTTAACCCCTAAACAAGCAAAGCAAAATAGAAAGAAAAACATGTAGCTACAGACAAAAGTTCAAACTTCATTGCAATAAAAAAAATGGAAGAATAAAATAATAATAGTTACCTCAGCTATCTTGCAAGTGGAATAATGTCCTTCCTTTCCCCAAGCCTCCACACCATGAGGAGGAGCCACACCAAGAAGGAGAAGGAGAATCAATATCTCCATTCCAAACAACATTAAACACCCAAACTTGCCCATTATCACTCAAACAAACTTCTCTGCTCCTTTTCTTCAACTCTGGCAAAAAACTTGTTCACCCAATCTGCTCCTGCAATCTTCACCTACTGAATTCTTACAGTACTGATCACCAACACAACAAACAAGAACAAGATCCTTCATTTTCCTTTCTCTGCAACAGCAATTTATAAAAATTGTGAAGTAGGTGGAGGTTGGGAATTTATCGAGTGCAAGTCTTCGTTACAGTTTGCTTACACCGTCCTTTGTTGCGTGTGTTTGGCCTCAATTGTTAAACAATATCAAACCTAGGATGTCAATTTGCTTACGTTCTTTGAAATTATAAAAGGAAAATGATTACCTGCTATTTTCACAGGCTTTGAGCGCCTGTGAAAATTCCCTCCATGAAAGCTGCTTACACCGAATTAGTGAAGCGGGACCAACCCAGCGCGAGTTTGTACGTTAAGCATATCCAAGGAATATCTTGTGCAAACGTGGCTTGCATCTTCATAATTCTACAGACGTTTACAGCGCGAGGAATTCCTTGTTGCGTCCAATAAAATCAATGTATAAATTATTATTTGACATTAGAATTTGCTTGGCATACGCCTTAGCACACATTAAACAAATGCTACCACGTTGTTTTGATGTATAGGATCGATTGGTTGTTCGGTAATAAATTAGTTATTTTTAATGATGGTTGACTTTGAACATTAATTACTGCATACATTTTCTAGGTGAAATAAATGGACCATGTTGATGTAACGTGTATTTTATTCAGCTAGGGACTAACTGAATATATGGATAATTATTGTAAGAATATATTTTTAATAGTGATTAGATTTCGTTAGGTTAGTAGGTAAAAAGTTATGTGATAAGTTTATGTCTATGTGTAAACACGCCAAGTGGTTGGGAGTAAGAAGTAACATGATGTGAATGTGATTGTCTAGATAATATAGGTAAGAGGTCATGATATAAGTTTATGAAGTATAAGAAGTATTATGATGTGAATTTAATTGTTATGAGTTTAATGAGGTAAATGATCATGTAATATTTATTTTAGTGAGTAAAATGGTTGTGGATAAGAAGTACTTAGATGTGAATGTGGTTGTCATGAGTTTAATTAAGTAAATGATGATGGTTTATTTTAGTGAGTTAAATGGTTATTTATTAGTATAGATTCATTTAAAGCACAGATCTAACATGAGTTGAAAATGATCAATTTTTTTTCGAATTTTATAAATATTACATAACATGGTATTAAGCGATTTTATATTAATTCATGTTAAAATATTTTACTCATAATTCACATTTGATGTTTTATCTCTGTATTTTATTACTTGAAGAGTGAAAGTGAAATATCAACAACTGAGTTAATTGTTTTTCTTGTTAATAGATTTTTAATTGTTTATTTATATAGCAATTTAATTTTTGTTTTATTTTTGGCCGATATAAGCAAAAATTATTTGTATAATTATTTTTAGGATGTGACATACTTACACATGTCCCTCATACTGGATTGTAGAATGAGCCTTTCGGCTCCATAAGAAGTACTATGATAGATATTATATTTTGGGATTCGTAGAATGAGCCTTTCGGCTCCATAAGAAGTACTATGATAGATATTATATTTTGGGATTCAACTGTTCTAAGTAAGTCATTCATATTTTTAAGTCAATTTACGATTATCTCTCATAAAAATGGTCATAGATGAAAGACTTACTTAAAGAAATTGAATCCCAAAATATGATATCTAATATAATGCACTGTGGAAACCCCTAAATACTTAAAACGTACTATTATGTGAATGTAGTTGCTATAAGCTTAATTAGGTAAATGATGATAGTTTAATAAGTCCCTCATGTAATGTTCATTTTAGCTAATGAAGGTGCTAGCCAATGTATAAATAATTATGCATTATTCTAATAGTAATTAATTGGTAGAAAAGATAAAAAGTGATGTGATGATTTTATGTGGTATGTGTATATAAGTTAAGTGGTTATATGTAGGAAGTATTACTATGTAAAATTACTAATTATTTAGATAATGAGGAAGGAGTTCATGTGATAGATTTACTAGGCATGTGTATGTAAGTTAAATGATTGTGTATAAGAAGTTTATGATGTGAAAGTGGTTGTTATGGGCCTAATAAGGTAGATGGTGATATCCTAGCAAGTCAGTCATGTAATGCGTATTTTACTGAGTAAGAGTGCAAATGAATATATGAAAAATTATGTATTATTATAATAATGATTTATGGGGTAGAGGAGGTAAGAAGTCACATGATATGTTTATGTGGTATGCCTATAAAAGTTAAGTGGTTGTGCATTTATGTGGTATGTGTATAAAAGTTAAGTGGTTGTGCCTTTATGTGGTATGTGTATAAAAGTTAAATGGTTATGTGTTAGAAGTATCTTGGTGTGAAATTATGTGATTATTATGTGGGTAAATTAGATAGGGAGTCATTTGATAAGTTTACTAGGTATATGTATGCAAGTTAAATGATTGTGTATAAGAAGTATCATTATATGAATGTAGTTGTTATGATTATGATATCTTTAAAAGATTCATTAGAACAAAATATGTTATATGTAAATATATTTAGGATTGGTTTATAAAATAGTTAGGATCCTTGTATTTAAAGAGTTCAATAGTTGAGTTGAATGAGAAATTTTCTCTCAACTTCTCTTTTTGTTTATAAAGTATATATGTGTGTGTGTGTGTAATGTGTAACTAGAGTCTAAGAATTGCTATGAGTCGTAGTATGGACACATGTTAATTTATGTTGAAGTAAACACTTTATGAACTATGTAAATATATTTTGTGCATTAATGAAAAGTTTCCACAAAACTAACTAAAGGGTGGAGTACCTATTCTGGCCATGATAGCATGAGAAAGAATTAGTGGGAGGATTATGGGAATTAACTTTGCTTATAATGCCAAAGAAAACTATCAAATCTTTGTACCAAAGATTTTAATTTGAAATGATGCTTTATATTTTCCCTCCATCTAAAAAATTCATTGAACATGAAGAATTTGGTAGCTGAAGCACCCACTTTCCACAATTATGGAGGTTGGGTGGTGCTTTATTTTGAATTTTGTTTTCATTGATGCCAACATTATTTTTGAGTGCTCTTAAAATATGTCAATGGATTGCATTGATTGGAAGCTCCAATAATCAAGAAGTATTACAAGGATGAGAAGCTCCTGTGTTGTGCTCATGTTTCCCCACTTTTGATGAAGATTATGAATAGGAAGATCAGTGAAATTGGGAGCAAGATAATCATCAATTAATAGAGCTCATTGTGTTGATTCCAATGGCAGGTGGAAAACCTCATAACTCCTCACGGTTGAGGAGATATGTTTATTCAAAGTTGGAGCCTCATTGTATGGTTGATGTGACCCAATAAGAGATGCTTAAAGGCAACTTGTTGATTGGTTTATTAGTGGCAATTATTCTAAAGAAAATTCACCTAAATTATGATGGGCCTATTAACCCTTGAAATATGGACTACCTAGCCTAATTCGGCTTGTAAAGAAGGATTAGTAATTAGGGAAAATTTGGAGGTTAAGATGACCTTAAAATTTGGCTCCAAATTTTTAAATTGAAAATTTGTAGGGTCAACTCCATCTATTTTAAGCATGTCGCTCCCCTTCCCAAAAGCCTCCACAACCAGTATAAATATAGGGCTCATATACCCTCTTAATTCAGAATTGATACAAAATATTTGAAATATTATCTATGATTTCTGAGGACTTTACATTTCCACACAAATCAAGAGAAGTTAGGCTAAATTTTTTAAGGTTGGAATCTTAGCTTTGCAAGGTTTTTATTCTTTATTGGACAAAGGATATATTCACCTAGTTTTGAGGCATATCTTAAGACTATATGTGGTCCGCTATGATGAATTCCAGGTCAAATATTTCCGAGAAAGTGTTGGATTTCTCACTAGGGCAGTAGGGTGGTGCACGATGGAGATTGAAGTCTCCTTCAGGTTGGAGCTTAAGAACACTTCATCGTGGCAGGGTGGTATTAGGGTAACAAGTTGGTGCTTGCAGGTGTCAGTGCATCCTTTTATTGGTGCTAATAAATTATGGGGTTGGGAGCCTCCTTCCAGTTTTTGTTGGAGAATATTGGAAGTTGTAGCTTCCTATTGATGTAATATTTCAAGACCTATATTAAAATGGTTCAGTGGTTTTTCTCTCATAATGGTTTCCACCTAAAAATCTCTTATATGTTGTATTTGATGTTGTGAATTATTGAATGGTGTTGTTGATTTATGTTTTGATCTGATCCTAATGTTATTTAATGCTTTGAAGATCAAAAATTAACTAATTGACATGAAATATTGATTCACCTTCCTCTTAGTATTTCCTCTCAGTACTGGTATCAGAGTTGGTTTCTCTAATTGTAGCCTAACAGCTGGAAGGTGGGTATGAGAAGATAAGAGATGGGAAATTCAAGGAAGCATGCATCCAAGCTATCAAAGGAAGTCTCTGGTATTGTAGTAATATAAAAATCTATTACAACTAATGAAGACAATCAATTTGTTCAGCCTCTTGAGTTTGATGAAACCAAATATGAAATATGGGAATCCATAATGGAAGTCTATTTGAAAGCTCATGGATATGATGTATGGAATTTTTTTGTTTATCGAAATACATCTACTAATTAATCAATAAGGTCCAGTGCAAAATCATTGAATGTCATTCTAAGCTAGCTACCATATTTTGTGAAATCCAAAGTGGATCAATGTTCATCAACCTAGAGGCTTTGGAAGAAGCTTCAAAATATTTTCTTAAAGAAGCATGCAAGTCAAAAATAAGATGATGATGATCATCGTTCAAATGAAGCAGATACTCAGGTCAAAGAATTTTATGATGATGAAGAAGAAGAAGCAGAATTGGACATGGATGGAGAATTTATTAGCGCCTTAACTTGAAGTTGAATTTATTCAAAAGAAAAAGGATCTTGACGTAGCTCTAGCCGAAATAAACAAGCTCAAGGAATAGTCGCAGGATACTGAAAAGAGGGATCATGTCATTAATGAAAATGAACAAGAAGTGGCTAAGTTATTTATTATGCTAAAATAAGAAGAAATAAGAGAAGGTATTTTGACAAGTCATCTCAAGGAAATATTTGAGAAATTGAATAAGCTTAAACCTAATTCCATTCAACAGGAAAGGAAACTTGAAGAAGAGATCATCTCCCTGAAGACCCAACTTGAAGAAACAAAAAAAACCAATGAAGTAATAAAGACTCAAGTGTTGAAGAATGAAGAAGATGTCATCCCCAATAGTCAGAGATCCTCATGTGTCAAAACAAGTGAAGCTCCATGCATTGAAGGCACAAGTTACAATCCCCCAAAGAGCAAGATTGAAGAAAATAATGTCATCATTCTTCAAAGGTCAAATCAATGTGGAAGCTACAAGGAGATTGAATATGCTAAAAAACAAAAAAGGGCTAAAACCCCTCTAAGGAAGAATTTCTTTAGAAGATCCACATCATTAAATCAAGCCATCTCATCCAAGTATACTCCTATATTTTCAGGTTACTATTTTTCATGCACTGATTATGGGCATAAGGCTAGGGATTGTAAAACTTATGACAAGGATGATTATCAAGGTCATTATCAAAACTATAAAAGCAAGTTTAAAAAATCACAAGACATATACCAAAATGGATTCTTTAGCAAAAAGTATATGTCAGTTGCTCCATCATTCAAGTTCAACATTGAATGTTACGAATTCCAAGACTATGATATTTGTAACATTCAAGTTGGTCTTAAAAAGTTGGCTCCAAAATTTCAAATTGAAAATTTCTAAGGTTGGCTCCATATCTTTTAAGCATGTCACCCCTCTTCCTAGAAGCCTCCACAACTAGTATAAATATATGGCTCATCCTCCCTCCTAAATCACAATCTGATACACATTATTTGAAATATCATTTGTGATTTCCGAGGCCTTTGCATTTTCATGCAAATCATGAGTTAGGTCGAATTACCTAAGGTTTGAATATGATATTTGCATGGTTTTTCTTCTATCTTGGATAGAGGATACATTCTCTTAGTTCTTAGGCATATATGAAGCCTATCTGTGGTCTACTGTGATGAATTGAAGGTTGAATCCTTCTGGGAAAGTGGTGGCTTGGTCAGTAGGGTGGAAATGTGGTGCAAGGCTCGAGATTGAAGTCTCTTTCAGGTTGGAGTATGAGAACACTTCATGGTAGGAGGGTGGTGCTAGAGAAACAAGTTGGAGCAAACTTTTAGTTGGAGTTGATAAATCAAGGGGTTGGGAGCCTCCTTCCAGTTATTATTCGAGAATCATAGAAGTCGTAGCTTCTTATTGATGTAATATTTAAAGACCTATGTTAAAATTGTTTAGTGGTTTTACTTCCGGAAGGGTTTCCACCTAAAAATATCTTGTATATTGTATTTGATGATGTGCATTGTTTAATGGTGTTGTTGATTTATGTTTTGATATGATCCTAATGTTATTTAATGCTCTTAAGATCAAAAAATAACTAATGAAATGAAATAATAATTCACCTTCTTCTCATTATTTCCTCTCAGTACTAGTTTCAAAGTTGATTCCTTTCATTGAAAATTAATAGCTGGAAGGAAGATATTAGAAGAGTGGTGATGGGAAATTCAAGGAAGCATGCATCCAACTGACCAAAGGAAGTCTCTAGTATTGTACTAATCTCAAAATATGTTACAACTAACGGAGAGAATTAAGTTGGTCTAGCTCTTGAGTTTGATGAAACTAAATATGAAATATGGGAATCCAAAATTGAAGGCTATTTGAAAGCTCATGGATATGATGTATGACATTCTATTATTTTTGGAAATACATCTAATGATGAATAAATAAGGTATAATGCAAAAACATTGAATACCATTCTAAGCACCCTACTAGATCCTATGAAAACCAAAGTGGATCAATGTTCATCGACCTAAAGGCTTTGGAGGAAGATTTAAAATATTTTCTAAAAGAAGTATGCAGGTCAAAAAGAAGATGATGATGATCGTGATCCCAATAAAGTAGATACTCTAGTCAAATAATATGATGTTGGTGTTGATAATGAAGGAGAAAAAGTGGACATGGATGGAGAATTTATTAGCACCTTAAGTGATCTTAACAAAGCAAGGAAGAAAAATCAAATACTTGAAGATGAAGTTATTTAAAAGAAAAATTATGTTGATGCAAATCTAGCTTAAATAAATAGGTTCAAGTAATAGTTGCATGATACTGAAAAGCAGGATCATGTCATTAATGAAAGGGAACAAGAAGTGGCTCAGCTAATTATTATGCTACAAGAAGCAAAAAGAAGAAAAGGTATTTTGAAAAGTCATCTCAAGGAAAGATATGAGAACTTGAACAAGCTTAAAGCTAATTCCAGTCAAAAAGAAATAAAACTTGAAGAAGAGATTATCTCCCTGAAGACCCAACTTGAAGAAACAAAAAGAACCAAAGAAGTAATAAACAGTCAGGTGTTGAACAAAGAAGAACATGTCATCCCCAGTAGCCGAGGATCCTCATGTGTCAAAAAAAGTGAAGCTCCATCATTGAAGGCACAAGTTACAAACCCCCAAAGAGAAATATTGAAGAAAAGGACGTCATTAGCCTTCAAAGGTCAAAACAAAGTGGAATCTAAGAGGAGATTGAAGATGCTAAAACACAACAAAGGGCTAAACCCCCTCTAAGGAAGAACGCCTTTAGAAGATCCACATCACCAAATTAGCAATACATCTAATCCAAGTACACTCATATATTTTAATGTTACTATTTTTCATGCACTCATTATGGGCACAAGGCTATGGATTTTAGAACTTATGACAAGGATGATTATCAAGGTCATTATCAAAACTCTAGAAGCAAGTTTACAAAGTCACAAGACATATATCCAAATGGCTTCTTCAATGGAAAGTGTATGTCCGTTGCTCCATTATTCAAGTTTAACATTGAATGTTACAAATTCCATGACTATGGAAAAATAACTCATGATTGTAGATACATGATGGAATCTTCCATGAAGGAAAATTCTAATATCAAGTATAAGAAGGTTTAGAGAAGAAAGAAAAAGAAAGAAAATTATGCGAATGAAGAAATATCAATAGTTGTTTTCTTAATATTTGTGAAGCCTAAAAACCACGATTAATCCACCGATGAGAAGGAAGATGTCAAGGTTTAGAATAATCTCACAATAGAACAAGTGCATATATAATTTTGAACAATCTAGCTTGGAGACTCCCTATCTAGTGAATGTTGAAGAGCAAGATTCTAAGTAGCAGTGATTGTTTTTTGAAGATCCATCCTTAGATACTTGAATTATAGATAGTGGATGTGAATAAGTCATCAATAATCATTGTGAATAGATTAGGTAGCATATGGAGTAATGAATTTTGTTATGGATAACTTTCATAATTGAAAATTGCAAAAGGAATCATTGTCTTTGTCTTAGAAGTGAATATTTTTGGTTATGCATATTGACAAGAAGAATCAACTGTGGCAAGTTAGGAGATGAATATAATTTCAGGGGGAGAGAAGAAGTTAAATGGAAAAAGGCATATTATAGGGAGATGGAGGAATATATTTCATCAGGGGGAGAAACCCTTTCCCATTGATCTCAATGGGGAGAGAAATCAAAAGAAGAAGATCATAAGAATGAATACAAGAGGAGCCATCTTTGCAGGGGGAGTATATGTGTTTCCATCAGTGAAAAAGGGGGAGATTGTTGAATGGTGTTTTCATCGCTGCCAACATCATCTTTAAACACTCTTAATATAAGTTAATGGATTGAATTGATTGGAAAATACAATAATCAAGAATTATTCGAAGGATGAGAAGATTTTGTGATATGTTCAAGTTGCCCCATTTTTTATGAATATTTTAAATAGGGAGACCAGTGAAATTTGAAGCGATACCATCATCAATTGATGGAGTGCGTCATGCCTATTCCAACGATGGTTGGAACTCCTCATAAATACTAACAGTTGAGGAGATATTTCTAGACAAAGCTGGAGCCCCATTGTATGGTTGAAGTGCCCCAATAAGAGATGCTAATGGAAACTTGTTGATTGGATTATTAGTGGCATTGATTCTCTAGAAAATTTAATTAAATTATGATGAGCTTATTAACCCTTTAAATATGGACTATCCTGACCCAATTCAACTTGTAAAGAAGGATTTTGAAAAAAATGGGGTCAAACTTAAAAGTTAGCTCCAAAATTTCAAATTGAAAATTCAAATTTTAAAATCTGTAGGGCCGGCTCCATATGTCGCCCCACCCGCCCTAGAATCCTTCATGACCAGTATAAATATAGGGCTCGTCTACCCTCCCAAATCAAAAATTGATGCACATTATTTGAAATATCATCTATGATCTATAAGGCCTTTGCATTGTCACATAGATGAAGAGGAGTTAGGATGAATTTTATAAGCCTGGAATATAATCTTTGTATGGTGTTTCTTCTTTGTTGGACAGAGGATATATTCATATATTTATGAGGCATATCTGAACCATATCCATGATACACTGTTATGAATTGAAGGTTGAAACCTTCAAATAAATTGGTGGCTTATTGAGTAGGGTGGCAAGGTGGTGCAAGGAAGGTATTGAACTTTCCTTCAAGTTGAAGCTTGAGAACACTTCAAGGTGGCAGGGTAGTGTTAGAGAAACACATTGGAGCTATAGGTCGTTGGAGCCTATTTCTAGTTTTTGTTAGAAAATATTAGAACTTGGAGCTTCCTATTAATGCAATATTTAAATACCTATATTAAAAGTGTTCTATGTTTTTTTTCCCAAAAGGGTTTCCACCTAAAAATATATTTTGTGCTATCTTTGATGTTCTGCACTATTGAATGGTATTGTTGATTTATGTTTTGATATGATGTTAATGTTATTTAATGCTATGATGATTTAAAATCAACTAATTGGAGAAATATTGAGTCACCCCACTCTCATTATTTCCAACACTTGAAGAGTTCATTCAGATTTCAATGGGTAGTAAGGGTAAGTGCCTATCTTAAATTTTGAGAGTTTACCTATAAGTGGTGTGGTGGAATGGGGAAATTCTTAGGGGAACAACCATCCAATTATGGATTAAAACACCCATGGAGGGTAAGGGGATGTACAGTTTCCTACAAAAGTGAAGCTTGCAAGTTGAGATCTACCAATCCTGAGTAGAATGGTCATTGTGACATTCAGGGTAACTAGAGATCAATTTGGTTTCCTACATTTGTCTAGAAAAGTATCACTCTCGAGTGAGAGTGTGCTAGTGCATTCTATAGTTATAAAGACCTATTTCTACTTGTTAATTTTTTTGTAGAAGAACCTAGAATTTGAGCTTAGGGAAGGAGCTACAAATTTATGCAAGAAGGGTGAGCTAGAGTTGTGTTGAGAAGGGAAAATGTTGAGGGTCTGTTTAGGCAATGAAGGGGCTTCCTAGTGTTATGCCTCACCAACCAGAGAGACATCTAAGAGTTCATGGGAGCCTTGAATTCAATGGGAAAGAGAGACTTTTTCTATAATTTTTCGTGAAGGAGAGTGGCCTTCACTATCATCCTTTACTTGAGTGAAGTACAATTCCCTTGGTGGTATCATTGTTTAGCGAGGGGGTGGCCAATTTTTGGAAGATAAGGACATATTTGAACCTATAATTGAGTGGTAAAGGGTTCAACCTTCATCAATTAGATGCATTCAATTGTTCAAATAATTGTCCTCACTTGCATTCTATTGTTGATGTGTTGTAAATTGATTGATGATTTTTGGTTGAATGTTAATGCTTTCTTATTATAAATTTTGTGGATAATGAATGGTAAATGATACTAATGATTTCAATAGGAAACTAGTTTCCTAGCCCATGATGATATCTTGGATGGTGAAACCTCTGTAGATATTTGGATATAGACTTGTACCTAGGAGTACAAAGCTAATGGCCTTCATCTCTAGACAAGCAAGGATGCTAGTTGGTGAAAATAATTTTACTAACGTGTCAATGATGGGAATAATTTTAATTAATGTCTTGTATAGTAACATAATAAAAATTTGCCTTACTTGAATGGAGCATTACACATCATGGTTTAAGCTTGAATAAAGGAATTATGCATCATGATTTGAACTTGAGCAAAGTGCACCATTCTAATATGAAATTGGCACCCATAAACCTCCTTTTGGGTCAGCTAGGAGTCATTCCTAACTTACACATTCAAGCTTGTGAGAGTGGAATCCCCATCTCTCAAGTCTATTCATGTGTGTATGTGTGTGTGTGTAACATTGACCAGATAATATGAGTTAGATATTCTGAGGGGGTAACTAACAAGGTAAGATTTGAGGTACTAACTCGATTTCCTTCTTAAAGAAATGGCAAATTCTTTGAACATCCTTGTAAAGGATTTTTCAGGTAACTAGCAGTGTTGTAAGGCCATAAGAGTTGAGATGGATAATTCACTAATGAAAGAAAGGCACAATAAGAATATAACCACTTTTTTGTCACATTTAAAAGCTATTGGAATTTTGTCTAATGGTATCTTCTTTTCCACCAACATTATAGCTTAAGGGGTCACTATGCACCTTTGAACAATAATCATGGGAATGAGCCCAATTTGAATTTCTAGAAAATAGAGATTAAATTCTGGAGTGTTTTGAAGGAAAACAGTATGATTCAAAATTCCCAATATGAATTTGTTGCATGGGGTTCATTCACTAGCCAAACATTTGCGTAAATTTATATTTCATTTAGGCAAAACTTCTTTGGGCAACTGAAAGCCTATACATTTTAGTTCCTTAACATTATGTTGGGCTTGCAATGCCTCAGACCTAGGTCATGTATATGTCATTGGCCTAGAGGTACATATCATGCAGATCCATGCTCATGGTTGGAAATTGGTCCATTCATAATAACCCCCTTCGCCAAATTCGATAGAAGCCTAAGATATGACCAATTAATGCCAGTCCAGTCGTTGGAATGAGCTCCTAAATTGATAGTAAAATATCCATAGGCCCGATTTGACCCCTCCAAAGAATTGGTTGGAGAAGAGTCACACCACCAAAACCCTGCCTAGAAAATTTGACTGGGTACAAAAAGGGTTTTCCGAAATTTCTCTATAACCCCGTTTCCTCGATGGTATTGAATGTTGAAGATAAAATCTCCCCATTTCCTCGATGGTATTGAATGCTGAAGATGAAATTTTCATGAAAGAGCTTTGAGTAATAGAAACCTTAGAAGATTAATATTCATATGATTAGAGGATTATATTATAATACATAAATTATGATGTATATAGTATTTATGTAATGTATTATGTTGTAGTGTTTGTATTCTTAATAGATTTGATGTGATATATTATAGGATGAGAGTAAATTATTTAGGTGGATATTTTTCCATTGTAGCTTGTTAGTGTTAGTCATTGCATCCTGTCACCAGTGATAAAATGGACTCTTATATTCATGTCTTTTTAGGGTCCCATGATCAATTTTTTGTCATTTCACTAGGTCTTCAAGTGAAAATTTGGTCACTAGGCATTAGGTTTAGGACTGTTACACAATAATTTGTCACTATCCCTGTACTCCTCATTCCTTGACCCTGGAGGACCCATACAATGACCCTTGTGTACTTTCCCAAGCATGGAATACATACCCCTGAACCACATTTTGTCTGCCAATTCATCTCCCTTTACATGGTTATAAAAGGGCCAAAAAGACACAAACATATTTCATTTTCACTCTCATTACCTCTCATCATCGAGCTCATCCCTCATTTGGTGAGAAAAACGCGTTTTTTACTCAAACTGGAGAAAATTTGAGGGCACTGCGCATACAGACACTGCATTGCATATTCGGCGAAGGCACCGTGTATAGGAGACTACATTGATAGGCACTTCACACTGATGGCTTGCGTTGCGCACGGGGCATAGTTGCCCAAACTTGCCATTTCATCACCAAATTCAGTTTTCTAGCTCCACTCCAGATTTTTTACCCTTCAAGCATTATAACAAGTAATTTTACACATGCTCATGCCTTCCTTTGCTTTGCATGCTAAGAAATTGATCACAAGCTTAGTCTCCTAGGGTTTTCATGAATTTCATGGTGTTGGTCTCCGAAAGATAAATTGCTTCTTTAAACCCTAATTTCCTGGTCCCTACATATTTTTTTATAGTTTATACATCACCTCCATCCATCACAAAGCCATTTCCATTCATTTTCTACTATTTTCCTACAAAAACTAAATCTACCCTGTGTCATTCTAGGATAGGACTGTGTTTAGGCTTTTTCAACCCCCTCCCATCAATCATTTCCAAAATTTCCTTCTTCCCCAATTCACTAAACTCATCCCCTATCTCCCTAAATTTCCTTAAAAATTTATACGACTTCCAAGTCCATCGTACCACCTCATTCCTTCATAGCAGAAAATTCCCTATTTTTGCTTGTTTATCATCTATATTTCATCATGGATGCAAATTATTCACAATAAGAGAAAAGAAAAAACCATAAAGTGGGGAAGATACTGAGGTCTGAGCCCTCAAATTGCAGTGAAATCACTTCCTCGCGATTTATTAGAAAGTTTTTTGAAGATGTCAACTTCCTACAATTTTGTTAAAGAGTGGAGGAGGTAGGTTTTCATGATCAGCTTAAAGATTTTCTTTCCACCAATTTGAAGGGAGAAAATGCCACCATTGAAGGGATTGATTTCACATTTCCAATAGATTCCATCTCTCTTTCTACATGAATACAAAATCATGGTGAATACTGATTCAAAGGGATGAACCTAGACCTTAAGAAGTACAAACCATACCTAAAATCATAGTACAAAGAGGTCCATTCACATATTCTTCCATTCAGATATTTTTTGGAGAGGTATGCACCATTGATGAAGGTTGTGATGAAATTTTTCACATGTGAGGGTAGGTTTTCCAAATTGTACCAATATCACATTAGACTGCTCATGCACTTCACAACAGTGAAGTCTCTCAATTTATGCAATTTCTTGTATAGAAGTATGATCAAGATGTCTGAAAAGGTGCAAGTCAAAAACACGAAGCATTACCCTGGTCTCTTTCACCACAGCTTGGTGAAGGTCATAGCTCTCCATCAGTTGGTAGAGAATAACATGACATGGGATACCTTCAGTGAGGCAGCCTTGCAAATGCACACAACCACTACACCAACTCAGCAACAAAACATATCACCTACCATTTCAGTACAACCTATGGAGGTGGGATCATCAATAAAACTTGCTGAAGTTTTAAAGAGCCCTAGGCCTGAGGTTACTCACACCTATCAGAGAGGCAGGAGGCTTGTGTTTTCTCCTCGGAATGAGGAAGGGGCCAAGCCTACTTCACCAGAACAGGGATCACCATCAGTGCAGCATTACACATCCATGCATGATGAGAAGAAACATGATTTTGACCTTGTAGATTTGGAGGCTAGCAATGAGCATGAAAAACTAGAGAGGGTAATCAAAGACAAGGATGCTCAGATCAAAGAGCTCCAAGACAACTTGGCAAGGGAAAAATTCATCATCTCATTCTTAGAGCAAGAAAACCAGTAGCTGAAGGTAAAACAATTGGTGTTAGAGAAAAGGAAGTTTGAGGCAAGCAAACATGATGAGAAAGGAAAAGCATTAGCTGAGCCTAATGAAAATGATGAGCATGAATAATAGGTGAAGAGGAAGAGGCCAAGAACCATGGGTCTCAAAAATACATTGCAGAAAGAAAGAGAGAAAGACCCTACAGATGAAGAACTCAGTTTTGAAGAGAGGATTGCAAATGAGATCAATAAAGACAGGGAGTTTTGGCTTGAAAAGGTAAACATCCACTTGGAGAAGCTCCTTGAAAAGGCCAATAGGGACAATCATATGTTAAGGCACATGGCTGACCATTACCACACAAGAATGTTCAAAATTTGCAATGTCAAGGTCAATCAACTACAAGATAAGCTCAAGGAAACCCTAATAAACCAAAATGAGAAGGGTAAGTTATATTTTCTTGCTGATGCCTCTATGATAGCATAACATACCTCATTTTCCACTTCTAGACCAATTTTGGGAATATTTGGAGCATTTTTTGTTTTTTGGTGAAATTTGGTGTAAATTTGTCGAATTCAGAAATTTCACTAGGTCCAGAAGCATAGCGCCTTGGTGCTACATTTTTTCCTGGGGGCTCCAAATGAAAAATGGTTGACGTTTCTAGATATATGATGGCCTCCTTTCAAAACCAATTTGCTCAAATTTTTGATTGAGGGCTCAGATTTTGAGAGAAATGTGAATTTGGGGTCAAACATCAACATTTTCCCCCTCTTTTTGACTGGCGCTGCATTGCTAGAGACACCTTGGGAGACTGAGTTTTTGAAGGCCTTCCCATGGGTAATTTTCAAAAATTAAAGATGTTATGGAAACTAGAAAAACATGGCTAGTTTATCATTCTTTCATATTTCGATTTTTACTTTAGGAAGGTTCATAAAAATGGCCTCCAAGATGGCTCCGCGCTTCTACAAATTTTTGAGATTTTAATTAAAATTTTCACTCTGTAATTTTCTTCAATTTCTAGTTTGAATTTTGTAAAGTTCAAAAGGTGAAAGTAGATGAATGTAAAAGTAAAAATTTAAATGTAAATGATAAAAATGGAATTGAATAAGTGTCCTATCCTCCATTTATTGCTTTGAGGATATGTCTCTTGATGGTTAGATAAAGGAGGAATTTGTTGTGTAACCTCCCTAGTGTGTAGCAGACTTCAAATAGATGCATGTATTTGATTTTATTGCTGGAAAATTTGACCGCTAAGGGAGGATTTAGACCTAAGTGGATATATGATGCCCATTGTAATCAGTTTCAAAGGTTGGCTTCTGTGGAATTTAGCTTGTAACACTAGTGTATTTTGTGATTTTTGCAAGAACTAATAGATAGAATTTGAAGCTATTGTGGTGGGATTCATGTGGTATGTGTTTTAACAACATTTCTTATGTGATTTATTTCTAAGTTTGATAAGCATAATTCATTGATTCAATGCTCTGTTTTGGAGAAGCTTTCACATTTATGTTTCATTTTCTTCTAATATAAATGAATTCATGATATTCATGCTTGTTTTGAAACCCTATCAATCTACCCTATACACAAGTATACCTTTAAAGTGCTAAAGTGTGTGCCTTCCTTGCCCTGTTACATCTCTGCAAATCTTATTTTCAGAGCTGAGACCTAGTCTTTCCTAGACCTATTTCACCATCTAGCACAAAAATCAAATAAATCAAACCCTAATATGCATACCTACCCTAATTTATTTCATATCGAGTCAATTGGCTATGATCTCATTGAGAGAGCCCTCTCAGCCTAGTAAGGCTAGCTACTAGGTCAAAGTGGTATGTGGTTACCTTTTTCGGTCTCCTTCTCAGCCATCGGAGGACTGGTGGAGTGCTAACACAACAATTATTTGTAGATTAGATTGATTATTGTAAAGAAAGTTGGTTCATGGAAAGGTGTGAAGTGGGAGCAATTTTTATGGTAAGCGATGATTTGATTTATTTTATTTGAATGGATTTTGTTTATTAGTAATTATTATAAGTTAGTTGTGTGGTTATTATATTTAAGTGCTAATAATGTTAGTGAGTATGTAATTTAGACACAAGTTTTGTGATTGGAAAGAAGAAATTTTGGTATATTTGTCGAAGATGAATATTACAAACAACAACTTACAAGAAAAAAATTATATGATGATAAGGAAGAGATTTTCATAAAAGCGTAGTTATGTGTTTTAAGTTGCTAACGAAGAGATTTGCATAAAAGTGTAGCTATGTGTTTTAAGTTGCTAAGTGGTGGTTGTATGAAGCAAGTAATATAAAAGTTATGTCTTGACAAAAATGTCTGAGATGTCTATTCATGTGAAGGACATACGAGTTCACATATGATTGATGTGTGTGCACACAAGTCGAGGTCTGGTTGCATGCATGAGGTTAATGTTTTTGTCATTAGTCTAATTAGGTGGATGATAAATTGATATATTTCCTTTAAAATGTACACCTTATGTGTGAAGAGTTTTAAGTTAATTAAGATATTTATATTTAGACATGAGCTATTGAGTTGATTAATAGTTTCTCTTTCAATTCATCTTTTTGTTGAAAAAATAGTTACATGTCTATACATGTAATGAATGCACATTTAATGTTGAAATTTTTTTCTCTCTCCTTAGTTTTATATTGGTGGACAAATAAACTCCCCACCTCACTTTTATTCAAGAAAGTTGTTGCATATCCCAACCCTCCAATTGTATTCGGCTATGTTAGAAGGGCACAAGATTTTTATCCAATAAGATTAGTAGATGTCTTGAAAAGTATTTGGAAACCCATATCTAGAGATTTCCTTTCTTAGGTTTGGTGGGACTATGCAATATATATTTGGTAATGCAATCTTGGATTTTTAAGTCATCCAAATAATTTTTTTTCTTTTTTTAAATACAAAGTGAAAACTAAAATGATAAATGAATTTAAAACAAAATTAAGTTTTTTATGCATGTTTATGTATATTAATAGTTAAAGGAAACATTTGATAAGAAAAGTGTGAAGAGTTTCTAAATCAATTTTCTCCAATACATAGGATATAGAATGGATATTTTAGATAAGCACAATTTTTCAAACTCTTAAGGGTTATAAATGAGATACAAGTTAAAGTGATCTAACCTAATCAAAGAAGATTTCTCAAACTTTTCACTAATTTGGATATTGGTATACTTATTAATAGAATTTTGGACAAAAAGAAATAAAAAAAATATGAGAAATATGTTTGGAAATCTCATTTAATAATCATAAGTTTATCTTTTACATTTGAATACATATTTTAATAAATATTTCAAACTGTATTCAAATCCATAATTTAATATAATCATGATAGTTAAGAATGAAAAAAATAGATTAAATGCATTATAAACACATTTTGTTTCATTACAAATTTCCTTGTGAACATGGAAATGAAGGCCTAACGATGCAGTGTGGCATTGCCTTATGAACCAATTTTTTTTTTTTTTTTTAATATGATATTTATTTTAAATATTTTTAGCAAGTAAAAGAAACAACAAAAGGTAAAAAAAATTAATTTTGAGATATCTGAAGTATTTGACGCACACCAATGAGAAATGAGTCAACAAAAAACAAGAAACCATCCTTAAAATTGAAAAATAAAACCTCTAATTAACTAAAATAATAATTATTAAAAAAATTAAAATACTACTTGAAACTATTTTATTAATTAAAAATACAACCATTAAAATTAACTTTAAAAAAAAAACAAACAAACATTATGAAGACAAATCGAGAGAGAAATAAAAAAATTAAAAATAAAATAAAAGTAAACATTACGCAATAAAATAAGCTCAAAAAAATCAATATAACAAATATCAAATAACAAATTAAACGAACTAGTAGTGCACTGTAAAAATTTTGAGTCCAATTTTGAGTCGTTCTACATTGTTTAAGATTGAAAAAAAAAACTTATTATTTCGGTGAGACCACTTAGAGTACTTTTTCCAATAAGAAAATCAGAAAGGAAAAGTAAAAATATAGAAAAGAAAATGAAAAATCATAATGGAATAAGAAAGTTTACTATTTTCTAATTTCATTTTTACTTCCAAATAATTAAAAAACTTAGAAAATGGGAAAGGGAAAAAAATTTAGAAAATGGGAAAGGGAAAGTAAAAAAATAGAAAAGAAAATGAAAAATGGTATTGGAATAAGAAAGTTTACCATTTTCTAATTTCATTTTTCCTTTGAAAGACTTGAAAAACTTAGAATTTAATGGGAAAGAGAAAGTAATAAAATACAAAAAAAATGGAAAATCATAATTGAATAAGAAAGTTTACCATTTTCTAATTTAATTTTTGCTTTCAAAGACATAAAAAGCTTTTTAAATGGAAAAGGAAAAAAAAATTCTATGTAAATATGTAATACGTTGCTAATTTTAAAAGGAGTGACTATTTTTGGGATTTTATATATTTTTTAAATATGGTTATATTTATTATGAAGAATTTTAGATACATAAGTTTTTAAATTAGAAGAGTATTTTGTGTGACCCATTAAGAATTAACTAGCATTAACTAGTTAAAGACAATTTGTTTATTTTTTTCTTTAGTACTTGATAAGAAAAAATCTATTGTTATGATTTATGAAGAGAATTACTATTTTATTTTTTATTATTAGATTAATAGGAGGAACCAATGAATAAAAAGAAAAATTCTTCTAAGTTGTTGGTGAAAAGAGTTTCTCAGAATAGGGGGTGGTTGGGGGACAATTGGAAAGACAGTTACCTCTCCTCCAAGGATAAATTTGGATCCCAGGAGAGGATAGGGGGTTCTGTGAACTTTGGTAAGAGGGGAAAGTATTTTCTAGAGTTGGAAGAACCAGTTGAAAATAACTTTATGTAACCCTTGAAAAACCAGTACATCTGTCTGTGACTGGATAGGCCTTCTAGAGGTCACAGTAGAGTACATTCCACTGTTAACCCATGGAAACGACCTAGATTCTAGTGCTAGGGGGAAAGTGGAGGATGTAATCGCCTCACTTGAATGGTTGGGAGGACCACAGTTTGAAGAAATTAATTCTTTTCCAGATAAGTATGCAAAACTTGTTTTTTTTGGTTTATTTATTTTTCTTTTAAAAAAATACCACAAGCTCTAAGTATTCGAATGGTTATTGTTGGACTAGCTAACATGGTTATTCCCTCTGAAGTGGTTGGCATCGAAATCCTGTTAAGGGTCTGAAATGCACCCATAGTGTATATGGAATTAATATTGTTACTTAGAGGAAGGAATGTCATGATGTATATTTTCTTTTTATTTATTAATCTAGATTTAGGGATTCTGGGTACGAATCTGCAAGGGTTTGATAGATATAAAAAAAAAAACAGAAAACTAAAAGTATAAATTTGAAAGTATTGAAGTTTCTATAGGGATAGAATTATGAACTCACTGACTGTACAAAATAGACAAAATAGTGAGAAGGCTCTGTAGCAATAAATCATTAGAATTGATACCTATGTATTCCATTTCCAAAGTAAATATTAATGAGAAAGGAAAGAGCTCGAGGTACAGGGTTTGGGTTGAAAACCCTACCCAACCCTCGCTCCTTAGGAATTATCACTGAAAACTATACACGGCCTTTCTTTAAAAATGGTGGAACAGTCACCAAAAAGGGAGCCTAAGTCGAATTTTTGAACATGCAGAGGAAAAGGTAAAGCGTGTTACGATATGTTATAATTGTTAAAACAGGAATTAAACCGAATCATAACAATTCACCCAGAAAATAAACTCGGTGGATGCATGCGCCATGAGAACAAACTTCTAGATTCATAGAGAGTAATTGGACGAACAGAGAAAACCATAGCTGTAAGAAATAAATGAAAAATCATGACCTTTCCTGAAGTAAACACAGAAGAACCTAGCACAGCAAACAAAATGCATATTTCATTCATAATCCATTGCTAGGACTATTCACTTATGGAAAAGATGGGATTTACGACAAGCATGTAATTTATCATGAAAAACTGTGAAAAACAGGCTACAATAGAGGCAAAATTTTTATACCGGACAAGACAAATAGGAAATGCTACGCTACAGAAGCAACATAAAGATAGGCAGAACAATAACGACACTATATTTCTAGGGTTCCATAAGTTTAAGGGTCGAACAGTCTTCCAAGGTCTCGGCCTTAATAAATGAAACAGTCATCCAATAATTCCTATAGCGCCGCAACTATTAACAATGAAACGGCTTAACAATTTTATCGAGCTCTAATACATTATACAATATTTTACGATGCAAAGATTAGAAAAACCTAAGGCGGATGGAATGTTAAATTCCAAAACCCTCGAGGAAATCTTGTTATAATGGCTACCGACATTCTCGTCACACTTTTTGAACCTGGGAACAGGAGAAACCAAAGTGACCGTGTCAAGGGTCGTGCCAAACCAAGTTGGAGGAAGGGTTTTAGGGGAGAACCCACTAACCTACCCAAGAAACAAACCCTGTTAAAAATATGAAGACGAACCTCAAATTCTAGACCTTTAGCGACGGAGTAGCCGCCCATAGAAAAAATAAAGGAGGTCAAACTAAAAACTATTGAGTTAGCGCAAGAAGAGCTTACCTGGAGGGTTGCAGCTCGCCAGTTCTGGAACTGTTAGAGAAAATTGGAGCAAGGTGAGTAAGATACCGAGCTCGAAGATCTTACACCATTTAACCAGTAAAAAAAAGAAATAAATCTAGAACTGAAGAAATAAAAGGAGCGGATACCTTTTTCTTTCTCCGGATTTCACCTTGGCCGTCGAAAGGGTTGAACCCCATAAGCAGAATGCCACCCAAGCTCATTGTTAAACCAGAGAAAAGAAAATGAGCAGTCAGCACATAAAATCGGAAGCCTAACAGAAGCAAAGCGGGGTTTACCAGCAAATGGAGCTCAACCTTTAAGCTGGAAGAGGACGAAGAAAGCAATAGCAAGCTACGTTCAACTGGTGCGCCAAAAAGAGGAGAAATAGCTGCAAGATCATTGAACTGGCAGAATACTACAGTCTACTTTCCCTCTAATTTTCCGTGGAAACCAAGACTAGGTTACATCTATTCCGGTAGTAAATTCATTGAGTACAAATGCACAATGAGGAGTGGCAGACCTCGCCTCGACAGACAGAATTATCATGCCAAGTGTTATATCCTTTCCGAGATTGCAGTTGACATTTAATGCTAACCATAAGTAAAGATCTCGATATTAAGTACAAATCCGAGATCGAATCCATAAATTCGTATGCTGAATTAAACTCCCAAGCATAAGTACCATAGTATGACTGGAAAATATTTCATGTTGTAGTGCATTATATGGCAAGACAGAAATGCACCCACTTGAGAGCCAAAGGAAAAAAAAACAAAGGTTATCGATTATCCATGAGTTGAAAAGCATAATAATATTGCCAATGTAGAGTTACGGATTGTTGTACTTCAGTCTATGTTGATATATATATATATATATATATATATATATATATATACCATTATTTAATATTACTTATGCAACGAGAGTATTATGTGACATGTTATGGTAAATATAACATTAAAAAAAAATTATGAGTGTAGATTCTTTTAGTTAATGAATGTGACAAGTGGTATCAGAGACGGTTGCAACACTGGAACTTTAAGGGTCTGCTAACAGTGAAGCTGTGTATGTTTTTAGTACATTGGGAGGACGCGAGATAAATGAGGGAAGTCACCGCGTCCTAGTCAGAACCCTAGGACACTCAAGTTCCAACAGTTATGAATCCGAAAATGTGGGTTCAATTAACTATGGAACAACACCAAAAGACGAGTCGATTGCTTGAAGAGCAGCAACATCAAACTGTATTTTTACTAAATACAGTGAAAAAACTACAAGAATAAATGATAAGGGTCCGGAAGGATAATGAGAGGTTGCTACACGACCAAGAAAAGATTCTGAAAAGTTTGTCTGATAAACAAAATCAGGAAATGGAACACCTCAGTGCTGAAAAAGAATTATAAAAAAAAACATGATGAGCATCAAACCAGGAACAATACTACTAGAAAGACTGAGAGGAGCCCCTCCCAAAAGAGAAAAAATAGGAATTATAATGAGGCAAATTCAGGCAATTTTTCCGACCAGCAAGATCTCAAGAGGCAGAAAGTGGAACTGCAGGGTGAATTTCGTAAAATTAAGCCACCAATGTTTGATGGCGAGGCAGAAGAGGTAGCTGAAGCCTGGTTAATCAATATAAATAAATATTTCCAGGTATATGAATATAGCAGCAATCTGAAGGCCAGATTGGCTACATACCAATTGCGAGAGAAAGCCACCCTGTGGTGGGAAGAGGTGAAGAATGTTCGCAGCATTGATGAGCGAGATATTACATGCGAACTATTTCAGCTGTAATTTAAGGATAATTACCTAACAGAAAGATTTTATGATGACAAATCCAAGAAATTCCATCATCTTCAGTTGGGCCAAATGGCCATGGATGATTATGTCATGAAATTTACCTCCATGTTACGTTATGTTCCTTATCTCCGAGAAGAAAAAGCCAAGGTGCAGAGGTTCTTGAGCAGTTTACTTGCTCCCACGAGAGAGAAAATAGAGTTTGTTAACCCCCAAACTATGGATGAAGCTATCCGTAAAGCACGCATGTGCAATCAGCAGCATAAGGCCAAGGGTGAAGGTGGGAAGGTTGGCAGCCCAAGAAAAATCAAAATAATTCCTCTACTTTCAAAAGCAGTAAAAGAAGCAACTTTAAAGGGCCAGTACGAAACGCTATTAGCAAGCAGTTTGGTAAAAATCATCAAAGGAACAAATGGCTAGCTGAGGAAAAACCCACAGAGGCATCAAGCAAACGAGATCAGGGGCAGAATTCTAAACCTCCCCTAGAGTGTTGGGGATGTGGGGAAGCTCATTACTACAAAAAATATCCCCAACGAAATAAAAGTGAAACTGTAGAAAATCTGCAGGAGGCATCTACGGTAGGGGATGTGGTGCGTAACATACCGCGTATAAATGCAGCCTTAGAGGACCGACAGGCTGACTTTCATCCCACAATGATTGAATTGGAAGGTACTATACTAACTAAACATGTTTCGATTTTGATAGATCCTGGAGCAACTTTAAGTTATGCAAGTCCTAAAATAGTGGAATTATGCAAATTAAAAGAACAAAAATTTAAGAACTCATGGATATTTCAATTAGCTACCGAGGAAAAATGCAAGGTAACTGCGAAAATTCCTAATTGTATACTGGAAGTGGCAGAACAACAGTTGCAAGTAGAATTAAATGTTTTACCACTGGGTTCGTATGATGTGTTACTGGGAATGGAATGGCTAGAAAGACACTGGACCCTAGTGGACTGCAAAGAAAAGGTAATTTACTTCAGAATGCAAGATGGCACGCGTACATAAATTCAAGGAATTAAAAATCCTGTACAACTACGCCCAATAACAGCATCCTAAATAGGAAAATGTATCAGAAAAGGACGTTAGTTGTACGCAATCCAAGTAGGCTATGTAAATTCCAAGGAAAAGGCTCCAATTATAGACGATATTCCTATAGTGCAAGAATTTTTGGATGTTTTTCCAGAAAACATCCCTAGATTGCCACCCAAAAGGGATATTGACTTCACCATTGAATTGTTGTCTGGATCCTCTCCGGTGTCAAGAGCTCCTTATAGAATGATTATACCAGAGTTAACAGAGTTGAAGATATAGTTGCAGGAGCTGTTAGATAAAGCTATATCCACCCAAGTGTGTCACCTTGGGGAGCACTAGTCCTTTTTGTTAGGAAAAAGGATGGAACCCTACGCATGTGTATGGACTTCGACAACTTAATAAACTTCTTGTCGAAAAATTAAGCCTATTTTTCCATGTTCCCCAAGCAAGCAAGCAATCCCAAAACGGGGATAACATGTTCCCTTAACCGTTGAAGATCCTTGCAAGTGACTTAATAGTGGACCCTTGGAAAAAAATGTTATATTGGTGAAAGGATGAGACACAAAACAAAGTTTCCAGGGCCATATTTGCATATGGAACACCTTTCAATGTAATGTGGTCAAAATATTGGCAATACATGCTGAAGTTGGTTAAGAAAATAGGGGTTACAAGGGGCCAAACTTTGAGAAAGTATTCACTACTATTTTATGAAAGGAGAGATTCACTGTAGAGATAATTCTAAGACCAATCCATGCTTGTTGGAGTTGTAATGGCTTTGAATTTTCATGTGGTATACCCTTCAATATAGTGTGGTCAATGTGTTTTCAAGACATGCTTAAGGTGGTCAATGAAGCACCTAGGAGGTACAAGGGACCAAACTTCGAGAAACTACACACTACTCTTTCTAAAGTAGAGATTAGCTATAGAGAATTCTAGAACTGATTGGTACTTGTTGGAGTTGTAATGGCTTGTCCATTATATTTCTGATGGTTAGACCAATATGACTCTATCTCCTGCAGATCCATACTTCTTGAGGGCTATAGAAACTGCAGGGGAGGAGAAGGCAATTTATTGGGGTGCTAAAAAATCAGAATCAATTAAGATCATTGGTCCTTCAAATGTCATGCAGGTGATCAAAGAAAATTCTCACGCAAAGTAACAGACCATATTTTTTTGACCCTGTTTGCTTCATAGGTTAAATTTTCCTATGAAATATATCGTTGTTGAAGTTCAAGGGATGAAAATTGTGAGTGAAAATGGAATAAAAATTCAAATTTTTATTGCTACCCACCAACATGCTGAAGCAGTATACCGACAATTTGTTGATCTTCAACTCTAAAGGTTGGAGAAACCAGATTTGAATTTGACTATATCATGTTTAAAAAATTAGTAGAAACGAGGAAAAAATTATCTTCCATGGTTCAGTCTTTAGTGGCAAACTTCAAAAGACAATTTGGATTAGAATTACCATTCTTCATGAGGCTTGATGTGATCAAGTCGATATTTTCTCTCCATAATGGAGCCACTTGTTGATTTTTTATTACTTTGGGATATTGATGTGACATTTTGAAGGGTGTCAACATTTTGTTGGAAAGAATTCAACATTTTCTTAAGGAGTGGGGCCCACTTTTGTCTGGCACCCTAAGGGATGTAATCATAAAAAGATGGAACAAATTCCACTCCTCTGTATTCTTTATCCTACACCTTGAACCTGGAGTACTGTGATGTACTTGGGGCTAAAAGGAGTGACCCACAAAATGACAAGAGAAGCGACTGACCACACAAAGACAAGAGAAGAGACTGATAGTCTCAGGGAAACATTTTGTGAGATACCTCCGAATCCAATGGAATTCTCATAGCTAAAGAGCATGTTTGTTGAAGCCTTCCAATAACCCCAGACTTCTACTTGGGATAGGAAGTTGTCAGAAGGTTTCAACAGTGGGATGCCTTGGATTCATGCTTAAGAAAAGAACTATGGACCTATGATAGTTTTTCTTTAGGTACTTGATCTATTTTTTCTAACGGTGTAATCCAAGAGTATTATTTTTACTACATTCAATCTTAGATACGAAGACAGATTATAAGGTCCCTCCAATTTCATACCATGAAAGTGCAAATATAGATGTTGTTGGAGGATAATGATCTTTGGCATTTGTAAAGACCAAAGTTGAACGACCTACAAATCTATAAAGTTGACAAAAAAATAAAAAGAAGATGGCCAAAACAAAGCAAGTCATCCTGGACTCCATGAAGGATCCCACACATTATCAGTAAAACCATCAGTAACGAGATGTTTGATGCTATCTTCACTATATATCGGGGTGAGAACATCAATTGAAATATGCTTCTAAGGATCAAGCTTAGAGCCACATAAATCAACAAAATAGATACTGCAGCCACTTCTTTGATAAAAATTAATAAACTCTATGATCAATGTGCAACAACTTGAAAAGAGCTCAAGCATGAAGATTCGGTAGACAACCTTGAATGGGCTTTCATCTTCATGGAAACCTTATGTCTAAGGTGCCTATGCTCGAGAAAGCTTTCCACTTTTGACTCTTGAGAAGTTATGGCATGATTTTATCCAAGAAAATAAAAACTAGAGCAAGTTGAAGGTATAGAGATGAAAGAGAAAAATTCTAACCCTCACTATAAATATATTGAATGCCAGAAAAAAAGGGGACTTAGTATAGGTCAGCAGGAGAGAAAGAGAATTCAGGTTCCTTTAATCAATGGTAAGAAATGCTTGGGCCATATCAAGTGTTTCATGTGTCAAGAGTTTGACAATTATGCTTATTAGTGTCCTCAAAAGAAGGGGAAGGGCGAGCAATAACAACAGAAACAGTATTTGTTAGAGTGGATGAGCTTTCATTCAAGCTTGTGACATACTTCTCCATGATGGTGTCAGATGGTACATGGATAGTGGAGCATCCAAACATATGGCCTTTAGGAAACTTCAAGAGTATGAGGCAAGCATACAAGTGGATGTTTGATGATGATTTCAAATATGCAACAGCAAGAATGGGATCTATCTCACTCCAAATGCCATTGGGTGATATCTTTGAGCTCAATGGTGTTTTACATGTACCTAGATTAACTAAAAATTTCCTTTCAGTTTTAGTAATGATAAACCTATGATATATTGTTGAGTTTGATGATCACTCTCATAAAAAATATATGCCCATATCGTAGTTGGGGTTTTGGCTACAGGATTCGAGAGGGTAGTCGATAAAAGTTGCAAGAAGACCATGTAAGAACCCCAGTGCATGATAGAGATAATTTGCGCAAACTTTGGCACAAGATCAAAATAGCACAAAAATTGTGTAACCCTATAAACCAAGAGTGTTGCTAATCATTTTTCTATATATACGGAAATCTGAAACACAAGAAGATGATACATTTTCTTAATAAAACAAAAATCAATTAATAGCATGGTGACAAAATATTAAACCTCAAATTATTCTAATTAACATATCCTAATCGTTTCATATGCACAAATTTAAACCCTACCAAACAACTTGAGATGTTTATAAGATAGACCCTAAAACTCTACCTTTGTTGGGCCCAAATTCACTTAGAGGGGTTGGTTTCTCAGGAGCGACGAAATTTTTGGCACCGCTTTTTTAACTTCCCAATTTTTTTGCTTTTCCATTTCTTTACTGGAACCTCGACAACGCTGATGTCCTCCACAAGAGTTGGTTTTTTAGTTTCTCGACATTTTCAACAAATTTTGGCTCGGGCTTCATCAACAAGGCCTTCTTGACACTCTTAAGGGTCTTGTTTGGGGTTTTCACCGATGCCATTTTGAGGGTTGATGTTCGTGCATGTTTCTTCACTGCTCGAGAAGCCATGTCTGCTCGAAAATTGTCAATATCCTTCAAAGATAGAAGAAATGAAACAAAAAATTCATATAAATATTTAAGGACTAGTTATATACATGGGCCTCATACTCCTCTTATCGGGTTTGGAACGAGCTAGTTGCACATCATACTCATCTTGTTCAAATGTAAGGAAACAAGTCAATGGCCCATGACCTAGAGGCATCTCGCAAGAGTAAAAGTTTGTCCCATTATGGACCACTAGCAGGTAATTACAGGTGGTGTGGTTTTACTTGAATAATAGTGATGAGTCAACTTGCATTAGCAGATAACAACCAGTGATGATTGTCCTTGTTCTTGGTTTGGCCATTGAGTTGTGATAAGTTTTCCCACCATTTAAAAAAAATGGTGAGGTGTTTTATACCTAGTATGGAGAAGAAATTATCACAAACTAGCAAACATAATGTAGTAGAAGGGGTTATCCTTTGTCCCAAAGGAAAAATAGAATTGTTTTATGTATGGGGAATAGGATCAATCTCAAGCAATCAAGTGGAAGCATATGCATTACTTCAAGGATTAATGTTGACCAAAGAACATCATTTTTCTTCTTTGATTGTTGTTGGCGATTTTAAACTCCTTATTCATCATACAGTAGTTGATTCTCTTCCATTTATGTATATCATATGCTCGAGGAAAACAACCAATAATCAGATGCAATGGAAAATGAAGGAGTGAATTAGAATTTGGGTGAATTGAGGTTCAATGAAGGATTAATGTTGACAAAAGAACATCATTTTTCTTCTTTGATTGTTGTTGGTGATTTTAAACTCCTTATTCATCATATAATAGTTAATTCTCTTCCATTTATGTATATCATGTGCTCCGGGCAAACAACCAAGAATCAAATACAATGGAACATGAAGGAGTGAATTTGAATTTGGGCGAATTAGGGTTCAATGGGAAAACCTAATGGCGCCCTCTCCCTTGACATTTTCTTCATGCAATTAAAAAGGTAAAGACCTCCTCACCATGGGTACCATTTGTTTAATAAAAAAATATGCAACATGGAATTGAATCAAATGAAGCCCCATGCAATGGCACTTCAAGCCCTTTTGATTAATCATCCCCCATACCAGCCAATGTGATAACTACTATAGGATGGGGAGGCCAGTTCAAGTGAAAAAAATTTCGTTACAATCCCAAGTATCGGTCAAACCATTCAAAAGGTGGGCCCTTGATTTTGTAGACCTGATCATGCCAATGTCCTGAAAGAAGAAATATATTCTAGTGTTCACTGGTGATTTTACGAAATGGGTCGAGACCAAGGCGCTGGCTCCAACAAATGAACGGGAAATTGTCAATTTTCTTTATAAGGAGATTTTTACCAGGCTCGGTGAGCCAAGAGAGGTCATTACAGACCATGAAACACAATTCACGTCCAAATTAATCAAAGTTATCATGGAGTAGTATCAGATTACGCACTGGACTTCTACTCCTTATACAACTTATGAAAATTTGACATTTGGAGGCGGTCACTTAACAACCGCATCTAAAAGTTTAATTCTAATGACATTTGGGGGGGGGGGGGGATTGTCCAAAACTACTTCCAAAAGTTACATTGTCGTGAATTTTAAGGGTGGTTAAGGGATTCTAAGTTAGCAGTTAGGGGTTAAGGGTTTAGTGGCTTAGGGTTTAATGGGTTATGAGTTATAAGTGTAGGGGTTAAAGGATTATGGTTTGGGGGTTACGGGGATAGGGAATTTAGTGGTTATGGGTTAAGGGCTTATGGGTTGTGATAATAGGGCCCCTAGTCCCCTTATCACAACTATTGGGGGTCCCCCTATCAATTTCTCTTATTGCCTTCTCTCTATGCCCACTAGCCCCTCTACCCTCAGGTCATAAGGCCCCATCTCATTCCCTAATGTTAGGATTATAGATTTCAGTAACTCTCACTTCTACCCATCCATGATACCCTTATTTCCCCTTTCCTTGTTCAATACACCAAAAAAATCCCTCTCCCCCAAAATTAATGAAAAATAAACATTTGGAGGTGGTCATTAGGTAGGAGTCGTAAAAGAATCTTAGCTAGGTAGGAGCTGTAAAAGAATCTTAAGTAGGAGCTGTAAAAGTAATTGCAGTTGAAGCAACTGAGAAGATGGAATTTGTAGCTTGTCAAGCTGGAAAACAAAATAACATGCTCAAAGAAGAAAGTGAAAATGCCAAAAATCAAAACTCGCATGGAGTTATTACTGTAGTCCACAACATGATAGAAGATATTGAAAACTGCAGGGCAATTGAAAGTCAAAGTGTAGATGGGATAGTGAGTGAGTGGATGGGATAATGCATGTTTTATGAATCATTGCTCAGCTTAGTTATTTATGCTCGTGATCATTGGTTGAAACCTGGTGGAGCAATCCTTCCAAACATAGCTAAGATGTATGTGGCTGGTGTTGGAAAAGGTGGAACTAGTCTATCGTTTTGGGAAATGTATATGGATTCAACATGTCTTGTATTGGTAAGGAAGTGGTTGAAGATGCTGCTCAACAGACAATAGTTGATGTTGTGGATAGCAGGGATATAGTGATAGAGACTTTTGTCAAACATACATTTGATATTATGAAAATAAAAGTAATCCTGTTGATTCCCTGTATGCAGGAACGTATTAAAAGAATATTATGATTTTGTCACTCTAGAAGATTACAGTGATATTTTTGGTGTAAATTTGAAATAAAATATGCAATAATATGACAAGTGGATTTTTAAAGCCTCCTTACCAATTAGTTTTTTGGATTTTTAAAGCTCTGAGATTCGATCAAGAGGGTGATCGTAGAGGGTTGATTCAGCAGAATTGGCGAAGGATTTTCGAGAGGGAAATCAGTTGTCAGAGGGAGCAGTCTCTCTAGAGGGTTTCTAACACCAAAAAACCCAGATCCGATCTTTTTTTGAGTGCAGTAGTAGTAGAAGGGAGAAGAGTATCTATTTCGACAGTTTGAGCAGAGATGGCCCCATACGAACTGAGAGATCGGGATAGGTTGGACGGTGTGTCTAACTTTGTGATTTGGAAGGCCAAAATCCTAACAGTCCTAAAGGAGTACGGTATCAAAGACCACGTGAAAAATGTCCTAGTTGTGCCCACCAATGTGAACGCTCTAAATAAGTTCACCAAAAATCAGGCGCGAGCAAAGCACTTGATCATGGATGGGGTGAAGGATCATGTGGTACCACACATTTTCGAGAAGAGGACGACACATGATATGTTGAAATATTTGACCATGTTGTATCAAGGTAGCTTCGTCCAACAGAATATGCTTCTAGAGAACCAAATGTGGATGTTCCAAATGCACAAGGGAGAGGAGATTGATCCCTTCCTCTTCAGATTGCAAACGATCTTAGATCAGTTGATTTCCATGAGGACAACTCCGGATGAAGGGCTCTTGGTGAGGACTGCCCTGAATGCAGTCACTGATGTGTGGGAGACATTTTTCCAAAGCATCTTGGGCAGAGCACAAATCCCAAATTGGGGTGACATGTGAGCTATCCTTCGACAAGAGGAGGAGGGAGATGCAGCCCTAGCATCAAAGGGACAGCGGCAGCAAGGGAAGAAGAAGGACCTATCCAAGGTCTGGTGCTTTAGATGTGGCGAAATTGGACACTTCGCCAACACTTGTCCTAAGAGGAAGGACAAGGAAGCTTTAGATTCCAAGGCAGCAACAACTAGATGGGACAATGGTAGTGAGGATGATGTGGCCATGAGTGCTTATGTCTCGAGAGAAGAGGTGGGGCGATATAGATCTGTAGAGAAGCTACAGATGGGAAGGCAGGATCCTTGAGTTGCCAAAACTCTTGGATCACATACAAGCTACGAGAGCCTTAAGGCAATAACAGGATGACTATAGCATTGGGTGCAGAAAATCATGGATTGATGGAGAAGTAGAAGCGATGTTGGGATGCTAAATTTTTGGGCGGCTAGCAGCTGAGGCAAACTGATAGCGCAAAGGCATAGCTTACATAGTACGGTGCAGAACATCGTAGAAACCCGAGAGAATGAGCGTAGCGGCGGAGGGAATTAGCCAGTGATGAGATGCGGCCGTGACTTAATGCAGTGATTGGGTGGTGATCCTTGGGGTTTCACTAGTTGGGGTTTCACTGATGGGTTTTGAGAGATTTGATTCTTCCCTCTAGACCTTTGGTAGATCTAGAGTTAAGATAGATCTAGATTGGTTTAATTATTAATTTTATGTTTTTAATTTTTATTTTATTTTGACGGACTCAAAATGTTAAAGAGAACATTACAACATCTTTACCATAGGAGAAGAATTCAACACTAGAGAAACCCTAGAGGCCCATGGAAAAATTGCAGGCAAAGAAAGCGTCGTAGTTTTGACAAAGAGTGAACAGGCTCTAGACAATGCTAGGCTCTAATATCATTGTCAAAATGCAAGATAAGATTAAATGGTAACCATGAGTTTTTTATCCACGTGATATATATTTTGTAGAGAGATGGTCGCCATGATAAAACCTTTGAAGACATGCAACTACTCATCAAATATTCTTTTAAGATGAGATGTTGATTGCTTACTATTGGACCCACATGGAGGAGGAGGAGTTGGTGGATTATGAACTAGAGGAGGGGGGTTTTCAACAAATTTGGTCTAGTCCCAAGGATTTTATCCATTCGCATTTCAAAGTGAACTTAGAAGGTCACCATACCGCAGTTTCTAGGCCTACCAGATCTTTAGAAAGAAAAGTTAAGAATTCAATAAGCAACTATCTAGCGGTTCGAAGGCCCTAACCCTTGCTCCAGCCACACACTATTCGGGTCCTTTAGTTTGGGCTAGCTCAGGGCCTGAGGATGTTTGTCAGGGGCTAGAGAACTCTTCTTGGGGTGTGTGACTCTAAGTTTAGTTTCCCTATTGTCCCAGATACTGGAGGAAGACATATAATGTGTTACTACTTCCTTAGGGTTTTTATAATTTTTTGAACACAGTGGGGGTTCTTCACTCTCAGAAGCCTCTCCAGATTGTTTTCATGTATATCCTTCATCTCAAGTGCCATCAGCCTCGCCCTCCTTCGGTGAATTAGTGAAGGAGAGCCTTGCCTCGACAACGGAAGAAGGTCAAACTAACATCATGAATGGTCTTGTGGTTTTCAGGGAGAAACACTCTTGTGAATAAGAAGGAATTATGATTCAAAAGGAGTATGAGAAAGCGAGGAAGAGGAAAATCCATTGTAGTGTCAAGAAGAAGAACAAAGTCCTACTTTCTCTATTTTTGGGAGTCAATGTCACCATTCAAAATACTAAGGAAATGTCCCAAAAATCCTTGGTGGGGCAAGTAAGGGGTTGAAAATTCAGGTCCTCAACCCTAAACGTGTGGGCGGACAATGAAATCTTACCTATTATAAAATTTTCTCCATAGGTGTCACTATTAGCCCAAGGTTAGATTCATTTGTGCTTCAAAGATGTAGCAGACACCCAGAAGGTACAATAAATGGTTTAGAAAATTGATTCATCTCCTATCCTTTTCAATTTCTAGATGTCCCTCTTCGATGCAAAGTAGGAGAGACTGGATATGGCCCCAGTCTAGGTTCATCTTCCAAGTCTCACTCCTACCTATTGGGATGCCCTAATTTTCAAAGATATAGGTAACTCATTGGGATCTTATTTAGCCCATGAATCTACATATTTAGAGATGGGGATTAAGACATACACCCATATTTTGGTTAATATGGACCTCATAGAAGGGCTTATAGAAGGCATGGATATCGGGATTGGGGTGGAGTGTATTCAGAGATTGGGTTATGAAGGAATACCTTTTAGGTGTAGGCGGGGCCATAGGTATGGGCACCTGGCTAAAAACTATAAGCTTCCCTTTTCTTGCTTAGGACTATCCATCTAGAGGAAAGGACATATTAGGTTAGAAAAGGGTTCTATATTGGAGGTTTTGGGCATTGAGGAAAAGCTAAATGGTGCAAATCCTCTCTGCAACACATCCTCCAAGTCTTTGGTGACAATTGTCAAGATATGGTGTTTATGTTGTCATTTTTCTAGAAGGCCTACTAAAGGGGTGGAGTTTCATTTCCTTGGATGCTAATGGAAGGTTAGGGGGTTTAGCAGTTGGATGGAAAGCCATAAATATTTGGGTATCCAATTCTCAGGGTTTGGATTCTAGTTTTTCCATTGAGGACAGAGAGGAAGAAATGGAGGGAGACATGGAGAGAGAGGTAGGGACAAGGAAAGAAAGGGAGGGAGGGAAGGAGAGAGAGGGAGAGAAAGGGAGAGCTAGAGACTAAAAATTATGCACACTATTTATTTGTTGTTATTAGAACGAAGGTTTGAGATTGTATTTTGTTGAGGAAAAGGTGAGAGGAAACCCTAATTTTAGGGGATGAAGTGGTTATGGTAGCAAGGAATATTTTAAATGAAACATTTATTTTTCACGTTATAAAATGCCACCTGTTTAAGCAAACTACAAATGAAGTTCAAACCAAGTTGTAAAAATCTAGAATATTTATTAAATATAAAATCATTTTATTGTTGAGAACTATCTAGGCTAGGAATGAAACTCCAACACCTTCCATTGACCAATTTTTAGTACACACTTCATTAGAGGCCTCTTTTATACTCAATTTAATATCAATTTTATGCTTAAATGATAGGACTGCCACACAACTTCCCTCGTTCCATGCTTTACTATATGCCTCTTATATATTCATAGCTTATTTATCATGTAGGAACCTCTAGGACATATGAATCCAACACATGACTCAACCCCTAAAAAATACATTTTATGCTTCCTCATAATGAAGGGGTTTATTATAACTCTTAAAGGAAGTTTAGATTATTGGTTGTGGGCCAATCCAAACCTTTCTATCGAAGATATAGTTATGATGATGAGCCTTAGAAACTTAGCCTAAATCCCATGGAATGCTCTATATCCAACCCATAGCTAGGTTGATTAATCATATTTTATTATCTTTAATACCTTGTTTAGAATGAGATAGGTTCAGTATCGTACCTAACCTAGTCATTAGCCCATGTGATTCTCTGAAACTATGCTACATGCATTGATTATCGTACTCCTTAAAGGTTGGTTTTGCAAGTGTGATTTTTTATCTTTGACATCCCATCTTGTATAATTCTCCCATAAATTATCTTTTTTTTTTCCGAATACAAAGAAGCACATATGATAGACCTTCAACATTCGTGTATTTTCCTCGAAAAGTGAGACACTTTGAAACAAAATTAGAGTTTGCATGTCATTCATTCAATATTTTGAACAACATGCAACTAATTATGGTAGGTATTGGAGTATTATGTTTGACATATATGTTTATATTTAGTTTCATTTTCTTAAGTCGAGATGGTATCAAGGAAAAAGCATTTGGCCATTGGTTTGACTTTGGCTGACATGGGCCCTTAATATTTGTGCCCCTTGATATATTTTCCCTTTCACTCTTGATTCAATTATTTTTGAATGCTTTCCAACCTCATGTATAAAGTTTATCCTTATAAATTGAGTCACCTATACACCAATTTTAGTCATCGTTATCTAACAATATTGATCATTTGGAGGATGGTGATGGTGTGGTTCTAGGCCTTGCCTCTCAATTGAACATTTCTTTATCTATCTACTTGGGTTCCAACACACCTCCTTCCTAAATTCCATGCACCTTCATTCTTTAGTGCTTACAACCTAATGTTATAATTACAAAAATGGATGAATGACAATACAATGTTAAGGAAAGTTCTCTTGCATGCCTTAAAGTGCCCTGGATTCATATGAAGACTCTTAGCTAATTTTTTTGTTGCTTCTAAGCTCAATGCATTTATTAGTGCAACTTCTTTGCTCACCATTCATTAGCTAGAATTCCTTCTTATTGTTCTTCTTTCCTGGACAGTTTGTGGCATAGTGTCCATGCTCATGAATACTCCCACCCTCCATTTTTCCAAACATCATTAATATTATGCCTTCAAATATAATTTTAATATCATACCCATTGTTTTTCTTATGGATGTTGAGCGCACTCCGTGATTCTTTGTAATGCCAACAATTGATTTAAAAGGAAGCTTCAAAAATCAATTCAATTTCATTCTAATAAATTTATTTTAAAAACATTGATGGCGAACCACACAATGAGTGGTTCGAAAGGCGTGTACCTTAAAATTTTTATGTGATTTATCCATAAGAGTTTTTAAAGTGGTGCATCTCCCTTGAGCATGAGCAACTCCCTCATAACTTTGCCTTGTATGCAAGGCTTTTATTTTAGAGTAGTGCATTATCATAGTAGATATAACTCCTCTCCTGAAGGTGCCTCATTCCATACGTGTGCACTCATGAATGCACTTGAGATGATGGTGTTAATCTCCTCAACTAGTGTTCCATACTAATTCATCTATCCTCGAAGGTGTCGTTATAAGCTTCTAGTTGTATTTAAGAATCGTTTTGACTGGTGTACCACAATCTAGCTCTGCAATCCTGGTGCTGCTCAACTTCTCAAGGTTGAGGTGAGACCAACTCGGACCAACTAGGTAATCTAACACTCTTGAGAATTTTTTTTTTTCCAATAACCCAAGATTCTCCCCCAACTTGTCAAACTTCCCCTTTGTTAGGAGCTTTGTCAAACTATTAACCATATGCAACTTTGTCAGAATGTGGTCCAACACTACCAACTCCCTAATGAACTTGGAATCTTAGGAAATTATATTGAATATCAATGTGTTTGAAATGGTCATGACACATTGGATTTTCATAGAGCTTGATGTAACTTTGATTCTCACAAGAGACAATATTGGGCTTCAACAACTGATTGGTTGACACTACAATCAAGTTGCAAATCTAGATAGCTTCATAATAAGTATATGAAACTGCCATATACTTTGCTTCAGTGGAACTGAATGCAATTGTTGCTTTATTCTTGTTGATTTAATAAAAATGATTTATAAAATTATAATAATGATGTTTAAAATGAGCCTTATGATGGTCTATTTATACACATTGATTGTTCACGAGGTGTAGGGGTATGTTTATAACATCACTGCCCTTGAAAGCTTTGTCTTGAAAGCACAGTAATTAGAATTTTCTTTAGTTAAGCACATTTTTGTGGTGGAATGAAGATTATCAAATATCTATTTATACTTTGTAGAGGTTTGACTTTGTTTGTCCTTTGAGTGTTGGTGAGGTTTCTTTGTATTTTTTGCATCATAGTCTAAAGTCTTTTGACCTGATTGTTTAACATTAAATATTTATGCTTATTTGCAATATATTTGAAATACTTGCATGATCAAGAAACTGTTATGGTTAATTAAATTAATAATTAGGTACTACAGAAAGAGGATGATGTTGAGAGGGCTTTCCTGGGTGACTCTGGGAGCAACCCAGAGGTGGTCAGAAAAAAATCTTCTAAGTTACAAATCTGAAGAGAAAAAACTAGTGATGTATATGTGGTTGCTCAACCTGGGCTGTATGGAAAATCTTGGCAGAGAGTGTTTACCTTTCTGTGTCTTCATGAAAGCAGGTTGTCTGGTCACAGAATAAGATCACTACATGTAGGTGATGGTTCTGTAGTAAGTTCTCTGTCTTATCTTTACAATGGCTAACAGAGAGGATTAGGTTTGAATACAGGATATAATTTGATGAATTTGGAGATTTAGAGTTGAAGAAAAAATTGTGGTGATGTTTGGATGGGTGCTAATTTGTAGGGTTTTCCATTTTTATAATTTTCTTTGTTGTGCTTTCTACCATGCTACCTAGTTGCTTTCCTGTTGCCCTAGCATTTTAACTTTTTCAATGTCTATCTCTCTATTTTTTCTTGCCCCATTTGAAATTTCATCCTTATTTGGTAGGTGTTTTCTTCAATATAGTGTGAATATTTTTCCATCACACAACTTTTGTGGGGTTTGTCTACGCAAATAGCTTGTAAGGCCCATTCATCAGGGTATTTGATGAAATGAAATGATTATCGATGATCACCAACTAATGGTACCTGCAGTTATTTACTCTAACAATTCTACAGTTTTCCTGTGCCAAAAATTATACAACATTTTAACCTCATGAATTAGTCTCCTCTGTTCTCTTAGCTAATTTTATAAGCACTTATTGTTGTTGTCAAAGCTTTTACTCTCTAGTCCCATTGATCTATTTTAGTTATTTGTGGACATTGATCTATTTTCATTTCATTTCTTCAAATTTTCTTACTGTTATGCGTTGCCTTTCGCCAGTGCCTTCTTTCTTACCTATGATTTTTTTTCTTAAGCATTCCAGCCAGCCAAAGCAACAGGGTCAGCAGGAGCCACGCAATCCAGCCAGAGGCCAGCAAAGGCAGCAGGAGCCACGCAGGGCTGACGCAGGCCCAGTCAGGGCAGCGCAGGGGAAGTGTAAGCCCTTCAGGTGTGACACAGGCCCTTATTGAGCAGCGCAGAGGCCGACGCAGGCCAGTTAGGCTGACGTAGAGGGATTCAGAGAAGCATATTACTGCCGTTTTTATTTCTCTGTTGGGTGAATCAGTTTTGGTGCCCAAGATTGTTGTACTTAGATTATGCATAATAATGAAAACCCTCTAGAGCTAGCTGCACCAATTTTCCCACATTGGGTTTTTTCTGGGGATAGCTGTCGAGAAAATCCGTGTGTCACTTTGTCTATGAGCATGTTATTCAGTATTTGATCTGTATGTGTAGGTTGCTAGTTGTATTTACTATTTATTTCGCTAATTTATTGAATATTTCATAAATTAACTTGTAAATTAATTCAAGTAGGAGAAGTAAATCAAGATACTGCAATAGGGTTTCTTAGATTAAGAAATTTTCACATTCCCTAGGTCTAGCCCCATTAGGTCACCTAGGGCAACAATTTCCCATGAATCTAGCTAGAGGAAAACTTCTATCTCCTAGAGGCAGTTGTGTTGCTGGGTGCCCTCACTCTCCTCAGAACTTGGGCCAATTCCGATGGTGGAATCTCCGGATACCTCAAGCCCTAGCTCTAGGATCAAGTTTTTCCTAGGTGTTCCCAAGGATAGAACCTAGTAGGATCAATTTGACCTATTGAAGTAAAAACACTTGTCTGATCCTTTCCCATCACCTTGTCTAGGATAGGAACATCATTGGTTACTAAATTCCATCCCTGAACCTGGGCTGGGTCCACTTGGCCCTATGTGGTCCCATTTGGTGTCAAAGGCCTTTCATCAAGGACCATTTGGGAATCCAAGTTCCCCAAGGATTTTAGGGATTGAGAACTTCCTTCATAAGTCTTATTCTTCTCCCTCAACCCTTCAATCCCCCTCCTCTCTCCCTAGAAGGTAATTCCCTTGCTTAAAAGGAAAGCAAGTCCCACTCTTTATTTTATCTTAGGGAAAGGGTTTCGAGGGTCACTTCCCACCTATTCATTGATAAAACCCTAAACAACCAAGGTTCAAGGGTCTTTTTATTATTTAAAATAAGATAAAACCCTAAACAACCAAAACCCTATCCTGAGGAGATGTAACACCAAGATTTTATGGGCCCCATTGGGGTTATTTAGGCAGCCAACTTCCCGGGGTCGTAACTTGGTCATATGATCTTCGTTTGACGCACATGATACCTCATTAGAAATATCTCTCCGAGGAATTAAACCAATAATATGATTTCTATGAAACTTCCAAACCTTTCATGCCCAAAAAACATCGTTTGGGGCCTCAAAACGGCTTCGAAAGTTCAGGACTCGAAAAACTGACAAAAATAGTAAATTGTGCTATAATTAAGGAAACTGAAAGAGACAATGGCTAGGGCCCAAGTGGAATAGGCGGGTGGCCACCAATATCCACCTCAATCACCTTAAATCAAATTTCTTGAGCTAACTCAATCATCATGACTTAGTTAATTGACACAAGTTGTTATGAGACGAAATTACAATTTATTTAAGGGAAAAATAAATTAGACACCTCACATTCCTCACTCCTGGTACATCAAAATTCCTCACCAGTGTGGGTGCATTTTTTTTGTCCTTTCTAGTCACCAATTTCACTGTTTCTTGTTGCAAATTTCAACACTCCCTCTCAACAAGAAAGGAATTCAATCTACCCCCATCTGGTACCTTTGGAATGTTCTGCATGTTACACTTCTCTAGTGTTGTTTGCACCTGCAAATCATGAAATTGTATAGCCTCTGAAAAACTGAATCAGTATAATGCATTTGTCATCAGAGTCTTCTGACTGCTGCTAGCTACTGCACCTATCTAGTACTGGATTCTCTGCACTGCTACTGACATCTGCATTTGTGCCCTTTGAACTGTTGCTAAATCTATTTGTGCTCCAGTATTTGACATCTTTCACTCTGATTTCTATCTTGCTGACATCTGACTACATCAATCTAACTAATCCTTCCTACTACTACTATACTGTGGGCTCCTCGTAGCCAGGTTCGATCCATGAGACACGCCATCTCAATGGACCTTGCCCAAATTTCTTATCTTGGGATTATGTCTACACATAACCCCACCTTACACCTCGAGGTATGGCTGCTCCCTCCTCCCATCTGGCTCGGAATTTCCCCCTCATGGAGGTCTTTGCTTGAGTGGATGCTTCCACTCGGTCTCCTCTCTGCTTCTCCAATTGTGGCAGCTACTCCACAACCTTCTGAGACTGCTTCTCATGAGGATGCATATTGAGAGGTAATTTATGCTCCCTCTAAACCACCAAGTCTCTAACTTCTACCTTTCTCCTCAAAGCTTTGCATGCATCTGGTACCTCAAGTGCATATAGGTTCTTGACTCACGCACAGTGTAATTGTCCCGAAGTTACAAAAAGTTTCTAAAAAAAAGTTGATTTTAAATCGATGATATCTCCCTCATCCGAGCTCCGATTTGACCAATTTTTTTTTCCATTTGGGTAGATTTTCGCAAGGAATCCAAATATTCTATTTGTTTTCGAAAAATTTACACCAAAATATTCAAATATTCTCTACAAACTCACCGCCCAAAAAATTCCTGCTCTGATGCCATGTAGAAAATCTAACCAACGAGATTCAATATGATCTTGTAATCTACTAAGACAAGATACTAAATCCTTCCTACAATTTACAGAAACAAAACACGATCGCACAATCATATATAAGTAAGAGAAATAAATTATCAATCGCACAACAACATGATGTATTTGGGGAAAGCAACTAATCAAAACCCCTCTATCTCTATTGTGTATTAAGTCAAGGAATCATGAAACAATACAATGCTTAATCTCTCATGAGATTCTCCAACACTCTGTCAATTGTCTCCTGTTGATCTAGGCAAACTTGGTCTAGTACTTAGCCAATTCTCATCCTTACTTCAGCCTGCCTTGCTCATGCAATTCCTAGGGAATTAACTCCTTATTAATTAGGAAAATCAGTCTTCCTAGATTGCGCAATCCATCATGGCATCCCAATGACTTTATAATTGCACATGGGAAACTTTCTCTAAATAAAACTGATAGTTATGTTCCCTTTAACCTTTGTCTCAATTGGGTATTCCTCGAAACTGACATGCATGCAACTATTAATAGTGAATTATTAGTTATTTGATTGATCACTCATTGTGAATTAAATCTAATTTAATTCACTGGACCTCTCACTAGCTCATCACTCAGTTAGAACTAGTTAAACTGATTTTAACTCATTTAATTGAGTTAATTACACTTGCACCCCACTAATGCATCAACTTCAACTGGACCCCAAAAATATTAGAATCCCTCTAGAGGCCTCATATTAGACCCTCAACTCGAATTTCTTGAGCTAACTCGGTCATCATGACTTAATTAACTGACACAAGTTGTTATGAGATGAAATTACAATTTATTGTCCAATTTATTTAAGGGAAAAATAAATTAGACGCCCCACATTCCTCACTCCCGGTGCATCAAAATTCCTCACCAGTGTGGGTGCATTTTTTTTTGTCCTTTCTGGTTTCCAATCTCACTGTTTCTTGTTGCAAATTTCAACATTTCATAATTTGATGTGGCCTTCACACAAAGACACCATTGAAATCACATGCCCAGATTCTCATGAGAAACCTCTCTTAAGCTTGATCTGCCAGAAGAGAACCAACAATATGCCATCCTACTTCCTAGCGCAAACTGACCATTAAGGTATGCAACATTCTTTTGAACCCTCACATGATGATCTTTCTCTTGGAGGATGATCATGACCTCCCTTTAGCAACCCTTACTCGACCCTCGTACTCGACCTACTTTAGGACTACATCTCTCTTCACCCCTTTGATGTGCCAGATAGTGGGAATACATGTCAAACATGCTAAGATGTGCCAAGTGATAAGGCATGCCAAGATGTGCAAGGGTGTGTCAATGCGTGTCAGGGACTATCAAGACAACAAAAGGGAGAAAAAAGTTAAACTACAAGGAAATGAACACATAAGAGGGTTAATAAGTCATCAATTTACCTTTTCCAAGAGGGGCATGCTAGGCACACTAACACTAGGTGGCAAGTGAAAATTTTTAGTGCATTCTAAGTGCCAAGTATTCCTTTGTTGCTTCTCATCTAATTTCCAACAATTGATCATCACAAATAAATTTAATATTAAACCATGCTAAATCATACCAAGGCATTTCAACGTATTCCATACATGCTAAGACTTTCCAAGCGCCAACACGTGCCAAGCGCCAATATGTGTCAGGGACTAGTGTTATGCATGTTATGAAGTGGAAGGGAATGTTGAAGAGTGCTAAGGTGTGCTAGAGAGTGATAATGCATTTTGATGAGTGTTAAGGAGTACTAGGAAAAAACATTAAGGGAGCACTAGGTAAAAATTCAATGAATATGAGGAACGTGTACTGCCAGAGACTAGTGTTAATGGTTAGTGTTAGTCGTCATGCCAAGGAGGGAATGACAAGGTATGCTAAGCATTGGTAAGGCATGCTAGGGAATATCAAGGCATGTTAAGAATTCCCAAAGTGTGCTTGGGAGTTCCAGGGTGTGCTAATTATATCATGTGCCGATTAATAGTGCCAATATATGCCAATACATGCTAGGTACTAAGGATGTGGCGCAGGGTACCAGGGTATATCAATATGTGTCAAGGCAACAAAAAGAAGAACCAATAAGAGGGTTAATAAGTCAGGACTTTATCTTTTTGAAAAGGGGCATGCTAGGCACACTAATAATAGGTCCCAATACATGCCAAGTGGCATTGTGTGCCAAGTGCTAATGTATGTCAATGCATTCAACGAAGGTGTTCCAGGGCATGCTAGGGACTATATGCAACATGCCAACACATGATAGGAGAGTTCCATGTTGTGCTAGCACATGCCACCATGTGCTTGGGCGTCAGTGTCATCACAAGATGTTCTAGGTACAAAGATGTTCCAAGACATGTGGGGTGCTAAGAAATGTTAGTGTGTGCCAAAGAATTAATTTAAGGTGTGCCCAGATTGTTGAGGATTGTTAGGTCTTTCTCATTAATAGAATTGTCAGAGCTCGATTATGTATTAAATAATATATTTCCTACACACAATAGTGGAACTTTATCTAAATGGAATTTGCTAGATAATAAAAATAATAGATATGAATCATGTGTTGACTCATAGGAAGTCTCTATTCGACTAGTCATTACTCGAGGGAAATGATACATGCTTATTACTTCTTAAAAAATTGACTGACCCTAACCACTATGGCCTTGGACATATTATAAAAAATGCTCCACAATAATGGTATTAAATCGCTATCTTTTGACAAAAAATATATTAACAAGCACATAGCATTATCAAAAAATCATTGGAATGATCAATGATGACAAACATTTTTTGATCATCACCAAAAGGAACAAAAAGAGCATTAGTGAGGGTCATTAAAATTTTGTCACTAGAAGTGTCACCAAAGAGAGAATTAGTGATGGGCCTTTAACGACCCTCACCAAAAGTGAAATGTCTTTGGTGACGGACCATAAAGGACCATCACTATATACACTTACAGTGACGGTTTTTAGTGATCAATGATGATGGACATTTTTTGACCATCACCAAAAGTAACAAAAAGAGCATTGGTGAGCGTCATTAAAAGTTCGTCACTAGAAGTGTCACCAAAGAGAGAATTAGTGATGGGCCTTTAACGACCCTCACCAAAAGTGTCATTGAAAATGTCTTTGGTGACGGACCATAAAGTACCATCACTATATACACTTACGGTGACGGTTTTTAAATGACCAGTCACCATATGTATTTATTGGTGACGGACCTTAAAGGTCAGTCCCACGAAAGCCTGTTTCCCACCAATGTGCTTTCTTGTATTGGGAAATGCCCTTTACCCGGAGATCGATGATTTATTGATCAGGTGAGAGAGACTAGGTGTTCTCTAAAATAGATTTGAGGTCCGGATATCATCAGATTCGAATTAAGGATGAGGATGTTTGCAAAACAGCGTTCCGCACTAGATATGGGCATTATGAGTTCGTGGTACTTCCCTTCGGACTGAAAAATGCGCCAGCAACCTTTAAGAGGTTGATGAATGGCATTTTTCATCAGTTTTTAGATAACTTTGTACTGATCTTCATAGATGACATACTGATATACTCAAAAAATGAGGAAGAACATAAGGAACATCTAAGAATAGTATTGGAAGTGCTGAGGAAACATCAGCTATACGCTAAGTTCAGCAAGTGCGATTTCTTTAAATCATAAATCCAATACTTGGGACATGTTGTGACAGCCGAAGGAATAGTCGTTGATCCCGAAAAGATTAAAACCATTATGGAATGGCGAGTCCCTCAGAATGTGGCAGACATTAGATCATTTATGGGTCTAGCTGGATATTACAGAAGATTTATTGAAGGGTTTTCTAAGATTGCCTATCCTATTACGTCCTTGCAAAATAAAGGCAAGCCTTTCAAATGGACGAATGAATGCCAGAACAGCTTTGAAAAGCTGAAATAGCTCCTAACCACAGCACCAGTACTGAAGGTAGCTGACCCTAGTAAAGACTATGTGGTGTGTACTGACTCCAGCAAGGAAGGAGTTGGTGCAGTATTAACTCAAGAAGGTAAAGTGATAGCTTATGAGTCTAGGAAGCTGAAATAATGTGAACAAAAATATTCTGCTTATGACTTAGAACTTACCGCAGTAGTGCATGCCCTCCGAGTATGGAGGCATTATCTGCTGGGTAAAAGATTTGTACGTAAAACTGACCATAGCAGCTTGACTAATTATTTCAAGCGGGCAGATTTAAATTCTCGACAGGCAAGATGGAATGCCTTTTTGAGTGAATTACGACATGGATATACAACATGTTAAGGAAAAAGTGAGTTACGGAATGCATTGAGCAAGAAATTGCATGGCATTTATGCAATGTACTACGGTCAATTAGAGAGCCAACGAGTCAGGCAGTCCCGAAAGGAAGAAGCGCGAAGGACCACGAATACAAATTCTTGTGACGGCAAATGGAGGAAGATAGAAAGCAAGGCAAGACATCGAATATGGAAAAGAACGAGAAGAGCAATTGATGACCTTTTACGTTTGGTCAATTTAGTGTGTCCTAAACTGCTACATTAATTTATCAATCCGGGATTCATAAGTTGATGAAGTGTGGCGCACTATATGTGCAAGATAACCTATTTCTTATCTTTTTGTCGTTTTTGGTTTTTTATGAAATTATGAAAAACAAGTATGGAGACGAATATTCAAGACAACAATGTCTTTCTAATGATTTTCCAAACTTCAAAAGAATTTTAAAGACATACAATGACAAAATTAATTCTTCAAAGAAAATGAAATTGCATCACTACTCTAATAAAACAAACAACGAACTACTGATCATCAAACTCATTATTCTTGCTGCTATTCAAACACAAAAGAAGCTATGCTTAAAGAAATCCAAAAGTTGCAACAAAGTAAATCTAAGTCAAATTACATCAACTTATCTTTTGATCCCTCATCATTAGTCCAGCTATGATTTTCGGAGGTAACCATAAACAACTTGAGTAACTGATATCTAACTTGCAGAAAGTAAACTAATATCAAACCACACATTCATAATTCAATCCCTCACCATCAGTCCAGCTGTGGCTTTCGGAGGTAACCGAAGATGTCATGCACAATTTAATATTTCTAACTTGCAGAAAGGAAACTAATATCAAACTACACATCCATAATTCAATCCCTCACCATCAGTCCAGCTGTGGCTTTCGGAGGCAATTGAAGATGTTATGAGCAATTTAATATATCTAACTTGCAGAAAGGAAACTAATATCAAACTACACATTTCATAATACAATTCCTCACCATCAGTCCAGCTGTGGCTTTCGGAGGCAACTGAAGATGTTATGAGCAGTTTAATATATCTAAATTTAACTACTGAAGAAAATGAGCAAAACTGAATTAAACAAAGCAGTACTGAAATTAAACAGAAACTAAGAAAAACAAATTAACAGCAGAACAATGTTAATTGCATGTCATTAGTCAAAAAGTTATGAAAATGCCCGGGCTGCCTATTTATAACCTCAAACAAGAACACTGATCAGTGATTAATAACATAAAACATGAAAGATAGAAGTAAAATGGAAAGCATGAAATATTATAAACAGAAATGAAGCATATATACCATGAAAGATGCAATGTATAAACATGTGAATGGATTATGGCACAATGAGCTTTAAGGAAATAAAACAAGAACTATACAATAATGCACAAAACCTTGGCAAGTGCAGGGGCCCTCTACACCAGCCTTGGCAACAATCTTCAAGTACGAATTACGTTTGGAAACAGTCTTCTTATATTAAAATGCAGTCATAACAGAAAGGTGATATTACGGCACAGTGGCAACGTAATTACATTACAGAGCTATCTCCAGACTAATCGAGACTAATCTAATATGCGTATACAAACGCGTTATTTATAACAAAAGAAATATAACTGATTCCTAAAGTTTATGTTGATGGAGAACACGTAGACCATTACGTCCACAGATCTAGGATCATGGCCGTATTGAAGAGTAAATCTATGAGGAGTGGATGTTTGAATTTGGCTATGGAGCCGTGTACAGATGTTGATTTGTCCCCCGCAACTCAGAAACGGCCATATGAATCTTCACGTGACACGAAACAGAGTCCTGTCACCGTGGGACTCTACGGTTGACTTCCATTTGGACACCTTTGACCGCAGCCTCCTTAGATGAATTTTCTCAAGCCAATAGGACACGATCCATGTCCACATCATTTCTGACTTGCCCATGTGGCTCGTTTTTCCTGTAGACACCTGTAACATAGAGTTTCACAAAATGGCTGCAGAAAGTTGCAGCAGCTGCGGAAAGTGGCAAGATTCCGCAGCTAGATGAACAAAATCTAAATCAAATAGCAGACACAAAAATATAGTTAAAAACCATGTTAGATGCTCTTTTTCAATTAATATACAATGATGTTGACAACTTGGGAGGTTCAGGTGGATGAAAAAGGTATAGAAAAGTGTATGGAAAAGATGCAGATTTGAGACTCAACATACCCCCACTGTGAAGGTGTTGCATGTCCTCATGTAACCAAAATTTTGATATTCCTTCCTTATTTCATATGCCTTGACACTTCAGCCAGCACATCCAATCCTCTCCTCCTCTTCCTTGGTGCTGCCAACATTCTGGGTTTCTTCATTAAGCACCTAAATTTGATATTAACCAGTGCTCTGCTTAACTTCTGGCATTTCCTTTTCAATTTCTTGTTCTTCTTCTGCCATATTCCCAAATGTAGCATGGTATTATCATGAATGATTTTGTCCAATTTACTTTGTTCCTTCAATGTCTCATTTTCATTTTTGATGTGTCTATTTAAAATCTCTAGCTCAAAGACTTCTTGTTTTAGTGATTGGACTAAATCATCTTGTACTGTGTGAGGCTGAATGGACGAAGTACTGGGACCTGTAGCTGCTTTTTCTAAAGATTCTATATAATCATATACTTCTTGCTGCTTAGGGTCTATATCAGGTGTCATTTTTATTGGGTTGTCCCCAAAATGCCGTGAAGGAGAGTTGTCTTCAAAATCTGGCTGAGAAGGGCTCACATCAACATCTGGCTGTGAATGGGATGGACTATGTTCAATGTCTGACTGAGAATGAAATGAACCAGGTTCACTAACTGATTGAGAGTGAGATGGACTATGGTCAGCTGGGGACTGTTCAGATGTTTCTTCTCCCAAATCAATGAAATGGGGTCCCTTTATTTGCGTTTTCCTCAATTTCCCCTTAAGTCTGCTGCTTCTTCTCACACGCTGTGGTCCACTATCTTTTTGCTTTTGTTTTCCTTTCTCTTTCTTCTTAGCCATAGATGACTGTGCTTGAAGGTGAATCAGTCTTTCAGATAACACTTGATGATCTTCTTCGGAAGAAGGGTTTGATGTATAGCCTCAATACTTTTTCTCTCTTTTGATGTTATTGGCTTTTTACCCTTAGTTTCTTTCTTCTTCCTCTTTGACAGTCTCTCTTCCCTATCAGTCCTTTCAATTGTAGTAGTAGGAGTATTTTGAATTTCATCATTTGTTTTCTTTCTCCTACTCCTCTTTGATGTGCTACCTTCAGGAATTTCTTGAGTAGGAGTAATTTGAGTTTCATCATTTATTATTTTTCTCCTACTCCTTCTTGTTGTGCTACCTTCAGGAATTTCCTGAGGTTCCTCAAAGAAATTTCTAATCAAAAATTATTCCCATGTGTCTTTCTTCTCCTTTAACTCTTTTTCAATCAAAATTTTTACAAGACCATGGTGATATAGATGTGGTTCTACATCTCCCAAATGCTTCTGAACAGTCACAGACATTTTCTTCAAACTATTTAATAGAAAATATGGGAGATTGAGAGTTTGATTATCTAGAAAATTCATCAGCAACCTGGTATGGTACATATACATGGACCCAAAATGGCCTTCACAGGTAATGAATTTTTGAACAACTAGCAGCAAAGTAGCCCATTCCTCTTTCAATGCATGAACATGAATTCCTCTTTTAAAAATAGTTATGTCCATACCTTGGTTTCGTAAGATTATTCTCCAGGCTTCATCATTAATGCTTTTATTCTTAAACCAACGCTCACCCTCTTGAAGAAGTTCCGTGGCAGATGCTATAGATGCCTCGTTCACCGCAAACTTAAGGTCTCCAATCTCTACTTCCAGGCCATTGAACGACCTTGCAAATGATTTTGTCACTTCTTTATGATAGCCTCTGAACTTTTGGATAAACCGCAGCCACTTTGCTTTCTTCAATATATCCCTTACTTGCGGATACCCTTCCATGAACTTAGGTCCTTCTGGTTCTGCTCTTAGCAATTTACCCATTCTTCTTTCTGCTCTTCAAAGACTTGCCTGCGTGGAGGAGGGTTCAATAGAAATAGAACGGCTGAATGCACGGAGATGAGCACAATGACTGTAGGTAGATATCAGAGAGTGGGTATGCAAACTGTAGCGTAATAGAGAACGAAATGGAGTGAATAGAACAGAGAGGGGTTTCGTGAGCACGGCAAAGATACGGCTGTGAGATTAACAGAGTATAACACATCCGGCAGTGTTTTGAAATTTGGTGGCTGCGAAATAAATGTGAGCATGTTTAAACAACGGCTATGGATTTATGCGGCTATAAGAAGCCGTAGTCAAATCGACTACGTCTCATTGTCACCGGTGGAATATCGGAGTATGAGTGAAGATCGGGGGTTTAATTATGGAACCGTTTGAGAATGAATGCGGGAGGATCATATGGAGATCGTGAAAGGGTTACGGAATTTGTCAATATAATCATTGCACATAATGGATGGAGCTTATGGTTCATAACTATATAAAAATGTGTTTTCAATGCTATTTGAAATAAATTTTACTCATACCTTGGAATCTTTGCCTTTTTCCTTGGTCTTCAATTAATTGCTCTTCATTGGTATCTTGAATGCTCCATGTCTCCATAATTGGTCCTCACACCTGCATTTAATGGAAATAACATCTGGCTGTACATTCTTTTGAAAACAGAGTAGTAGCTGCGGAATCTGCTTCTGGCTGCGGAAACTGGAGTCAGCTGCGGAAACAAATGTTAGCTGCGGAAACTGACACAGCTATTATTTGGATGAATGGAGATGAACAGATGACAAATGACCAGATGGAAATGGTCATGAAAAATAATTTTATTGATGAAATGGAATGAAATAGATAAAATGAAGTGGAATGGAGTGAAATGAAGTGAAATGAAATGGAATGAAGTGGAATGGAATGGAGTGGGTGGTCACAAAACTTGTGAAATGAAAGAGATATTTTTTTTTGGAAAATATAGAGTGTCAGGTGTTCCTGATTTTCACCCTATATTTTCTGTATAAGACTGCCAATCAGTGATTGGTTTTCAGGCTTATACAATTTTTTTTTTTTTTTTTTTAAACTGAAAAGAACAAAAGCTAGGCTGGTGGAGAAGAAGAATTCTTCTGTACCAGCCTGATTGCAGAATTCTCTTGAAACATTTTGACAAATTCCTCCTTTGAGAGTGGCTTATGATAAAATTTCAATCTGTGGCCATTCACAATAAGAGGAGTTTGAAACTCATCAATGGTCTTGATTCTTACCGCTCCATTGCTAAAGATCTTGTCAATCTCATATGGCCCAAGCCAATGAGTCTGAAATTTTCCTTGAAAATCTTTAAACTTGGAATAAAATAACAATGCCCAATCTCCTTCTTGAAACTTCTTCTCTTTGATGTACTTGTCATGCCATTTAGCTCTTTGATATTGAACTAGATCAGTTCTTAGAATTGCCTCTTGTATGATCTCATCTAGCTCATTCAATTGCTCCATTCTATGCTTTTGGGCTTCTGATAAGTCCATCCCCAACTGAACTGCTATCTTGAAGGTCTTGACTTGGAACTCAATGGGGAGCAGGACTTCTTTCCCATAAACAAGTTCATAGGCCTAAATGACGTTTTTTGGGTATGAAAGCTCCGAAGAATATCATTCCATTCCAAAATGACATTTGCAACGAAATTTGTAGTCCTCGGATAGATATTTCTAATGATGTATCATGTGCGTGAAACAAAGATAGTATGCCAAAGTTACGTCCCTGGGAAGTTGAAACACCAATTTACCCAAACGGGGCCCATAGTTTTGGCGCTTCATCTCCTAGGGTTAGGTTTTTGGGATGTTTAGGTTTCTCCATTGTTTCTCAATAATAAATAGGCCCTCGCGCCTCATTGTAAAGCAGTTCAGAGGTCTGTAGCCACCACATCTCTTCTCAGAGATAGCTACCAGTACCCTAGCTAGTTTTATTTCCATTGTCTGTAAGCAAATTTCAGTTCTTTGATATTAATGAAATGAAGTGCTATTTCCGCTGCATCTTTGTATTTATGGTTATGTGTTTATTCTGTTGCATTCCTGCATAAATCCGGATCAGTGGTATCAGAGCGGTCTGCTTTTTCTCGATCCTTCTTTGCATGTCCCCAACGAGGTCGGGGTATAAGGAGCTAGGGCTCGATCTGGTGGAACCTTTGCAAGATCAGCCTCGCAAACCTCGACAGACGCCCATGGGGGACGAAAAGAAAGATGAGGGAGCAGGAGATCCTATCAAAATATTGCTCGAGGAGGCCCTCGAAAAACAAAGGAACGCGATGATGGATAGCTTTGCTCAGATCCTTCAACGGCTGCCCACCGGCGGCGCATCTGCATCCAGTAGCCACTCTGGAGTTGCGACTCCCTTTAAGGTACAAGTAAATTTGACATTCCCATATTTGAGGGTCAAATAGACGCAGATGCCGTAGATAGATGGTTGAATCTATTAGAAGGATATTTCTCTGTTCATGACTTTTCAGATCGGGAGAAGATTATTTTTGCACTCCTCAAAGCTACCCCCCATGTTAAGGACTGGTGGGAAACCTACTGTGAGAACAAGGACCAGATAGAACCCTCTCTGTTCTCGGCCGTACCAACTTGGAATTCTTCCCGAGACGCCGTCAAGGAACAGTACTATCCCGTGGGGAGCTATGAGGACAAGTACATACAATGGACCACGCTGCGACAACAAAGGGATCAAGATGTACACGAGCTGACGAATCTGTTCCATACCCTGCGCACAAAGTTGGGTATCAAAGATTCAGAGAAACATTTGGTGCTAAAGTATCGCAGCTGTCTGCACAGATACATCCAGGAGGAAATGGAGTTCCTCGACATCTCCTCGCTTGGTACGGCATACCGGTATGCTGCCAAGATTGAGCAGAAATTCAAGCAGAAGAAGCGAGACTTTGGATCTGCGAATAAAAAGCAAGGGAAAGGTGCTTCCAAACCGCAGAACAAAGGACCGAGCCAAGACATGGTGGCTAAAGACAACTCATCGAAGCCACAAGAAAAGAACAGCACCGCAAAGCCAAAGAAGGACACGGAAAGTGGTGTGAGTTCCATAAGAGCTCCACTCACAACACAAGTGAGTGTCGGGCCAAGCAGTCGCTAGTGGCCGAGATGAGGGCTTCTGAGTCAGATGCATGCTCCGACTCCGAATCAGAACCTGAAAAGGGGAATGAAAAAGGGGAACAGATTATTGATGCGGAGCCCAACGCCACCTGCCACTACAGGATTGGGTATGAGTGAACCTAAGATCCGTGAGGAGAGAACGCTTCTTCCACCTGCATGTGTAAAGGCTCCCCAGGTCCATTGCCGACAATGGGAGCCAAAAGAACCTCATTTCAGCAGACGCCGTGAAGCGGTTGGGCTTGCCGACCACAGCTCACCCACATCCATACACCATCGGGTGGCTTCACCAAGGACGAGATCTCCGCGTCAGCCAGCAGTGCCGCCTTCCCTATAGCACCAAGCCCTTCACGGATGAGGTATTATGTGACGTTGCTCCTATTGATGTTTCTGATGTATTATTAGGACAACCATACTTGTGGAAGCGTCATGCTGTGTATGAGTCTCGACCTCGTGCCGTTATTATTACTTTG